>CM063502.1:4478809-4633809 GCA_032207245.1 Pardosa pseudoannulata | reverse complement strand
TTTCTCTTCCCAAATTTTGATTCATCAATCTCAACAATACGGTCAACCCCACCATTTTTTTCAGATCTACTCTCAATGTAATCTAGAATTTTCTCCCTAACAAACTGCCTCCAGTCAACCACCGTGTCGTCCGAAAACTGATAATCTCGAATAATATCCTTAGAACTGGTTCCCCTAATAATATGATAAGTTAACAGGAAATATCCTCAATACTTAACCTCGAACACCTAAACCACGAACCATCCCTAATAGACCTATTCGCCCCACAAACTTTTTTGGCCGAATCCTTATTTCTGCACACCCAAACACAACCGTCGCTAAGCCTAACATCAGGTTTAAGAACCATCCCACCACTACATTTAGGACAATTTAACTCCCTTTTAATTAACCCTAACTCTCTCAAAAATTTATGAAATAAATCCCTTCTAAACAACAAAAACATCATAAAAGAAGATCCAATAACCCCTTCAGGCTTACAAACACGTTTACTTCCCCATGAATTTTCAACCAAATCTCCTTTGCAATCCTCCTGGAACTTCCTAACATTGGTAATACCAGAAACATCCATCTCAAAAATAATCTCAAAAAATTCACTTACCTGAGAAAAACCTGGAACAGCTATCTACCCACGCTAAGCAAAAAAACTGAAAGAATGGTTGAGGATTTCACATCTCGCGGGGGTTGTGGCAACACAAGTCACGTGCACCAATGGGGATCAACCAGGGCCACCCAAGAGCCGAAATGCCAAAAGTCGCCAAAGACAACCAGAAAACACAGAAATTGCCAGAAAAACTACCAAGTTTGGCGACAAAAACCGCAGTGTGCGTATCGAAGGAGTACCGATACATAATTTGGTCCCAATCAGGTGTTGTATCACTTAGACCCCGTAAAGGGTTCTTTAAGCTCTGGTGTATTCGTTCTACCTGACCGTTCGTATTTGGATGTGCAGGGCTTGTGTTTTTCGTATATATGTGGAGTTTTTTAGTATATATTTTAAAGACTTCAGCCATAAATTGAGTTCCCCTATCAGATAATATGGTTAGTGGATGACCGAATGTCATAGCATATTGAAATATTTTATCTGCTACTGTTTCAGCTGTTTTATTCTTAATGGGGTAAAGTTTCACAAATTTTGAAAATGTATCCACTGTTGTCAAAATATACTTGTAACCGTGTGATCTTGTTGCTCGAAATGGGCCAATTAAATCTATGCTTATATGCTATCCTGGAGCTGTTGGTATCGGGTTTCTGTGTAATGGAACAGGTTTAATTGTTGTTGTTTTATTTTTACACATTCATAGCAGGATAAAACATAATTCCTGACAACCGCAAATTCTCCTACCCAAAACCACTTTCTTTTAACAAATCGTAAGTTTTATCTACGCCCAAATGTATTTTATGCACTAATTTTAATACGATTCTTTGTAGTGATCGCGGTACAACTATCCGTCATATACAAGTCCGTGGCCGAGCTCGATTTCTAATTGACGCAATTTGCATAAGATTCGATTCGTCATCTATATAATATGCGTCATAAGATTTATTTTGTGTACATTAGCGATTTAAATGATTCCTTATTTTAATTATCGCTGGGTCTTTAATTGTTCGCGTAGCAAATTTTCAATAGTTATTTCCTCTGTATTGTTTGCATTTTCTGTCGATACGTACTGATTGTTATTAATCACATAACTATCATTCTCTTTATAATTCTCAAAAGTTTCGCGCGACAGGAAATCGGCTAATACATTATTTTTTCCTTCTACGTATTGTATTTCAAAATTAAATTCTGACATTTCGTATATCCATCTGCTGATTACAGAGGAATGTTTTTGAATTTTTAGTTAATGTGATAATGGTTTATGATCTGATAATATTATAAACCTTCGGCCATATAAGTAGTCTTAAAATGCATGACAGACTTATAAATGGCAAACATTTCGGCCTTAAAAGCCGGATAATTATTTTTAGCACCGTGGTTTGCTAGGCTACAATATGCGACATGCAAGATTTTACTGTCATACTTTTGACCCAAAAATGTGGCGACAATTTGTCCACTGCCATCTGTGCATAAATAAAATTCTTTGTTTAAGTTAAATTGTCTCAGAATAGGTGTCTTAAAGAAGCTACTTTGTGTTTTATTAAATTGCCGAGGAAAAACTCTAAGACAAACCTATTTTTATTAAAATATAAGAAACTTGGTTTTTCGATGATCAGAAGGGTTCGAAAATCATAGAAAAACGTGTTTTTAAAGTTATTTTGAAGTATGGAAGTTTTCTGTTCGGAAAAGACTTTTAATCATTCAAATTAGACTAAAATCGTTTGTGTTATTAAATTGCCTAGAAAAAACTGTCCGAAAAACCTATTTTTATTAAAATTTAAGAAACTTGATTTTTCGATGGTCAGAAGGGGTCGAAAACCACTGAAAATCATGTTTTTTTTTTAAGTTATTTTGAGGTCTGGAAGTTTTCTGTTCGATAAAAACATTTAATCATTCAAATTAGATTAAAATCGTTTCATTTATTTATTTGGCGAGGAAAAACTGTCCGAAAAACCTATTTTTATTAAACTTTAAGAAACTTGATTTTTCGAGGGTCAGAAAGGGGTCGAAAAATACTGAAAAGCATACTTTTAAAGTTATTTTGGAGTCTGGAAGTTTTCTATTCGAAAAGGGCTTTTAATCTTTCAAATTCGACTAAAATCGTTTGTTTCATTAAATTGACGAAGAAAACTGTCCAAAATGCCTATTTATATTAAAATTTAAGAAACTTCATTTTTCGATGGTCAGAAGGGGTCGAAAAAAACTGAAAATCATTTTTTAAAAGTTATTTTGGAGTCTGAAAGTTTTGTATTCGGAAAAGACTTTTAATCATTCAACTTAAATTAAAATCGTTTGTTTTATTAAATTGGCGAGGAAAAACATTCCGAAAAATTTATGTTTATTAAAATTTAAGAATCTTGATTTTTCGATGGTCAGATGGGGTCGAAATGAACTGGAAGTTATGTTTTTTACGTTATTTTGGAGTCTGGAAGTTTTCTGTTTGGAAAAGACTTTTAATCAATCAAATTAGACTAATATCGTTTGTTTTATTAAATTGGCGAGGAAAAACTGTCCCAAAAACATATTTTTATTAAAATTTAAGAAACTTGATTTTTCGATGTACAGAAGGGCTGAAATAAACTGAAAATCAAGTTTTTTAAGTTATTTTGGAGTTAAGAAGTTTTCTTTTTGGAAAAGACTTTTAAACATTCAGATTAGACTAAAATCGTTAGTTTTATTAAATTGGCGAGGAAAAACAGTCCTGGAAACTTATTTTTATTAAAATTTAAGAAATTTGATTTTTCGATGGCCAGAAAGTGTCGAAAACCACTGAAAACCATATTTAAGTTATTTTTCAGTCTGGAAATTTTCTGTTCGGAAAAGACTTTTAATCATTCAAATTAGACTAAAATCGTTTGTTTTATAAGCAAAAACCTTTAAAAGAGCAGAATTTGAATTGAAAGAAATCTGGAATACCATTGAGCATCAAAAAATTTTATGCTAATCACGGAATAACTTGGAAGTACGTAGCCGAAAGAGCAGCCTGGTGGGGCGGATTTTATGAACGAATGGTGCGCTCGGTGAAAACTGCTCTTCGGAAAATAATAGGAAAATCATCTTTAGTCCTAAGTGAACTAGAGACAGTATTGATTGAAGTTGAGGCAATGGTAAATTGCCGACTGTTAACGTACATTTATTCTGATGTTGTCGAACCATTCCCGGTCACACCTGCACATTTTTGGGTCGGACGAAGAGTTATGCGTCTCCCCACTATAAAAATTAATGACCTAAAATTAGCTGGTACCAAAGTAGAATTCGTAAAACGTTTACGATTAAGAGAAAACCTCTTAAAGTCTTTGGTAAAGGTGGAAAAGCGAGTATCTCTTGGCTTTGAGATCCGCACATCAAACTGCCCAAATTAAAAACTGTGACTTGCAAGTGAACGACATCGTTTTAGTGCAAAACGAACATTTACCTCGATCTTTCTGGAAACTAGGAAAGATAACTAAAATTTTCCCTTGAAGAGACGGAAAAGTTCGTTCATGTGAACTAAAAGCTGAAACAGCCATTATTAAGCGGCCAATACAGTTGCTGTACAAAATGGAATTGAAAGAATAGACTGAACTTTTTTTTTTCACATTTATTTGGATTTTAATACAAACTATTATTATTTTCTTGATTTAATTGACTTGTTTTTTAGAATTTAAAATTTTCCTGTGTACTTTTTCTTTAATGTTTATTTTTTTTCTATTTTTAGTAGGTTTAACTGAAACATTGTTTGTAATCTTTATAATTTGACATATCGTAAGTATTATTAATTTTACGTATCTTTAATCCTGAAATTTGATGAACCATTGTCCACCGGGGGAGAGTTTGTTGGAAATATTTCCAGCGACTCCTTTTTTTTTTTCACTGTAACCGAAATCTTTGAGCGCGAAGCGCCAACGTTCTTTTTCTTGTAATTTCGATTTTCATTGTATGTTGAGTTTGGCTCTTTGAGCGATGGTCATATGAAAAGGTTGACTTGAATGAAAATGTTCGTGGTCGTGGTAGAAGTACCACAGAAACTCGTGTTGGAAAATTATAACTATTAACGTAAATGTATATAATTTTTAAATTATTGTAATAAAGTTCTCCCATATCTAAAGGTTTCTTGGAATAATTAATATTTTTCTTCAGGCTTCTTTACATAAAGGAATGTCAATGAAAATGATTGGGGAAGTAAAACTACGTCTTTTCCTGAAAAATGTGCTCAGAAAATGAGCATATATCCTAGCGTTAGCTTTCAGAACACTCCTCAGCTATTAAATGTAATTTTCGAATTTCCGGCTGGGAAATTAGGTAAAAATGAGATGGGCGAAAAGGAGAATTTTACAGAGATATTTTAGGGGTAACTTCGGTTTTTCGAACTACCTCCTGCCCTCTTCCTACGCCCAACCTAAACCTTTTCCTTCACCCTTCGATTCTAAACTTTGCAGTTTAAATACACGTAAAGTCACAGCCATTTCACAAATGTAAAGTCTCACATTTCAATACTGAAAGAATTCAAGAAAACAAATTCATTCGAAGTTTTAGAAGGAATCCATCAGCTAAAATTAAAGAACACATTCATTCCCAAATTTAGTAATAGCATTAAGAAACTTTCTATAACTGTTTGTAATAACAGATTAATGTGAACGTCCTTTTAGCACGCTGAAATTGATAATCATATTTAATAGGTGCAGGAACGCCTAGGGAATATAACCATACTGTGTACTGAAAAAGAAACCACAAACAGATCGAACTATAACGAAATCATCGACGGTAAAGCCAGGACACTTATTAATACTCTTTCTGTTTATGTAATACAGAAGTGCAAAGTTGGTCATTTTTAATTATTTAAGTCCAGTGTATTCTAAACATATAGCTACAGGGATAAAAACATTTTTCCACTCTATGTTAGTAGGAGGGAAAGTCAATTTTATGCCAAGGACGCCAAAGAACCCAATTTCGGCCTCGAATTTCTATCTTGAGTATATGAGCTTATTCGAAATTTAATAAGTCGTCCGTAGTGCTGGAATAGTGTAAAAAAATTACATTTTCACAATTTCGCTTTTATGCAACCGACTGTAAGACAATGTTCATCTATGTTCAATATAAAGTTTTATATTTGTTTATAGGTGTTCTATTAATCTACAAATCTAGTATTGAGTTTTCAATAAGATTCTTTTTGAAAACTATTTAACCGAGTTTCTTCGTATTTTATTCTACAAATGGTAATAGGATATAAGTTTTACCAACAATCACACCACTTTCTCAGACATGTAGAACTTTCAAAATTAACTTCGATATAACAAACAGATGGAAAAATAACCGCAAAAAGTGTAACAAGAAACAATGTATAGCTACGATATTTTATAATTTTTTTTTCCGGTTTGAAGGCTTGATTCTTAAAGAATTACTCATATCTCCGAATAAAGACAGCACAAACAATTTAACTAACCAGAAAGAGGTTCTCTGTAACCGTAGTGTAACAAAAAGTTGACCACGGTGTTCAGAATCAACCAACCGATTATTTTAATGAAACCTGCACACAATAACGTCAACTTCCCGTCCGTTGATAAAGTACTCAACCATAAACTTGTCTTCAGAAACTTAAAAGTTGTGTATATCGATGGGACTGCCCCTAAACTTGTACTATTATATTAAGTCAGCTGGAGTAGACTTATTCTCTTCAATCACAGGGGACTGAATAAGCACACTTGTTCTTCAGGGCACCAAGTAAATATCACCAAGCTAAGCTTGGGGATAAACCGTTTACTGACATAGAAACACTAAACACCTTTATGTGTGAAACTGTTCTGGTCTCCAGTCTCTTTGTCAATAGGTATGATGATTGTTAAGTGATTAGAACATTTTGTTCGTTTTCAAATTAAATTTTATGTCATGTATTTTATGATTTGTCATTCATAACATTTATTATTAAAGATAGTCAGTTTAGTACGTCACCATCGTCATTACCAACACATCGGGCCTTAGCAGAAATTATTTCCCGTGAAGGACCAAGGGAGAAAGATATGTGAATGTAACTTCAGTAAAACTACAAGTTTTGATTTCCATCTATACTCCTAATGAGTATCATTAACACAGACAGTTTTACAGTAACAAAAAAAAATGATATAATAAACATTAAAGCTTAAAATGTGTCGCGGAGTATATACAAAATTAATTTTATAGTAAAATAAACATCGAGTAAAAGTATAAGCTATAAATGAAATTCATTTCTATTTTTGCAAAGAGAAGAATAATTGAAGGAAAAGAAATAAGTTCAAGAGTTTTACATCTATATTATAAGTATACTTGCCTTGAAGATTTACAAAATTTTTTACAATTTCTTCCAGTTGTATATTAACATTGCGGTGAATCGGCTAGAGTGCTAAAGTTTTGCACATTCTAATTTTTTTCAACAATTTCAACCCTTTGTTTTAATCTTGTAATATTCATTTATTTTTCAGAGTGGAATATGAAGAGTGGAAATGATCTTAGCACAGAAATGAGCATGGATTATTTAACTTAACGTCAACATGTGCGACAAATTTCCGGTCAGAAAGTGGCCCCAGCGTTTACATCTGAACGCAGTACATCGCAATGAATGACCAGAAGGAAGATACTGTTTCTACCCCCCCCCAAGCGTTGCTAAACCAATTTCTTACTCTCTAATGTAGGAGAGTCCTTCCTGTTTTTCTTTTAATCTTTAGTAAAATCTATGAGGGCTGCAAGTTCGAGAGGATAGTCAGCTAGATTTCTAAACGATTCCAGCTTCTGCACTAGTTTTTTTTTTCTGACATTTCCCCATAAATATACGGAGACCTAAATGTTTTTAAAGCATTTATTATTCTTGCATTATTAAAAATTGTGAATAATTATTTCCAATTATACATCTTTAGACATTACTGCTGAATGATAACCGAAGGGATAGGACGCTCTTCTCCGAACCACAATTCGTGGGTTCGAATTCCATTACTGGCATGGATGTGCGTAGCCGTTTGTAAGGCAGTATTTCCCGGCCTTAATAGTCCTTTTGTAGCATAATTAGACCTTATGCCTTAAAAACCAAACTAAAACCATGTAAACTAATAAGTGCAGTAAAAATTGGAATAAAATACTTAAATTTATTTTTAAAACTCTTGCAAGTAATCTTCTAGGGGATCGAACATGTTATCAAAACAGTGCATCCATTTAGTTATGAAGTTGATAAACCTGTTAAAAGACCGCTTATGGTTAGATACCATTAAAGATGTTTATTTCGTACAGTCTCCCCTGATATTCTTTAGGTTTGAAAATATGTCTCAGTTTAAGTTAGCAATGTTAGCACCGTATTGGATTCACTTGCTCCATGATTCCCTACGAAAGAAAATTTCATTTTAGTATAGGTCAACATGTAATAAAAAAAATGTTGCAAATGTACGTAATTCTAATGATAGTAAAATAATATGGTACCATCGAGTTGATCTTAGGATAGAGGGAGAGGGGTACAGTCAGTAAAACTCGTATACTATGCTTTTTCTGAAATTCGAGATTTTAAAAAAAATGGAAATACAAGTTAGGGGGCATGTTACATTACATCAAATGAAGTGCTAAGCTGAAAACAGCATGTTTTTAAGAGAACTCTTGTTCTCAACTTATAAAATAAAGATTTTTCATTTTTTTAAAGTGTTTGCTGATTCCAAATAGTATAAATTTTATAGGAATTAAAACTAAACCCAATCTAATGAGAACAAAATGTGAAAAATGTTACATTGCTAATCATGTAAATACGAGAATTTTGTGTTTCTTTCACTCCTGAGATGACAAAGTTAGAGAAGGAAACATAGTATTTACAGGACAATATTCATCGTTCCTTTAAATATAAAAGAACCCTCTGACATCTCTAGGAAATTAGGCTCTAGTTCACTGCCGAAAAGCAGTATCATAATGATCTAACTACCTTCTGGCTACGAAAAGTTGAGAATTTGGATTTGAGAGGTGGATTTAGTCTTTCTGAATACTAAACTCAATAAAGTAGTCCCCTTCCACAGTAGACAAAATTTTATTTTCTTCATACATAAATATAAGGTTTTTACTGTACTTTTAATACTTTTAATACATAAGTATAAAGACACGAATGTTAGTTTGCTCTATTTCGGGTCAGAAAAAGCATAGAACCGCCAAGTGATACACCAGCATAGAACAGTAGCGTCGATTTTCTTGAAAACCAAAAACAAGATGCACACTGAAGCTATTTAATGTCATTCCTAGATTATAGATCATTTATGAATTTTCTTATTGCATTCGCACAACTTCTCGCTATTATTCTCCCCAAAAGAAAATCCTGTTATTTATAGGCTAATACAATCAACTAATATAAATTTCGTTAAAAATGGAATTATTCTTTCATTCTGAAACAGCATCATCCTTTTGGGACCAGATCTAACTGTATCAGCTGCATAAGGAGGGGTAGGTGCTGTAACTGGCTGTAACTCATTGAATCCGTAAAACCTCGAATATCTATTGGAAGGTCAGCGCTTTCACCCTTATCCCAGTTAGTTAAAAGAGCGCTATACACAATATCCAAGAAATCGTTTCCAAACACAACTTGAAGCTTCTTTACAAGCACAGATCGTTCGTTCGATATCACAGAAGGACTTCCTACCATTCCCCGTATTCTATTCCTCCACAATATATCAATCATGCATTGCTGACACTGAGAATGTTTGCATTCACTGAGAATAGTCCTGGTACGATTGCGATCTTCAAATACGTCTTCAACAAACGAATCGTCGACCTGAAAGTTTGGAATATCCATTTGCCTGGGAGTTGAAGTCTGGACTTTGTGCGTAAAATAGTTTAAACCACATTCAGTTGCTGTATCTGATAGACGTTTCTGAAGAGATTCACTTTGGTTTTCACGCGAGTCGTTATGTTGCGACTTTCTGCTATCCGAGCGAGATATTTTCAAGCCATTACGTACAATATTAGCTAGTTTGTCTTTGAATGTAATAGGTTTTAAAACTCTGTAAGTTAGTAAATGGTCTTTCTTTAACGTCGACCTCTTGGGAGAATATTTATAGCTGTGTAGAAAATGGGATCGGGTGCTCGTCGACACTTTGGAAGATTGGAAACTCTGAAACAGAAAGGAACTTTTCCAGAAAACTTAATCGTAAATCAAAAACAAATCTTTAATTTGAATTAAAGTGTTGGAATTCTTAGAGCATTTTTGGAAATTAATAGCTTAGAAAATTCTGCATATACATTAAAGTAAAACTAACTCGCATTCCTGCTTTCACGTATTTAAACCCCAAATTAATTCAGTTTAACGAAAGGCAGAATTTTGTTAGAAATTTGGTTTGGGTAAATGTAGTTATTTTTAAGGGAAATTTATAATATATTATTAATCTCAATAAATCCCATTTAGAAGTATTGCATAAAAAATGAGCTAGACCTTATCACACTTCAGCATGCACATGTTGAAAAAAGCAGATTCAGTTTAGGATACCTTTTCCCGTTGAAGAACAGATTTCTGATAAAAACTTTTCAACCTATTATAAAGGCTTTATGACAAGTCAACCTCAATTAAAATAAATTGTTCTCTGTAACACAAGAAATCTGCACATAGTTTACTATTAAAAAGGAATCAAACTAGCACATGCATGTTCACATGCGATAAGGTCTTAAGTTTAAATTATAAAGAATTTTGAGTTTTATACACTGTACATTGAATAATTTTTCTAAAAGTTTCGTTGAAAAAACAATTTTTTGTGAACCGTGAGGACGTAAAAATGTTAAATATTTAAAATAGGAAAAAATCAAATTTTAAAACTTGATTTAAAAAATTTCCTTTCACTTTAAATTTCAATTTTCTAATATATATATATATATATATATATATATATATATATATATATATATATATATATATATATATATATATATATATATATATATATATATATATATATATATATATATATATATATATATATTAACATACTTTGGGAGCATTTTGTTGAAAAATTCATTTATGAAAAATGTTTATCTGTATTTTGAATTTTCATAATAAACATTGAGGTTAACGTATTTATATTGAGTTTATATGATCTTAACGAAGTCAAAAAAAATGAATGCAAAAATTTTTTATGTATGTTATACGAGTTTTTGTTAAAAAAATCTTGGAATCTACAAAAAAAAATTAAGTAGGCATTCAAAAATTTAAAAAAATTTAAATATTTAAATTATTTCAAATAGAAAATTTAATGTGGTTTATTTAATACATATATACATTAAAATATTGCTGACTAAGTTAATATTCTGTCACTGTCGTCATAACCCTGGAAATATCTTATTCCTCGTCGAAATCTCATTCCTGTACGAAAGTTTTTACTCCGAGGAAGTTTATTTTCACACAAACGCTTGTATTTGAAAAAATAATTTATTGTTACAGATCCTCTGATTTATGGCAGGGACGGCCCCAACAAAACTTAAAATATTTTATTTATACCTATCACGATTGTTACCAAAGAAAGAAATGTAAGATATAAGTGTTACTTAATTTCATACATAACATTGCATTATCTTGATAATTATTTTTGTAATTGACTCCAATTTTGTAGTTACCGACAGCAAAATATATATTTAAAATTTTTATCAGTCAAGAGTCTTTGTTAATATTCAATATTGAAAAGTTAGCTCAGAAATATATATTGATACAAAGATACTCGCTCATTTTAATTCCTAACAGGTTATATTAATGGCATAACTATGAAGTTCTATAATAAACTTTTGTAAGTTTATTTTACCAGCTCTCGTTTTGCAGTGAGCTCTAACTATACTAATTCTTGCAAATTTTCCAGAAAAAAATAGTTAAACATTTCTAGAAATGGTTTTACATTTTAAAAATCAGAAAAATGGCTTCAAAATTTCATATGTTAAAAAGATTGATAACTTGATATCAGTCTTCAAGTTATCAGTTTTATGACAAATACAAATTTGAAGCCTCTTCACTGAAATATTTTTGTAATTTTGAAAATGGACGTGTTTTCTACTTAAGTCAGGTTTTAAATCACTGAAAAGAAACCATCGTGGATAACACAAACTAAGTACATGATCATGTAAAAGAATGCACGGTGAGGTTTGGCACCTAAAAATACATATCTGGATGCGAACCGAACCCGAGAAACAAGCTTCCCTCCAAAACTCAATTTCTGGAAATGCAGAACAGGTACTGGCTGTCCCAAATAAATCACTCAAAGTGACTACTCACCTTACCCTTTGACTTAAATCCAAATCGAGTCCTGGTACCCCCTGAAAACAGAAACGCATTCCATTACCGACATAGCCAACATTGTTATAACTCTTGAGATACGACAAAGAATTCAATTATTTTGCATTCCTCATTTTTAGAATAAATGGATCTTACTCGTTTCTATAGACGATGTCGAGGCTCTCCTGAGGTTGGAAAAATTGATCGCTTCACTACCAACGTTATTCAAAGAAAAGCGGCGTCCATTTAGCTACGAAAAAAAAAAGATTATTTGAACCACTTTTCAAAGTGTAGTATGCATGCTTTTAAAACTCAAAAGGTATTTCAAGTTAACTATCAGAAAAAGAAAAACTATGTTTATATAAATAGAATACTTCATAAATGCTTTATAAGTTGCAAACTTAAGCCAATTTAACTTCATCAGAGATTGCCCGATTGGTTCCGCTTTTCAAACTATTCATTTATACGGGGGTTCTAGTCAATTTTTAACGCTATAAAGAATAGCCAATTTATTGAACATCGTCACTATAGCATTATAAAAAATTACAAAAGCAACATACGTAAGGCACATATCGAATGAGACTGCTTGCAAAATCTGCTTTTGTAAGCCTCTGAGTACTATCGCAAAGAGAATGTTGTTCGTTCGAAGCAACGAAAAAGCTGTTACGTTTCTTTTTTTCAATTTAGGCCTCACTTACATTGGCTTTTGGCCGATATATAGCATAAAACTCAAAGGTTTTACCTTCACATTTACTATAGAATTACTTTTGTTGATTGTTGTTTTAGAAATCCAGTTAAATTACCGAGTTGAGAAGATACGCGTTCTAAAGACATTCGATTAAGAAACGAAAGCAAAGAGCAGCTAACAGGATGCCATTATCAAGAGGAATATCAGAGGCAGGCAAAGCCTGATTGATGGTGGACTACAACGAAATAGGCGCCCAAACCATGTACGAGAATCGAAAACAGAACTGAAAATGTAAAGGAAGCTGCAGTTACGAAGAGGGAGACCAATGCATACCCTTAAAGTGGTCGAACCAAAAATCAAATCCCTTTACATTATCTTATTTACATAAGTTTTATCACGAAGTTTTTATTTTTCGTATGTTTTTCTATGTTTAAAATGTCATTAATGAGGACAATATATCGTATTCAAAGTTGCTTCAATTTCGTATTTTTATTGCTGTCCATCCCAACTCAGATTAAATATACTGGCGATCTTTTCTATTCTTACCTTTTGATGCAGAATTTTGGTATTTTGGGTTCTCCACATTTCAGAGAGGTAGGGCTGCAAAGCAGGAAGGGCCAGAATCTCATCAGCAGATGGACGCGTGTCGTAGTTCAGATCAAGCAGCTTCTCCACCAAATCTCTTAATAATGAACTACAGTAGCTGAAAGATAGAATTTAAATCCAGCAAGTAAAAAGGGTTGGCCATGAAAAATAAATGACGAGATCATTTGGCTAAAAGGAGTTGAAGCTTTTCTTGCAATATTTGAAACCGTTCCCAACAAGGATTTAGTATCCTTAAAGATATTTCTTAGATATCATTTTTGGACACTTGATATAAATTCTGTATCTGAAAGCAAATAGGGCTTGAGGTATCAGCCTACATTTAATATGTATTTAGTATACTTATTTTAGAATTATTCATTTTCAATAAAGCAAAAACATTACGAAACACGCGATATTTCAAAGCTATAGTAAAATTTGAAGCCACTCTGTAAACAGTATAGTGTCAAGGAACATCGAATAAAAATATGTTTTAATAATGTTAAAACGTTTCGTTTAACAAATTCGTAACATTTAGTTTTAACTAATTCACTGCTCATTAACTTCATTAAATATTTCTAGTTCCGTTGATCATCTAAATTTTACAATAAAATTAACGATTATAACTGACTAGTTAAGCATCAAAATCGTAATTGTTTAAGCAACAAATTTTGTAGTCCAACAAATCTCTGTATTACAATGGTTCTGTATTATATCTTCAAACTAATAGTTTGTCTTCCATGGAAATATTTTGTTTGATTTGATGACAAACTCCTATGTAGGTTTCATAATACCTAGAGTTAAAAAGATAAGAATGGTTCGAATATTTTTAAAATTTTGAATTTACAGGTGTTAATATTTATAACCAACTTATATATTAAAACAAACGTAAATGTAAAGTTACCTTATAAATATGAGGAATTATCCTAGCATAAACTCTGCTACCTTATAATTCATACTGAGGCAGCCTATAATGCACATGAAAAGAATTAAAATCTAAAAACTGTTACATGATTTATAGAAATTTTAATAAGCCGTTTCTATTTGCAGACAAAAGGCAACTCGTCTCTGCAGTGAAAAATAGCAAAATTTTATTCATTCAATCTATCCTCTGTTTGGAATTCATCTTTAGAGTAGAATCTCATTGACTCCCACTCAAATCAAATCTTTTCTCCATTTCTCCTGAAACGGTGAAGAATCATAAAGTGTCAGGCAACCAGTTCAAATATCAGAAATCATTACATAAGCCTTACAAAATCTCTAGCATTCTAAATCCAGTAAAAATATAAAACTAACATAAGAGTTTTTGTTGGACGCATTTCGTGATAGCAAGTTAATTATGTTTAAAGACAGAATATAGAGCCAATGTAATAAAGGGATATTTAATACAAGCCTTACTGTTAGTTGCAAATAACAATTTTGATCCTGTACAGGAGATTTTAAAAAATTTATACTACGCATATATATATAAAAAAGAAGATAGTAATTATTTTCTAAGTTTTTTAAATGTCATCTTGTTCTTTAAGACAATGGTTAGCTTGAATAGAAGTTACAGGAACATGAAAACTCAATTTTTCGGCCTCCTAATTAGCTTTGGGGAAAGGTAAAAGTGGTATTCCCTTCGGGGAAAATCATTCAAACCCCGTAACATTAAGAATGGAAAACCCTTCATGTTATGCCACTGTCTTAAAGATGTACTGATACATCAGGTCCAATTTCAATGAAAAAGAGCTTTACAGTCGGTTCAACTTCAAACAATTTTCACACACATGAGACAAACTGCATTATAAAGTGATACTATATACAATTCCAGATAACAAAGTAGGTCGGTGTAATAATCGAATGTAATAATTGGTAAGTGTAATAATTGGAGCAGCACTTTCAAAGTAAAGAAAAACAATTTTCCAAAAGCCGATGAATTGAAGTTACCTGGGAAGTTGCTTTCTTTTGCCAGTGACGATCAACGACAAGAGATGAGAAAAATTATAAGCTTCGAAAGGGTGGCTCAAAGTAGCCATCTCAAATAAAATACACCCCAACGCCCAGACATCGCTTTTGTGGTTATAACTGAGAGCTGTTAAGAAAAGCGCTCTGCAATGGCAACTCAAGATATGGGGCTAAAGATACTTACCACCCAACAGCTCATATAGCTTATGAACATTTAACCTACTGATACCTGAAACATTTCAGCAGATTATCTTAAAGTTGGAATGGAATCCTGGGAGTAAAACAAATAGGAAACTTAAACATCGGATATGTTCATTAGTGATGAACTTTCATTTTAAACATACGATGTCATCTATAAAAAAGGAAATCTTCGTGATATTTGATATATGCAAAGAGTACTCTAACTGTAAAATAAAGTTTTAGAGTACATACAGTCAGTCCTAAGTTTTATACTATTGCCAAAATAAACACTCGGTAGATTTTTACTTTTCAAAACAACATAGTACTTAAAATTTCCTTTGAAGGCATAAATAATATAGCCCTGCAAAACAGTCGAATCAATTTATTTGATAGCGACTTTTTTTAACAGTTTAAAATGTATCAAAAAAGGCGTAAGCACTAATAAATATCTAAAAAAAATTGCGTATCATTAACCCGATTTCCGGTCGAATAAGTCGCCGCTAAACTTAACCGTGAATACGACATATATGGGTATGTGGAGCTAGCAACTATATCCACAGTAAACTAAATTGCAGTTTACTGAGTTATTTTTGAATGACTGTTCAATACTTCGTTTGTGCTACCCTCTATCAGTAACTCCAGAAAATAAATTCTTTGACTTCATAATGAGGCTTTAAATTTTGATAATAAGTCCATATCCGGAAGTCATTTTTTCATCATTAGTTTCTTTTATGTATTTGGGATGAAAAAACAGAATTAGCAAACTACTTTAAAAAGTTTTAAAAACTTTGATTTCATTTTGCTCTGTTTTGCTCTATGTTTTTTAAAATTTCCTGCAAATTATTGTAATTTCAGTCTCAAAAAAATTAACTCATTTTGAAGTTTGTTTATTAATGTAAAATATATTTTGTAAATACAAAGAGAAATAAAGTTTAGCACTTTTTGTTATTCCCCAAATGAGTGATGGTACACATTTACCGAGAAAAAAAAGATTAAAAATACCATTTTATCTAATAAACTTAATAAATTTTACTTAATCTCAAACATTTTAATGTACTCTTTCTAGAAATAAATGGCTTGTTAAAGGGTTAAATTGACTTAGAACTCAAAATGGGAAGATAGTAACAAAAAAATTCATTAATTTTCCAAGATGTTACATATTTAAAAAGTATACGTACATATACAAATGTATGAAAACCACAAACTCAAGTGCACACTACAAAAGTTTTATGTACTCCCTAGGTGTTACGACAAAGTCCAGACGGTAGTTGAACTCTTCTTGTTTTTAATCACAAATGATCTGCTTAAGACTTTCGATGAGCTAAATCCAATGTGTCTCGAAAATCTAGGCTCTTTGTATTCAAGGAAATGCATGAATTCAAAAGCCTCTAAAAACTCAATAAAGCGGGTCATTCAAAACGTCTTTAGTTGAACTTGTTTCATACATTTTATTGAATCATCCTGTCATTGGTTCGTACCCATAGCTCTTCGAGTGTATTTTACAGTCGGGGTGAAGTCTCAAGGCTTGCAATCAGGTCACCTGGGGAGAGAACTAAGCGAAGCCATTCCCTCTAACACGTCTAAATCAAGCTATGCAGTTTATCGTTAAAACTTAAATGTGGATAAAATACAGACCTGAGGAGTTTGCAATTGGGTTCATATATCGCTCCTATTTGTACGTGAAACATTTGATTATAGAGAGTTTTGAAAATTAATGAATATATTCTAATGAATATCGCTTTTAGGCACGTGCAACTCTGCTCTAGCACAAGGCGGCAATATTTTGGATGGATAAAGCGATACTTCAAATAAATCATTTCTATCAACTAAGATCGAGCAATTATTTTTCTTATCAATAGTTATTTACATTTAGTCAACTGTGAAGAAATTAACTAAAAATTTCAATTGTAACTGTGATGGTTAATGAAATAAAATATTCAGTGCCATTCGGGTAAGTTATTGAAAGCAGGATATAGTATTACAATAGAAAGGATTCCATTCCTGTGAATGTTATTTAGGATACTAGTCTGAGTTAATAAAATACAGAAATTTATACTTATCTAATGCTGACATCTGAAAAATCGTGACTCTTTCCTTGTATGAAAAAGAAGTTTGTGTAGGGGCGCCCAATAGCTAAGTATGAGCTGGTCTCTACTCAACATTTTCTAGTCCGGAAAGAAGAATGTGAAAGCGGTATAGATTCAAAAACAGAGACCTTCTGCTATTGACTAAGATTTGTCTAGACGCGAGAATAATCCTATGCTAAACTTCTATACAACAGATCATTCAACTGATATGGATTTTTAGAGTTCTTAAAAATATTTTGCTCGGATTCAAAGCCAGGTAAAATTTTCTCAGTTCTCGCACGAAAATAAACTTTCCAGAAAGGTGCTTTTAAAATGTATTTTAGTAAATAAATCAAACCAATTTTAAAAAGCAGACTAACATAATGTATAGGCTTCATAATTATTATAGACTTATTTCTGTCCGAACTTAGACTTTAACCTTCAACTAGTTTTGATTTGGTTTGGTTTTATTTGGAGCACTACGGTCTACTATTTTGTAACCCATGGGATAATAAGACCGGGACCTACTGCTTAAAGTCCAATCCGAATAGCTACGAATATTCATGCCACAGTGTGATTCGAACCTCGAACTCCGATTCCGACGATCAGCGGCCCAACAATCCAGCCATCATTCGGCAAACCTTTAACTAGAGTATTTTGTGAGATAAAATTATCTCTAGTTGTTTCTTTTCATCTGTTCTTAACTAGATTCAGATCTGTAGTTGACCTAGAAAGTATGCTGCTGGAAGATACTGAGAAAAGTACAGATCAATTAGGATTTAAAGGATGGAAATGTGCAGAGATGAAATTTGTCAGACCTCATAATGAAATTAAATCTCGTATATAACGTGCACCTCAAGTTTACCATGCAATAAATTCTCTATATTGTAAACCAGTTGGTACGAAGACCAAATGAATAAATCTCCACTCTATTTCAATGTAATTTTTCCATTCTAACTGAAATCTTACTTTTGAATGTTTGACATGATGGAAATAGTTTCAGATGACCATGGGGACTAAATTGAAAATAAACCAGAACTGACTGACGAGGAGTGCAACTGAGTAATCTAATAATAAACTGCACGAAGTTCACCAAAAACTGCTCTTGGCAAGGTAGACTCGTCAGTCTACAGTGGCCCATGAAATATGACGTCGATTATGTCAAGGGATTAATAAATATTTTTAAACAGATAACTATACTCCACACAGTATTTAAACAATGTACTTATTTAGATGGATATGGAAAAACAAGGTCAAAGTATATCGCATACACTATACAAAATTCCCAATTTTAGAAATCTTAAAAACATTTAGTTTAGTACTTTATTAACTTTCATTTATGTCTCAAGTACCATTTCGTGCTTTTCAGGATTCTTCGATTTTAAAATTTGAAATTAAACATCAAGTATTTGACTTCATAAAACTTTATTAATAGAATATATTATCTCAATTTAATAACATTTATTAATATAGAATGTTAAATCATTTTAGGTCAATAATGTTTGTATCGTGAATTTTGAAATCTTAATATTGTACTGTACTTTAACAGAAAACATCTTTAAAATAAAAGTGTTCAATATCAAAAGTAATTTTTTTATGTTTACTTCAGTATTTTATATGAATATATCAGCTCATTAACTGATATGCTTCATTGCTATGAACTTTATTTTTACATTAATAATAATTTGTTATTACCATGACATTAATAACAAAATTTACCATAAGGCAATATTTCCTTTTACAAACATTTACTCAGAAAGTGAACCCATATTTTTGTCATCTTCAATCTCATTAAAGGATACGGTTTCCTATCGCATATTTCCGGTGATAAGTAGTAAGGAGTACCAATGGCTGTAACTGCAAGTTCATCTGTATTCCCCAAGCATCTGGCAATTCCAAAATCTCCGATTTTGATTTCTTTTTCGCAAGTTAAAAAGATATTTCGAGTTTTCAGATCTACAATAAAAACATGCAAATTTCATAAAATGTCATTTGTGTTCTTGTTGTATATTAGACCATGACTTGTATTTAACCCTTAAAGCATTTGCCCGTGTCTGACACGGGCAAAATTCAAAATAAACATGCAATCACATTATTTACACTTTGTTTGAGTAACAATTTTTTTTATAACTTTTAACTCTTTTTCCACTGTAGTCACCCCCTCCCCCAGATCTAAAATTGCAAAAAATAATTTATTCTATACCTATACATTTTTTTCAGTCATAAAATATATCATTTTTTATCAGCTTTTCAGAAAAAAATTCGTGCTTTAAGGGGTTAAGAGAAGGTTAATGCAGGAGATCAATATCATATCACGACAGTTTTTCCTTTAAAATAGATATAAATTATCGTCCCCTTTCACTTGAATTTAGAAGTCCTATTTTAATTTGAAATCAAACCTTTTATACAAGAATAGTTTTTTTGCCCTACAGTTTTCATTTTTCAATTCAGCTGATATCAAAAAATTTGTAACACTGATAAGGAACTCCGTCAAAATAACATTTATTCCCCACTAATATTGGTTTGCTTCTCTACGGTCTACTTTTTTGCAACACGAGGGCTAATGAGACTGGCATCTACTGCTTCAAGCCGATTCATAATGGTTACGAACATTCATGTCACAGTGGGTTGGTTGGTTGGAGTTTTACGGCGCAAGGTCCTGTTTAGGACATAAGCGCCAAGCACAAGGTGTTTTCATAAAAACAAGACCTAACTGATAAAAGAGCCCTAACCTAATAACAGAACAAGGTAAAACCGTACTAGTTTAATAAAGTTATAAAAAAGTCTGAAGTGTATAAACTCAATTATACCAGATAGGTATGTAAAAGGTAATAATGATTAAACATTAAAAAGCTAAAAACACAATAAATTTTAATTAAAAGATGTAAAAAAAATACTAAAACACTTCATAGAAAAAAAGTTAAATAAACCAAAATAAGCCTATAAAACGTAAAAAAAGATAAAAGACAGGGATGCGGGGGTTCATCTAGTAACTCCGTTAAGGTAGGATGCCGAGTACTAAAAAATAAGACATACGCAGGCTGTAACTGACTACAAGATGTAAGTAAATGTAAAATAGTCAGCGGGGCCTGACAGAAAGAACATTGGGGTTTGGGGTCATTAGAAAGATAGTAATTATGTGTGAGACGAGTGTGCCCAATACGCAAGCGAGTAATTAAAACGTCGTGCTTACGACTAACATTATCCGGGAAAGATCGAATGTCCTCAGTAATGTCGTGAAGCTTATTGCTGACACACAAGTCCCTCTCGTTCTTCCACATAATATGCAGCTGGCGTTTAACTTCACATTTCAAGTCAGAAAGGGGTATTTTCGATGACATTAAAGTACTGGCATTCTTCGCTCCATCATCCGCAAGCTCGTTCCCGAGGATACCCGCATGCGCTGGAACCCAGCAGAATAAAACTGTAAAGCCTCGTTTATATAGAGAGGTATACAACTTCTGTATATCATTAATAACAGGTTGCAGCGTCTCATCCGAGTTCAAAGAATCTAATACACTGATTGAGTCTATGCATACTATAAAGTGCCGGTTCTTCCTGTGCGAAATGTGCTTTAGAGCTTGGTACACCGCTTTACATTCAGCTGTAAAAATAGAGCATTGCTGAGGTAATCAACACCTCCTAACAGAGTTATATACAAAGCTGCAGCCAACATATTTGTCAGTCCTAGAACCATCGGTAAAAACAAGATCATGCCCAGAATATTTAGCTATGTGGGCATAAAAGAGCCGTTGATAAACGATATCACTAGTCTCACTTTTTAAGTAGCCTGGACAAGGATGGGTATATGATATCCGATAATTTTCCCAGGGAGGACAATTGAAGAGTCGTTGGGTTTCCACTGTTAAATCTGCAAGACTACTCCGCTGTAGCAAACGACGAGTCCGCAGGCCAAACGGAGGTATGCATGATGGACGATGTTTATACCAATTATCCAATGTAGTATTCAAAAGGTGCCTTCTGAGCGGATGGTACGGATGGGCCAAAATGCGGTAGTATAATATAATAGACAATCTGTCACGTATAGAGTTCAGACATGGTTCATTGCAGTATACATATAGGCTTTGAACAGGTGACGTCCGGAAGGCACCGGAGCAGATTCGCATCCCAGTATGATGTACGGTGCCTAGATACCGTAGGACAGAGGGGCGAGCAGAGCCATAAACCGGACAACCATAGTCCAGTTTCGAACGGACAAAAGAGCGGTAGATCCGTATCAAGGAACTACGATCCGCACCCCAACTGGTGTTAGAGAGTACTTTCAGTAGATTTAAGGCACGCTCGCACTGTCTTCTAAGGTGTAAAACATGAGGCAAGAAGGTCAGGTGGTTATCCAGATAAATACCAAGAAAGCAGGTAACGGGCTCGACACGTAACGTTGAAGTACCAATATAAATTTCGGGGTCACCGTTGGAGGCGACGCGAGCGACAAAAGTGAACGCAGCAGAATTTATCTGAAGAGAAGGTAAAACCATTTTCCTCATTCCAAGATACCATACGATTAATCGCAGTTTGTATCTGATTGATAATAAAGACCATGTCACTATTTGCGCAAGAAATCTGCAGATCATCCACATACAGATACCCATGTACGGCAGATGGGAGTTGACGCAGGATATTGTTTATCTTAATTGAGAACAGAGTTACACTTAGCACACTTCCTTGTGGTACACCTTCATCTTGAGTGTAGGTACGAGACAGTGTACCCCCAATGCGAACATTGAAGTACCGGGTATGCAAAAAATTCTTTATAAAAATTGGAAGATTCCCATCGAGGTGCCAGTTGTGTAAATCTCTTAAAATGCCGTACCTCCAGGTACGATCATAAGCTTTCTCGATGTCGAGGAACACAGATACCAAGTGTTGACGTCTCAGGAAAGCGTTCCTTATTTGCGTCTCAAGAGCTATAAGATTGTCCATTGTTGACCTTCCTCGGAGGAAGCCACTTTAAAAGGGGGAGATATAGCTCTTCTCAAGAAGGAAAACCAGTCGGGTGTTCACCATATTTTCAAGGAGCTTGCTTAAGCAACTTGTAAGGGCAATAGGATGATAATGCTGAGGATTTGTTTGATCTTTCCCAGGTTTTGGAAAGGGAACAAGAATAGCATACCGCCAAGCAGTAGGGAAAACGTGTTCCAACCAGATACGATTATATAAACATAGGAGTTGTTGTAGAGACTCTGCAGAAAGATGCGACAACAAAGTGTAGGTTATCCCGTCAGGGCCTGGCGATGACTTGCGACTCCTTTTGAGACACCAAAGCATCTCATGCATTGTAAATGGGCTATTATACGCCATTTGGGTGTCAGAGTGAAAGTTCAACTTCTGCATTTCTGCTTGATGTTTGTAGCTGAGAAACGGTTCGGAATAAACACTACCGTTTGAAACAGCAGCAAAGTGGCGACCGATGACATCAGCGACCTCCGCCGGAGTAGCGAGTAGCTGCCCATTTTCTCTAATGCAGGCTACTCGACGGTCAAGGAAATTCCCATTGACCTTTTTAACCCGGGTCCAAAGCTGACGACCATCAGTAGCACCACTGATGCCCGACACATACTGTATCCAAGATTCTTTTTGACTACGTCTACGAATCCTCCTGGAAGCAGCACGTGCACGCTTAAAGGCAATTAGATTTTCACTTGTGGAGATCGTCGAAAGACGTTCCAAGCTTTTCGCTGTACCCTAATAGAAGTTTGGCACTCCTAATTCCACCAAGATTTCCGATGACGGCCACGGAAGGGGAAACTTTTAGGAATAGTCAAATCGGCCGTATTCAAAATTATACGAGTGACGGTATCAACAGCATCCTCAATGTCACCTGCAACCATGTTTGTGGTTATAACAGCCTGAGACTTAAACGTTGGCCAATCAGCTCGGTCATAGATATAGTATGATGGCTTGAAGATGCCATTTTCGTTATCAGCGGGCGAAACAAAAATCGGGTAGTGATCACTGTGAAATAGCTCAGAACCCACAAAGAAATTGAAGTGTGGGAAAAGTGAAGGCGTACAGAGGGCAAGGTCCAGACAATGGAAGGTCCGACTGGGTTCGTGAAAATATGTATTCTCCCCATTATTTAGAAGACAGAGGTTGTGATCTGCAATAAGTTTTTCTACTTGTTGACCCCGGGAATTGGTATCTTTACTACCCCATATCGGGCTGTGTGCGTTAAAATCGCCAAATAAAATATAAGGTTCAGGGAGTTGCTGCACTAAATCATCAAGTTTATGCTGGTCAACAGAGATGGAAAGTGGTATGTAAATATTACAAATAGTGATAAGCCACTGGGTATGTACCCGTATGGCAACAGCTTGCAGTGAAGTTTGAAGAGATATGGCTGTGGACATATAATCATTCGAAATGAAAAGAGCAACACCGCCAGATGCTGTACCACCGCTGTCATTTTCCTTACGAGAACAAGTGTAACGGCGAATTTTAAAATGATCAGCAGGCTTCAGGTAGGTTTCCTGAAGTGCGAAACACACAGGATTGAAGTCCCAGATAAGGGATTTAACATCGGCCCAATTAGGACGAAGGCCATGACAGTTCCAGGAGATAAAGGAAGCTATCAAGAGGTGGATGATAAGCAAGACCCAGGCGCAGAGGGGGGTAAAAGTGGTGGCTCCATGCCAATGTCCTCGCTTGAAGAATAGAGTCTAAGCTCCATCTCAGATGTAGCAAATTTCCGGAGATTTTCCGGATTTTTTAAAAATTTTGGGTCTTTGCTTTCGAGAGCCCCCTAAGGATTTCTTCTGCTTAGTAATTGTTTTCATGCTAAGCTTTGGAGAGGAGATCACAGGAGTAGCACGAACAGTTTTTGAAAGGGGTATTTTAGGACTCGGAATGGTTTTTGACGATTCTGTTTTGGATGGTCTGGTCGATGACTTGGGTTTTGAAGTACCTTTTGAATGACTTCTAACAGGGGAACTCGGTAATGAGTGTTTATGTCCAAAAGATACATCGTTTTGGATGCCTATATGTTGCACATATTTAGCAGCGGTACTAGCGTATGATATCCCGACTTTCGGGGATCGAGATTCAACCAATTTCCTAGCCTCTAAAAACGAAATATTTTTATTAACCTTTACGACTTTGACTTCTTTCTCATATAACCACTTCGGGCATTTTCGAGAGTATGCTGGATGACTGCCTTTGCAGTTAGCGCAGTGTGGATCTTTTTCACAGGCATCTTTATCGTGTCCAACTTCAGAGCATTGCGCACATACTGTTTGGTTCTTTCGACAGTATGTCTGTGAATGTCCATACGACTGGCATTTGAAGCAACGCAGAGGGTTAGGAACAAAGGGTCAA
The DNA here is from genome assembly GCA_032207245.1 of Pardosa pseudoannulata. Taxonomy (NCBI): domain Eukaryota; kingdom Metazoa; phylum Arthropoda; class Arachnida; order Araneae; family Lycosidae; genus Pardosa; species Pardosa pseudoannulata. Next base: position 4,609,198 of record CM063502.1, on the reverse strand, counting down.
ACCTTGCAGTTTAGATATCCAGCTTTGATACTATTCGGAAGTGCTGGAGTGTCGAAAGTAAGCACCAAATGTTTTGTAGGTATATTTTCGCCATTTTTACGCAAAATGATACGACGAACGCCACACTCGTTGATCTCTGAGGTCTTCGAGTATCTCGTCTTCTGGGGTTCTGATCAGTTCTTGCTCGGATGTAACACCTCGTGAAGTATTCAGTGATCCGTGAGATTTCACAGTAACTTTAAAGGGACCGAGAGATGTACACTTACTTAATGCATAGGCTTGTTTTTCCCCACCAGCTTCGACCAGAAGGTCTCCAGACCGGAGCTTTTTGATAGACTTTAGAGTACCTATAGAGGTCTCTAGTGTTTTCGGTATCAGGAATGGCGAGACAGTTTCAAATGACCCATCACATTTTTGGATAATGAAGTACCTTTTGTAGTAATCTTTGACAGCACAAGACATAGATAGCGTTTCATGAACCATGATGAAAGAAAGGAATTCAGACCCCGAAGGCACCACCCACCACGGAGCCCAACAAGGGGATGCAGAAAACGCACCAGTGCTAGCCGGGGCCTATATGCACACCAAGTATCCCTAAAGCGCCTACCTCCCTTAACGCAGGGCCTAGGTAACACCAAGAGCACTTGACCCTAAGCCGGACCACAAAGGGTGACGACCAGCCGATTGATGCATACGGACCAATATGCACCTCCCGTTTACCCGAAGCAGGGACCAAAGTAATGTGTTGGTTTCCCTCAATTACCACGATCCCATTTTACGGGGACACGGGTCTCCACGCACGGCAAACACGTGGGCGGTAAACAGTCCTCGAGAGGCTATGCTCAGTATAGAGCATAGCATCACGAGGAAAGCCTTCACCTCCGAGAAGGATACTGCAACGAGGGGGAACAGAGGAAAAAAGTAGCAGACAAGAGCAGGGAAATAAAGAAAAGTGAGGAGATCGCTGGGGTACCTCGGGACTGCGACACCCGTGTTTACCTAAAGGCAAACCCCCTGAGGGGGCATGTCACAGTGGGATTCGAACCCACGAACTCCAGCACCGAAGAGCAGTGCTCTAACCATTCGGCCAACATAAATATTGTGATAAGTTTCCTGCCGAAAATCCAACCTTTTGTAAAATCGGTAAGAACTGCCTCTAAATGCAACGTCATAAAAACTGTTTTTGAAGGTATTGCCGCATTGAAATATCCATAGCCAAATGGTCATCACACTCGTCTTATAATCAAGAGGACGTGTGTTCGAACCCTGGTAGCAAAGATAGAATTTAAAATCCGTGTAAATATTTCATTTATGTTCTACTTTATTTCGTGTTCCATTAGATTCTGGACCTTTTAGTTTACCAGAAAAGCATTCTGGAATATTCGCTATTTCTCTGCGTTGGGAAGTAAAACTTTCATCGTCGTCCCAGATAAATTTCTGGAACTTTTTCTGATGCTATAAAAGCTTAGTCACAGAGTTCTGGATTCAGAGTTGTGCAGAGATTGAAATTGTACTCAGCTCTTTGAGTTGAGTTAATAAAGTAGGTTAACTCTACTTCCTGTGTTTGTGTTATTGTGTTGCATCTTAAGCCCCTACGTGACAGTATTACTTGCCAGACTGATTCCATTCCCAACTTATTGCTTATAGCAGTTAAAGATCGATTATTCTCTAGAAACCACAGGGAATTATAAGATTCGAAGATGCAACGAAGACTTCCTTACGGACCACCTTACAGAAGTGTCAGTTTCTGCACAAAAACATTCATGCACCAATCCGGGTCCATTAGGGAGTGAGGCCCTACAGGCGTATCCCATTGGCGGTGGGTAAATCAAGTGTTGAATTGCTTCACTCAGCCTACTTCCCATGAAAACACTCAGTTCACCCATTGGGATGCAGGCGCCACGGTTGGTTGGTTGGTTGAATGAGGTTTAATGGCGCAAGGTCCAATAAGGACAAAATGCGCCAGACTAAAGATAAAAGCAGAAACACAGTAAAACATATCAATAGAGTAACAATATAATTTTAAAAGAGTACAAATAAAACTGACTAGAGTAATAATTTTAAAACGCTAAAAACGGAATAAGAAAGTGAGATGCGAAAAAAATAGGATGAAGTGAAATGCTTATAAAAAGGAATAAAAACCAATAAGCTTTAGAAAGTCAAATAATGCAGGATGTGGTGATTCACCCAAAACGCGACTTAAATTGGCATTGTTAAAATACATTACATAAAAACGAGTAAAACGAGTACAAGAAGTTAAAAAATAGTGAACGGTGAGGATGCAATCGCAGCTTGGACAACGGGGGGGGGCGGTTCCCCTAAAAGCAAATGAGAGTGGGTGAGTCTAGTATGACCAATACGAAGACTAGTTAAGATAACATCCCGTTTACGACCAGGAATTGAAGCCCAGGTGGTGATATTTGGTTTGATACCATGCAGTTTATTCGAAGTTTCATTTTCCCAGTCCTCAATCCAGTTATTTCGGATTATAAGAGAGGTCGCATTTTTAATACCGGTATATGGCAGCGAGACATTATAAAGGTCAGTAGCACTTCTAGCAGCAACGTCAGCCTTTTCATTTCCTGCAATACCTGCATGGCTAGGCACCCAACAGAAGAGAATGTGGAAACCACGACGGATTAGCTTCTGATACAGATTAAGGGTCATATAAATACTACCGTTCATTATGACACCCGAACTGAGACTATCCAGAACGCTTAGTGAGTCTATAAAAATCACAAAGTCCCTCCTATTGCTATTGGAAACGAATTTTAGAGCCTCATAAACTGCAATAAGTTCGGTGGTAAAAATGGAGCAGAAAGAAGGAAGGCAATACCTTAGAGTAGTATTGTCACTCACAACAGCAAAACCAACGCAGTTAACAGGTTTAGACCCATCCATGTAGATTTCGCTATAGTTTGAATAATTACAGCTATAACTATAGAAGAGTTGCCTATAGATATGAGGATCAGTTACATTTTTAGGGAAACCTTTAAACTGGTTCTGATATGGGATTTTAAGCTCCTTCCAGGGTGGGATATTAAAATAGGGGTTAGTCGACACTTCATTATCCTTAAGCAATGAGTTCTCTAAAATCCTGCGGATACGCAGACCAAAAGGAGGAATGAAAGATGGGCGGTTAGAATAAAATTGGTCATGATGACGGTTTAAAAGTATGCTTTTTATAGGATGAGAAGGGTGAGATAAAATGCGATAAAAAGTATTCAATGAAATATGACAGCGGATGTGATTCAATGAAGGTTCGTAGCAGTCAACGTAAAGACTTTGTACAGGCGAAGTCCTAAAAGCACCAGAACAAATGCGAAGTGCAGAATGATGTACAGTGTCCAGTTTGCGTAAAACTGATGAACGCGCTGAACCATAAACAGAACAAACGTAATCCATTTTTGAACGAACAATCGATCGGTAAATACGAAGCATAGAACAGCGATCGGCACCCCACGAAGTATTAGAGAGGACTTTAAGGTTCAGAGCTTTTTCGCATTTTCTCCTAATAAAAGAAACATGCCTGGCAAAGGATAACTTTTTGTCAAAGATGACACCTAAAAATTTAGCTGATTCTGTGACAGCAATTTTAGTTGACCCAAGAAATATTTGGGGGTCAGGATGGAGGCCACGTTTTCGGCAAAAGTGAACACAAGATGTTTTTTCACTAGAGATCTTAAAGCCGTTCAAGTTAATCCATTTAGTTATGTTGCGAATGGCTGCTTGAAGTTGCCGCTCGATGTATCGCATATCTTGCCCAGAACACGTGATATGGAGATCATCAACATAAAGGGTAGCGCTGATGGAAGGAGGCAGATTCCGTAAAATCCTGTTAATCTTTATAGTAAAAAGAGTCACACTCAGAACAGAGCCGTGGGGCACTCCTTCCTGAATAAAAACACCAGAAAACGTGTTTTTTATTCTAACTAAATTCACGATGGGAAAGAAAGTTCTGTATAAAGATCGGCAAGTTCCCACGAAATCCCAACTCATAAAGGTCAGAAAGAATGCCATAGCGCCAAGTACGATCATAAGCTTTTTCGATGTCGAAAAAGATAGAAACTAAATGGTTTCTTTTAGCAAAAGCATTTCTAATCTGCTTTTCTAGGAAAAGTATATTATCAATCGTAGAACGACCACTAAAGCCACTCTGAAAAGGTGGAATACAGTTTCTGGCTTCTAAAATGTAAATCAATCGAGAATTGACCATTCTCTCAAACACTTTACAAAGGCAGCTAGTGAGGGCAATTGGGCAATAATTGTTAGGGTTAGAAACATCTTTTCCTGCTTTGGGGATAGGAATACTGATAGCTGAACTCCACTGAATAGGTGTGCTCTGTCCAGATGCGGTTATATAAGCTTAGAAGATTTAGACGAGATCTGTGTGATAGATGCTTTAGCATTTGATACGTGATGTTATCAGGACCAGGGGAAGAATTTTTTGGGTGTCTTAAACTGTTAAGAAGTTCAGATTCAGTGAAGGGACAGTTGTAAGGTAGGTTAGAGACAGTAGGGAAGCTTAAGGATTGCTTTTCAGTTTTAATTTTGTGGCACAGGAACTCACTTGAATATGAGGTGATATTTGAGGCGGAAGCGAAGGATGAAGCGATGGTATTCGCGATATCTTTAATATTAGAGATTGATTGGCCGTTATGGAGGAGACAAGAAACGGGATGGCTATTATAATAAATCCCCATAGCGCGCTTTACTTTCGTCCAGAGCTGCTTCGAAGAAGTGTTTGAGTTAATACTGGAAACATAACGTTGCCTCGATTCACGCTGGCAAAGTCTCCTAACTTTTCTTGCCTGGGCTTTCGTTTTCTGGAATTTTAGTAGGTTCTCAGTAGTGGGGTACCTACTGAATAAGCCCCACGCTTTTTGCTGACTCTTCTTGGCTTTACGACATTCTTCATTCTACCAAGGCTTTCTAATTTTTAAAGGGCGATTCCTGGATAAGGGAATGCTTGCATCAGCCACTTCCAGAATAGTGGAAGTAACAGTATGGACAACGTCATTAATATCACCATTGATCATGTCCTCAGTGATGTTAGCTAGGGACGTGAAGGTCTTCCAATCTGCCTTATCAAATATGTATCGGTGAACAGATGTAGAATCTCCAGAGTGCAAATACAAAGGAGAGAGAAATACAGGGAAGTGGTCGCTGTTATGTAAATTTTCTGAAACCCAGAAGTAATAAAACGGAAAAATGGAGGGAGAGTAAATAGCAAGGTCTATGGCATGGAAAGTTTGCGTAGGGGTGTGAAAGTAAGTATTGTCGCCGTTATTGAGAATGCAAAGAGAAAAGTCTTCTATAAGGTTTTCAACGAGTTAAACTCTATTGTTAAGGTCATTGCTTCCCCAAATGGGGCTATGGGCATTAAAGTCACCAATAATTATAAAAGGAGGAGGGAGTTGATTAATAAGTCTATTTAATGAATTATGTGACACAGATTCGTTAGGAGGTAGATATATACAACAAACAGTGGTGAGATGCCTTAGATGAATTCGAGTAGCAACGGCTTGGAGATTTGTATTAAGTGTGAGGTCCATGAAAGGCACGTCACATTTAATCAATAGGGTGACCCCACCAGAGGCACGTTCACCCATCTCAAAGTCTTTACGGAGAGTTTTGTAATTATTGAGTTTGAGATTATTTTTACAGTTTAAATAGGTTTCCTGTAAAGCCAGGCACACCGGGTCATGATCGTAAACTAGAGTTTTTGGGTCATCCAACTTATTTCGAACACCGTGGCAATTCCAGGAAAGAACAGCCATAAGGACAAATTTTAAGGGGATTACGATTGCCTATGATCCCTTTTGCATCACTTTCAACAATATTTGCATCCATAGATTCCCCAGAGAGGTCAGAGTCCGAGGCACGTAAACTTAAAATACTGTCGTCGATATCAGGTTGCTTGGGTATATTTTTAACTTTGAAATAGTCAGCTTTGTAGCTCGATCGTTTCGTAAACTCTGGTCTAGCAATATTTTCGTTTTTCTTTTTAACTTTTTTCTGATGTATTTTTGGCTTGCTTGGTTTGGGTACAGATTTCATTTTTATTTTTCAGATGTGAGAATGTAGGTTGAGAAATACTGCGATTTTGAACTGGGGAGAGGGATGGGAGAGCAACTATTTTAGTGGGTGGATCAGTTTGAATAGCAACGGATTTAGTACTTTTAGTAGCAGTAGCATAGGAGAGCCCATCTTTGGGGGTCCTTGAATTAACTATGTTCCGTGCTTCGAAGTAAGAGATATTTTGCTTAATCTTAACAACTTGGATTTCCTTTTCGGTTGCCCATTCAGGACATGATCTTGAGTACGAGGGATGGTCACCGTTACAGTTGACACATTTATAAGGTTCAGAGCATCCTTCGCTGCCGTGCCCAGAGGCAGCGCAGCGTGGACAAGTTAGCGAACCACGACAAGACGTTTGCGAATGACCAAAACGTTGGCATTTAAAACACCGCAAAGGGTTGGGTATGTAGGGCCTAATGGAACAGTTAATGTATCCGGCTTTAATTGAGGTAGGAAGTTTTGAGAGGTCAAAAGTCAAAATCAAGTGTTTGGTATTATAAGTTTTATTGTCACGTCTGATAGTAATTCGACGGACGTTGCTAACGTGTAGCGGCTTTAAGTTTTCCAATATTTCAGATTCAGGAACGTTTTGGAGATCGGGTTCTGATATAGCGCCACGGGATTGATTTAGTGTTTTGTGAGGTGAGACAGATACAGATTTTAGACCAATATTTTTCAGTTTAGAAATGTTAGTGGCTTGAGAATAGGATTGGAGACTTCCACAAGAAGATCTCCGGATCGCAATTTTTTTATAGTGGACACTTCTCCAACAGATGAAAGAATAGATTTATTGATGAGGAAAGGGGAGATTTCATGAAAATTTCCTTCAATACACTTTATTATGTAAAAACGAGCTAAAATGCAAGCATTTGAACTAGACGACTCAGTGACATGGGGTGTTTTGTTTTTGGAATCCATAATAAATAGAGAGGAGATTCGGACCTGACCGCACCACCCACCACGGAGCCCAACAAGGGGATGCAGGGTTCTGCACCAGTGCTAGCCGGGTCTATACGCGTACAGCCAATAGACCTATTGCTTGAACCGTAGCAGATGACACTGTCTAATCCACCAGCCGATTGATACGCACCGGAACTTACGTACCCCCCGTTTACTCGAAGCCGAGGCCAAAGCAATGTGTTGAAGTTTCCCCGCATTAATGGAAATTCCATTCTGATGATTCCCCTACGGGGAAGCGCCTCAATTACCAGGATACCCATTTCCGAGGACACGGGTATCCACGCACGGCAAACGCGTGGGCAGTTTCAACGCAAAGAGGAGCAAGAGACAACAGATTGGAAACAGCTTCTCGAGGGGTGCCCTCACCTGAAAAGAGGAAACCGCAACGAGGGAGAAGGATAAGAATAAAGTAGAAGGGAAGAGGAGAGTAGAAAAGAAATGAGAAAAGATCGCTGGGGTACCTCGGGATTGCGACACCCGTGTTTACCTGAAGTAGGTAAACACGGTAGGTAAACCCCTGAGGGGTGCAGGCGCTACGAACGCGCGAAGAGAAAATTTTGAATAGAACTGAATGCTCTAGCGCAACGATTCTCAACCTTTTTTCAAGCCGCCTCCCTGAGAAGAGAAATTTCAACGCCCCCCCCCTTTTTGTTAAAATTATAATTTAAAGAAGCGATTCTCAACTTTAAGTTGCTACTCCCCTATAGAACCGAAATGAGTTCAACGCCTCCCCCCTTTGTAAAAATCCCGTAATTTAAAGTATAGGAAAAGAGAAGTACTTAATTATAAGAGGCAAAATGCTTAAGTCATTTTTATTTGAGTTCCTCAAGCTCAACTTTTATTGCTGACGCACTTATGCAATCCTTAGACGAATGCTGTTGATTAAATATATTTTTCTGAGTGTCCACCCAATTTCCCATATGAAAACAATGGATGAAAGTTATTGGTTCTGGTACCGTCGCTGAAGTTCGTTTTATTATTGATAAAAATCGTGTAAGTTACATAATGTAATAAATTTTGATATTTTTGAATTTAAGTTTGAAAGCCAAAACATGCTGACATCGACTCCCTATCTTCCAAAGCAAGTTCACTGGCCATCAGCTTCTTCACACCGTCCCGTTGACAACCAATATTTCAGCGGATCTCGTAGCTATGACGACGAAATTAGTGTGTCACGAAACTCGCCGGTCGAAAATGGGCTACAATAGTAGCGGAGGAGATTGATGGTAGTTGCACCTTCTAGTCTGTATACGGCTGGCCAAATGAGAGAACGGAAAATTTTGTCAGGCAACAGACGCAAACCTGGGCCTTGTAACCATCGTTCGAGGCATTGTGGGTACTTCGTCTACCCTATGGAACCCCCGCGGCCCGGCTTGCTCGAAAATTACCCACTAAAATCTCTCCAATAGTTCCAGGGTTAACACAAAGACATGAATATAGCGTTAACTTGTTGGAATATAGTACTAGAAATAAGGCTACATCAATAACATCCTGTATACCACTTTAATTCGTAGAGGTTGTGATCAATTCTAATATATAGCCTCACAAGTTACAGTGCAGCCAGAATTTTAAAAATAACTCCTGCAGTATGATGGCACTCACGTCATAATCATTACTCTATATTCAACAGAATCGTGTCTAGTTTACATCTAACTGCATCCGTACTAAATCCTATCAAAGTCGCTTCCCTCTGTTAGCATTCCTTTCAGCTGGCATTGGCATGCAAGTTTCCTCCCATTGCCGAAGTTCCGATTCACTTGTCTTTTACTAATATCTCTGTAGTGACATAAGAACGTACTCCTTTCGATTTTTCAACCTCTTCTTGCTTTTGTTTCCAATGTTACAAATCATTTACATAGCGTATCGTTCTACATCTCCAGTAAATTTTATTCCAATCCATGTTGTCCAATTTTCATTTCCTTTAACGAATTGTCTACAATTTTATTGATGCGACTTTTCCAAACTATTTGATTACTATGAAAACTATTAACATTGATTTTCAATTGACTTGTGTATGAATGGAAATAGGTATGTGGGCCTGAAAAAAATTATGAAACAAGATTCATTATCTCTTCGAAGCAAAATTTGATTATCTTAATGATTGCGCTATAGTACTGGTTCTATGAAAATCTAAAAAGAAATCTTTGAAAGACAATTAGTCTAAACCTACCTCAATAAGAAAACTTACGACAATATTCTATTCTTGACAAATTCAGGAAATTATTAGTTTAAAAGTTTCCAATTCCCACAGTTATATTAAGAATAACTTACCTCTGTGAAGAATTTTCTTATGATGAATATACTGAAGTGCCAAACATATCTGAGTAAACCACGTGATGATAGTCTGAAAAGAAAATTTGTTGTAAAGACTTCAAAAATTGAGAAAACATTACTAAGAATGGCACTTACGTGTTCCTTGAAAGGTATCCCTCGTTGTTTCACTATTGCGGTAAAAAGGTCACCTAAAATAAAATTAAGAATCTGAAAATTAATTATACATATTTATCACTGCACTCCAAACGTTTTAAACTACTTATAAGTTGTTGCAGCAACCTTGAGGCATATATATATATATATATATATATATATATATATATATATATATATATATATATATATATATATATAATATATATATATCGTGTCGTAATCCAGTAGTAAGGCAAATGGAAAACAGTCTTGATAAGTTTATTAAATCCTAATTTCATTTAAAAGCAACACTTGCGCCATTTGCATTTATTCGTGGCGAAGACACGATTGGAGTGTGTTGACAGCTCTTCGTCTACGCGCCAACTGATTCTTCTCGTGTAGTTTTAGATGATCTGCTGAATCATCAACAGGTGTTTCACTCAACGACTAACTAATAGTTGGTCCACAGTTACAAAGTGACTTAACGATATTTTTCGCTTCAGAAAACACAATAGCCATAACAGCAGACACTGAAAAAATGTACCAGCAGATCAATAATTTTGTTGGTGCAAAACGTAAAATTAGACAATTAGAAAGGTTTCAAAATCAAAAGACTACAATCAAAGTGTTAACAATTTTTTAACTTATGACATTAAATGCCATTTACATGTACATTTGGTGTACCACACATGGGTGGTCTCTGGGAATCTGGTATAAAATCAACAAAATATCTAAAACGTGTTGTTGGCGAGACTAAATTAACATATGAAGAATTTGAGACATTTCTAACTCAAATAAAAGCTTGTCTTAATTCAAAACCTTTAACAGCTTTATCAAATGACCCAAACGATCTTTCAGCCATAACGCCTGGTCATTTCATTATTGGAAGGCCTTTGACGAGTGTTCCTGAGCCAAATTACATCGATACAAAAATATCGTACCTTACCAGAATGCAAATTATCCAAAAAGTAGTTCAGCAGTTTTGGAAACGCTGGCACAAAGAATATTTGTGTCGATTGCAATAAAGAACAAAATGGCTTTTACCTGCAAGATTGGTTTTGGAGCGCTACGGTTTACTTTTTGCAACAAGAGGGCTAATGAGACAGGGACCTACTACTTAAAGCCGATTCCGAATGGCTACGAACATCCATGCCATAGTGAGATTCGAACCCATGAAATCCGGTTCCGAAGACCAGCACCCTAACCATTCGGCCATCGTTCGGCTTTTACCAGCAAGAAATTTTGAAGTTACTGATTTGTGTCTCATTAAAGATGACAATTTGACTCCAATAAAGTGGAAAATGGGTAGAATCATTCAAATCCACCGAACGAACTTGACAATTTAGTTCGGGTTGTAAGTATTAAAGCACCTCATGGCGCATTTAAAAGAAACATAACAAAATTGTGTGTCTTACCAATATAAATGTTTTTATTCATGCTTATCTATGTATCATTGCATTACGTGCAACTTTGTAGTATTGATTTCGTAAATATTTACTCAGCAGTTATTGTGATTTATTCATGTATATTCGTTTTATAATATAATACAGTATTTCTTATTCATGTATGTAGAAATGTTATTTAAAAGTAGGCGGCATGTTAAAACTCTTCATCTCAGCTCTCCACTAAGAGACGCACTTAGCCTCAATTTTTTTTTTTTTTTTTTTTTTTTGTTTAATAAAGGATTTCAAAATGGTTTTCCCATTTCTGATCATCCATACTCGTAGAAGCAGTGGGGGGGGGGAGGAGGGGAGAATGGAGCAGGTTTTATGAATAAAACGAGAGTCAAAATAGTATTATAAAAGTAACTTAAGTTGGCGATATCAGTCAGTGCCTTGCTGTTTCGTTTTGGTTTGGAGCTCTACGGTCTACTTTTATGCAAAACGAGGGCTAATTAGACCGGGACTTACTGCTTAACTCTCTAAGTGGTTCGCACGTACAATTCCGCCAAACCGATGATGTCTTCAAAGCGGTTGTCAAGTACATTTTTCGACCTCCAAAAACGCTCTGAAAATAGATGTAATATACATTTCTACCAGTGCTTTCCCCCATGTAGTTTTGCGGTAGGAGGGTCAGGTCGATTGTTTAAGAACTGCACCCCTATTTGACTCGTTATTATTGAAGGATACACCCCTACCATCTGAGGCACAAAAACGCTGATAGCTTATCATGGCTTTATAAATCTCTAATTCGAAGTATTTCGTTTGCTGAATATTTATAAGAATATTTTTATTTCTACTTTTAGAATCCATTATTTCTTATGGGATGATCTTCGAGACTTGGAGAGTTTTATGTGTTTAAAAAATTAACAATCTATAATATCTATATATCTATTTATAACCAGAAGTAAAGGGACAATAACGAGGATGGGTTTCCCGTATTCCATACTAGTAAACAAAGGGTGAAGGAAAAAATCCTAGAAAGCTTTGGACACTGACAAAGTAAGCCTCGTATTTTTGGAGATTTTTCCTCGATGTGTTCCACTAGGAGGGTTAAAGCCAATTCCGAACGACTACAAACATTCATTCCACAGTAGAATTCGAACACACGAACTCCAGTACCGAAGATCACCGCTCTAACCATTCGGTCATCGTTAGACCTTACTCTTTTAGATAGTCCATCTTAAAGAAAAACAGTTGCCTATGACTTGTTTTCGACAATACGGCAGTAACATAAAGTAATTTTAATACTGCCTTATTGTCGAATATTGGCAATAGTATAATGTAATATACATTAAAAGGAAATTTATAGGAAGATGTTTGTCATAAAACTTACTATTTTAGTCTCTTGTGTTTACTATATTAAACAAAAAATTATTTTATAATGTATTTGATCTTGGTGACAACTTCTACTTTACATGATACCTACCGAACACAAATTTTAACGCATTGGTTGCATACCAGCAAAGATGGATATAGCTGTTTGAACTATCAAGAAGTTGAACAGTTGAGTACAGTAGGTCTTCAGTATCGTTCCGTATTTCTTATCTTTAACCCTAGAACGCTATATTTAGGTCTCGAAGACGTTTAAGGATTAAAATAATAAATTGGCCATAATAAATTAAAATAATAATTAAAATAATAAATTGTCAAAGGCTGACAATGTATATTTTTTATTTATAAAAGCGCATATATTACTTGCCTCTATTTCAAAATAAATTTTTAAAAACTTTCTCACATATGTAACAGCAATGCTCGATTTAAACAGGATATAGTTAACTTACAAGTTTAAGAAAATTTGACTATTTTATTTACGATTTTACTTATGTGCAGCTGTATTCAAAGTCTAAATAAGTGAAATAAGCCACCTTACTAAAATAAAAAAAATGTTTATATATTCTATTTAAATTAGTTGCAGTAGTAAAACAAACAGTTAAAGAGTTACAATAGATTTATATTACACAGGATAGGGTCGATACTTGCCTATTTCATTCACTGCTCTATCTACACTCCTTTGTTAACTATTATATTATATAGTCAAAAGGTTTACATCACTTCAACAAATGTACAAGAGTACAAGATTAGTTACTCAAAAACGCATTCGGCCTGACTGATAAAGGTCCAGCATATACTTATTAAAAGTATCATTAACAAATTTAAATAAAAGCGAGTTTGTTATAAACATTTCTTGATCACTAAAAAAGTACGATTAACTATTCATTTGTAGGTTGTTTGAAGGGTTACAAATCTTAAATTAACACTTTAATGACAAAAGTTAGTTTATTCAAAACTTCTGGATTTTAATCAGATGTATTTCTATAATTTCTGTCTCGAAAAGTAAATCTTCTATAGAAGTAAGACAAGTTATGAATGTTAAGAAAAAGGGAAAAAAAAAGTCAAACTCTTAAGATCATTTCTAATACATAGTAAAAAAAAGCAATCTGAGTAGTTTTGAAACAGGGATCGTGGGAAACCAGAAAAGGTGTTCGATTATGTTAAGATTTTTTACAAGATCAATTATTGACTTAAAGAAGTGCGTACCCGTACAATAAAGAAATACTTTAATAGATTTGGATTATAATGGATGATCAGCTATAAAAAATTACATGTCTGAAATTAGTTTTTAAAATATCATTCGCTTAAATAGTATGTAAAAGAGCCCCTAGCCTTTCGAGATAAAAGTTCTGTTTAGATATGAAAGAAAATTATTTGAAGTAGATAGTATTCGTAAGGTGTGAAGGAAACAAAATAACGAATAATTAAGAAATCTTCGAGCTACAGTCAAGAATGGGGGATTTCGTAATTGTTTGGCGATACATATTAGCGAGACTAGAAAAACTACATTTTTTAATAGCGCAACGACTAGGTTTAATAGCGTAACGACGGTGACTTTACATTGATGTTTTTAAAAACAAATTTACGTGCTAGCGCTAACTATGGAACTATCGACATTGTGTTCATACAGGATAAGGATCCAAACAATAACGCTCTAAATATCAATACTTTTTTTGTACATCATTCTAAAATTGCTTGAAACATCCACAAAATCATCACGAAGTATAAATCTTATCCAACATTTATAAGAAAAAGTCGAAGCATTAGAAACAAAAATGCTACAAGAAAAATAGTGTAAAATAAAAAGGGATTACATTAACCATTAAATGGCATCAAGACAAAGACACATCCTACAAAATATTCATTTTTTGTCATACTTACTTGACCCATGCTATGCAGCATCAAACATTTTTGCAGTTATTTCATTTCGTTCAAGATGTGCCTCAAGTATATTTTTGTTCTGTCAGTTCGGTTATGTTTGTTCCGTTTCATACACCTAATTACTAACGCCCCTTAACAGTTTTTTCCATTTTCGTCCTTACATCTTTCATCCCCTGGACTGTAAGCAGTAATCAGTATTTTTAAAGGTTGAACAAAATAATTATAAGAAAGATATTAAAAATAAAAAGCAATTAAGCTCTAGACAGTTGAATTTTAAAAGATGATCACACAAACGTGCAATTTTTGTAAATTGACAAATGGCAAGAAAAATATTAACTAAAAATAAAATTATTGGTGTAATTGAAATAAAAATGGATAATTTTGTGGGAGTTTTACGGATCGTCCCCTGCATCAACCACTGAAAGAGCATCCCCCCCCCCCCAAGTTCTGTTGATGTAATCTCAGATAAAGCAAGTGTGAATCTCAGAGTCGATTTCTGCACTTTGTTTTTATTGAATTAAGTTGAAAAAAATATTATGGAGCTATAAAATATTTCCTTTATTTAAAAAACGTTTATTTAATTCATAACATGTTTAAAAGAACTTTCGTCAGTTGCAAAATTGAACTTTGGGACCGACTGGTGACAGTCGGAATCCCTGAGATATCTGCAACCACGGAGGGAGGGTTGAATAGGGAAGGGAAAGAAAGATGACCTACAAGTCTAAAGGATGACTACACCTAGCCTGTAATTCAATGTAGTAGAAATAAAATTTCTAACGTTTTGTTAAAATTCGTACCACATTGCTTAGATAGTCTAACCAATGTCGAATAATTTTTGGAATATGTGTGAAATGGACCCATTACTTTTCTTTATTTTTAACTGAGGAAAAAATTCCTTTGCACCTAGAGTGAAAGCGTATTGGGTGGAAGGAAAACTCATTTTACTTACCCCCGTCGGCATATTCCATTATTATGGAAAGCACTCCAATTTTATGATCAATAATAGCATCTTTGTATTGAATTATATTTCTGTGCTTGCATCTTGATAAAACAGTTACTTCGGTTAGAGCTTGTTGAGTCTCCGTAGTATTCATTGATACTAAATCGACCTCTTTCATTACAAAATAATTGTTAGTTCCCTTAGATTTGACGAGCCATACTTTTCCAAAAGTACCCGAACCGATTACTTTTTCCTTAGAATAAAACTTAGACATCGTCACCAGACGTGTAACAGTCAGCAACACGAAAAACCATTACAAATGGCAAAGTCTATTTTACACGACAAATTGCGCATAGGTAACGCGCATTCAACTCCTTCTTCTTTTGCCAGAGACATTCAAAAATAAAGCGCTGACGTTAGACAACTTTCAAAACTAATTGTTTTTATATTTTAATAGGATTGAGTCAAAATCATATATGTCAGTACCAACAGATTTGTGCAAAACTGGAAGTATAAATATTGAT
The DNA here is from genome assembly GCA_032207245.1 of Pardosa pseudoannulata. Taxonomy (NCBI): domain Eukaryota; kingdom Metazoa; phylum Arthropoda; class Arachnida; order Araneae; family Lycosidae; genus Pardosa; species Pardosa pseudoannulata. Next base: position 4,593,629 of record CM063502.1, on the reverse strand, counting down.
TTTCACTAGAGTTATTAAATATTAATTTTCCCTAATTAGATTAACTGAAAATTCTCAGTGTGCACTCTTTCTTGCCAATTTTTATTAATAGAACACATTTTAGATCTTAAAATAAAACTTAACTGATATAATAAGCGTTCTCGGAATATAAAGAAAAACTTAGCCTATTGAGAATAAAAATTTCCTTCTACAAAATTGAGGTTATTTTAAGAACTGAAAACACAGATTATGTGTTTTCAAACCTAATAGTTTCAACTAATTTTTTTTCATGAAGACAAAATAAAGTAAATAGCTGATACATTTAAACTTGAAATAGGCATGGCGATTAAAATCTTCGTATAAATTTTCTTCTCCTTTTTTCCGGGATTGGTGGAAATTTTGGAAAACTACTCAGGGTGATCCTGTTGGGGAACACTTGACAGTTAGAGAGGAATAGAAAGATAATACAAACAGAAGTTAACCCCGTTCACCAAAGTATTTCGAGGTAATAAGTTGTATTACCTCAATATCGAAGCGTAAAGACAGGCGTGCCCAGAGGGGCGAGGACAGTTAAAAGATCTCAAAACTCAGAGAAGGTTTCTTTTTCAAGCAAAGTATGGGAGATAATACCCCACTATCAGTACAAAGTCAACAAAGAATAACATCAGTTCGGCAAGACCGGTATTTGGCAATTACAGTGCAATGTCAGAGGCACAGTTGTGTTAGAGATCTAGGTTCAGCGCTCATAGCCCTCACAGAGTTTCGTGGCAAACCGTTCACAGGAGACCCAATTGTGTTGATGCCAAACGACCTGCAGTTTGCATTTCCACCACACCTGCGCATAAATGATCTAGTTTGAACTGGTGTTTAAGACATACGCAATGGAATTTAGCAAAGTGAGTCGATGCGATGTTCATTGCGAGTTCCACTTTAGTATGAACACGTATTTTCATGGAATAACTCTATGGAGAGAATGTGGTACACGTTTACACCCAGGAAACATCATGAAAATACATAAAATTTTAAAGGATTCAGGTTGTATTCAGGCATTATGCTGGATGGGCGGACAGACCTCCACATCTTTGAGCCAGGTTCTGTTGCTGCTACAAAGTACAGAGACGAAGTACTTGAGCCTTAGATTAGTTTGTTTCGAGGTGCTTCTGTGCTGGATTCACAGTCATAGATGATATCGAACCTTTCCCCCACCAAACTCTGTTCCAGAACTGAAACGAAGTATCTATAACTTGGAACTCTTTGAGGCCCTAACTCCCACAATCTCATAATAAGTCTTTGTACTGCATGCGTGGCTGCTAAAAAGCGACCCCACACCTCATCAAACTGCCAAATCACCCTTTTACTTTAAATTTATTTAGCTAAAGTGTAATCTATTCATTTGTGCATTTTTATTTCACACTTTCTCTTTGGATAATAAAGGTGAATAGTATCCTTCTTTAGCATTGTTTTCTTCTATTATAACCATATTATACTCGCAGACCACTTTCTACTTCTTCCACCATTCTGAACTAAAACTTCTTAAATATTCATATAAATATAAATTGACTTTTGGACACCAGTGTAAGTTAAAAACTTGTTTTTAAAATCAAAGGGCAGATTAATAAGCTTTATTAAATATATTTGTCTGCTAGATGTCAGTTGGTTTAGTCTTAAGATTTTTTGTCGTTCAAATCATTTTAGATTCTCAACTGCATTTAAATGTATTTTAATTCTACATTTCTGTGGCCATTTTGTATGGTAACCATTCCAATAAGAGAGGTTCCAGGTAGTTTTCCGCCGCTGGGGTATATGCTTTTATTTTAGTGTCTCCACAATTTGTACACATGAAGGACAATGAATGTATGTCTGTTGAAACTCAGAAAGGTGACAGCTAGAATAAAATCTGCCATTAAACATCTTTTGGATTTGTATAGGAAATATACTATATTGCCAAGTCTAATATACTATCTTATTCTAGGTTCTTACCTCTCACAGTAAATAAATAAAGATACACTGCATTGCGGTAAATAACCCGAAACTTTTAATTTTAGAAGTTTATTGAGTATCTAAAAAAATTAATGATGAATTCTCCTGAAGCTTCGGAGCCTGTTAGACGTCACATATTTAAACAAAGATTTTGTCCCGAAGGCTAAGTATGAAACCAGAAACAACGGTTAGAAAAACAATGCTTTTTATATCAATCAATAACAAATTGTACTTGAAATACATTGTACTTCTAGCTTATAATTATAAAGTCGCTTTCAAATATCTGTGTCGTTTTGTATGAGATTTCCATGCCTATTTATAGAGATATAAAAGCTTCTTAAAAAAATATCTAAATTCTTTCATAATTATTTTGTTTATAACATTCAAGATGTGTAACGCCCCCCCCCCTCAAAAAAAAAAAAAATCTTAAAATCAAAAGTATCATGTCAGCTTTCGCAATACAGTGTATATTTATTTACTTACCGGGAGTGAAAATATACTAGAATAAGGTAGTGCTGCCCTCTGTTAACATTTTAAACAAATAATAAATCTTATAATTGTGTTTTGTGAATGGAAAATAAATGCATAAATATTCCTTCATCTTAAAATAAGTCCAACCATTATTGATAAAATATTTTTTTTTATCTGGAACTAACGTCATACCTACTCTAAAATGTTTTTAAACTCAATCGAAATTGGTTTAATCGTATATTTTGGATAGAATCAGTTATTTAGATAAATAATTTTTTTAAATATCAATTAACTCCTTGATTGCTTTATACATATATATATATATATATATATATATATATATATATATATAATTTTTATGTAAAGCTAATACTTTTATCATTTTAGTTGTTTTTAGAAAGGCATATTTCAATGTTTAACTAAAAAATATAAAAAAGTATTTAGAAATTGCATTGCTCGAAATATTTTTTAGCCGTAGGCGACTCCTAATCAAGGCTATTTAGGTTATATTTTTTTCTTAAATACCTATTTCTTTAAATTATCAAATTTTCTGTTCTAAAGCATTTGAGTTTTTCATTAAGCTGTTTCTCAACTGATGTATCCTAAAGTGCTGAAATTATACCACTGTATTAAATCTGTCATTTACATGACAATTATTTTTAGGTACACGCCTCCCATACCATTTCCGCTCAAGGTCTACTACAGTGGAGTTTCTCAAAGGGTTTGCACGGAACCCTAACGACTCTCCAGGAGTTCCGAGAGAAAATAAGGAATTTTTCAAAGTTATTGTAAATTATTTCTCTAATTTTCCCCTTATCCATTACATAGAATTCCAAATAGTAACTACTACACACAAGAAGGGCTGAAATATTCATCAATGTATCATTTTATTTGTATCTTTTTACTGAAAAAAATTCTTGCTTTTATGTAAATTTTTGTAAGCATTTTTATACTGCTGTATATTGTTTAGTTTTTATGTTTTTGTTTAATCAGTGACAAATCCCTAGTCTCACTAAAAGTACTATTTATTCAGGGGTTTTGTTTATATGTATAGAGCAAGAAAAGGGTTCAAAATTCTCCCCGAATGCTACTCTACTGCTGTCACTTGTGTGTTACTCCTTTCGCTCACCACAGTATTTCGAAGGACGGCTGATGTGGAAGGCTACGGACTACTTTTTTGTCACACAAGAGCTAATGAGACTGGGACCTACTGCTTAAATGCGATTCCGAACGGCTACGATCATTTATGACAGCAGTGAGATTCGAATACCTGAACTCAGGTACTGAAGTACTTCAAAGGATTCCGTCTCATCGAATAGCCCCACATTTATGATTTACCTTCCTATCCCGGAGGAAATGAACACAGTGGTGCATATGGCTAGGTTGAGCCCAGTTTTTTGCATGATTGAATAACTGCCGTACACCCTGTTTTATAAGTGAACCAGACCAGCTTTGAAAATTCAACAGCTGAACAACTTAATTTCACTATATTACGGTCCATCAAATTTTTAGCTATGCTCAAACTATAATTTCGGTTGAGAAAAAACGGCTGGCTCATAACATTTAAGTAGCAGAGTGTGCTTGATGTTCCATAAAGAACCACGTGGATCAATGACAACATTTTGATTTCTTAAAAACAGAAACTTACTTTTAACTTGCTAACAAAATTCTGCACCATTCACCCCTTCGTCTATTGTCTTCCTTCATGCATTAGCTTACCTCTGTCTTGGGGATAATGACTTCAAGATCAGTCCGCAGAATTCGCATTTCCGCTCCAAGAGAGTCTAGATAGTGTGATGTTTTTATTTTGCCATTTTGATGAGTTTTTCAACGTGATGTGTTTTAACGCCAGTCTCCAGATTTAATCAGCAGCATTTCTGTGTCACATATACGAAAATCTATCTCCGTGTTAATATTATGTTCATAAAATAGCGCGCTTGAGTGTTTGGTCTGGGGCACTACGGTCTACTTTTTTTGCTTCACGAGGACTAACAAGACGGGGTTCTACTGCTTAATGTTGATTCCGAGCTGCTACGAACATCCATGCCAGAATCAGGATTTGAACGGGTACTGAAAGGCAATGTCCTACCATTCGGCCAGCATCCCGCACTTGACTGTAGCAAGATGACAATTAAGGAATACAATATAATATTAGGTAATCCAATTTTTATTTGGTTTGTAAAACCCCAAGCATTTGATCATGGTTTTTAGACATTTCTTTTTAATGTAAAATTGTACTAATTCGTTTTTATGTCGTAATACATTCGTTAAATAAGCAATTGAGACTATAGCCTACAATCATATTAATATGACCACCCGCAATATTTCCAGGCATTTATGCTTTTCTCCTTTTGGTAAGGCAAAACTTCTAGGTATATCAATAAATAGATTATTTTCTTTAATGGCAAGTATATCGTAAATATTTATTTGGCTACAAATTTTATTTCTCTTGAAACACTGGTTCTGTAGATGATCATACATTTTGTGAAATTTGGTTTGAATGTTTGGAATCTGATTTAACCAGTAGGTTCCGGTCTCATTAGCCCTCGTGAAAAAAGTACTCCAGACTACTAAACGCTACTAGATTTTTTTACTCAAACATTTTCTTCCTCTTCTTCTCTTAGAACTACAACGTATATTTCACCTTTGTTTATTTTTCTAATCAATTACTGTTTTGTTTGAGATTTGAACTCTTCATAGCAGAATATGAGGTTGGTTAATTCTTTAATCTAGCTGTATATAAGTCTAACAGCTATGGTAAAAGACAAGCGAGTATTTTCGAACCTTTCTAATTCCAACGTGTTATTGACAGTTTAAAGCATTGCATTTCAAAAATACCTGCTTCTTGAAGTATAGTCTCACAGCAATGCAAATTAGAACATTCGTGCATCTTTTTATCTATCAAACTTATTTGAGTTGAGAGTCTTGGACTATTTTTTCTCGTCGAGTTATCAATTGACAAGAGAAGAACAGAAAACCATTATTTCACAAAACACAAATACAGGAGTAAAAATTTAAAAATCACAATAAAATGCTATTTATAAATATCAATTTATTTCAATTTAGTAGGTTCTTTCACATATGTCCAGCGTATTTGACATAATTTTAAAGAATGCTATGTGTTTACTACATCAAATATGTTCACTTAAGGCACAGTTCTATGAATATTAGGCTAACTTATAAGGGTTTCACTAATGTAATTAGAAACATACTCTGTAAAAATCTGTAAAAAGTTATTAATACTTTTCATAACTTGACAGTCTCTCAAAGATTTTGAAGAACACTCCGATATACCTGTAGTACTTTCATTTAGCACAGAGAAAGATGATACATTCTCTGGATTGTATCCTAGTATTTTCATTCCTAGATGAAGCCGACATGCCAAAAATCGCTGTTTTTCAGCTAGATCTTGAGACAACTCGAGCAATTTCTGTTCTCCGTCAATATCCTCCGAGCATTTGATGTTAGTAGATATTAATTGGTGGGAAATGAGATATGAATAACCAGAGTGAACTAAAAGAGAAGAGTGTATTTTGTTCAAGGCTCCTTTAATATCCATTTTCTGAAACAAAACGACGATTTATGTAAATGCAAATTTATGAAACAAAAACTATTAATCAGCGTTTATATGGATATATAAAAAATACTGATAAATAATTTATATTCGTCAAATTTTATTAATTGCATTTATTTATGCGCATCTATCTTGATAAACAATACAAAATAAAAGTTTTGTTAGTTCAAAATCTAAGGGAAATGTCTAAAATATCTTAGTATCTACAAATGATATTGAAAACAATAAATTAATATGAATTTTAAACTTCATAAAACATAGTATTTTACATAACTCTAACATTCTATGCTGTTTTTGCCTAACGTTGTTACAACTGTTGTGTTTGCAAATCATTTAAAAATTATATTAAAACAAGGAAAGACAAGTAAATACATACACTTTAACTGTAAAACTTATTTATTGCACGTTAAAATTATTTACAGATTTCAACAGATTATCTTTATTTATAACGTTTAGGCCTCAGTTAATGCCTCCTAATCCTACTTGAATGGGTAGATACTCACTGATGGGATATATATTGTCTCATTAACCCCCGTAAAGTAAACTAACCAAAATTTCAGTCTCTTTTCTTACTCATATAATAAAATAGGTGAAAGTCTACTTTTTGTAAAATAACTGCACTGTAAGCATAGATTCTTCCATTCATATGCAACTTGGAATTATAGGCAAAATTCGAAATTGATCAAATGCAGATTGAGTGATTTGAAACTTTAAAAGGTTACTCAAATGCTTTGCAATCATTTAATAATTGCGAATATAGTTTCGAAATTAACCAATTAAACCTAAGATATTTGGGTTTGGTTTGGTCTACTTTTTTGAAACACGAGGACTAATGAGACCCGGGAACTACTGCTTAAAGCAGATTCCGAACATCTATGCCACAGTGGGGTTCGAACCCATGAATTCCGGTACCAAAAATCGGTGCCCTAACCATTTAACTAAAGAAGAATGAAGTTGTTTAAAAATAGTCGGCTCAGAAAACTTCATAACTACTTTGGATTTCGACTGTGAAGGTAATATTGTGACATTACCTATTTCGTGACCCCAAAATTTTATTTGCCATTTGATAAATTCCCATTTCTTGTAAGTTTAAATGACTGCCATTTTGCTTGCTATATCGGAGACTTTCTTCAGTTTCACGATTTCATTGTGTTTATCTTTTTCATGAATAATTGTATTGTTCATGTAACGGATCATTATACCTTCATTGATGACAGGGACATAAATCTGAGTTTATAAAACTCGAGAAAACTAAGAAGAAATTGCACAAACCAAATGGATCTTTCAAGAATTGACTATTTTGTATGACAAATGATGCCCTTTTTTCCAATATTCTGAAGACGTGGAAGAAACCCTTTTTTAAATCTATTGCACTGAAAACGCATATTTTCTGTAATTTATCTAGTACATCTCATATCAGTGATAAAAGTTATCTCTCCTTTATTAAAAATTTAGTTCAATTTCCTAAAATCTATACAAAATCTGTATAAATCGGGTTTCTTTTTTACAACTACCATTTTGTTTGCATAATCACTGGAAACAAAGTTCTAATATTCAAACCTACATCCAATCTTTTATCCGTTGATCAAAATTTTTTTTTCAGACATAGACTTCTTCTTGAAATATGATAAATCAGAGTTTCATCAGAATAGAAATTACCTCTTCGGTATTAGTCATTTTAGATTTAATGGACTTGTAACTTGTTGCGAGCTCAATATGCTAATTAAAAACTTTGAAAACTAATGAGAAATTAATTAAATAACACTGAAGAACCAAAACTGGTGATACCAAAGTTTTGATTTTACTGTGTATAAGATTAAAACAGTTTTTAAAATTTAATATTATTTTCTAATTGGTTTTCAGGCATTTTATTTTAGCAATTTGAGAAAACCCTACTTTTTTCCTAGTTACTTGGAGAGATTATCTGAAATACTCCTCAATATAATGCCGACAAATTTGTATAGTAAATTTATGGGCATATTTTACGCAAGCGAATTAAAAAAGTGACATGATCAATTCCATTTTGTAAGCCATAATTCGCACCATTATATTTCTCTTGCTAAACTACCTCTTATTTGTAAGTTTCGCAAGTTGATAATATAATCTATGAAATTATGAGGAAAAGTATTGTAAAAGAATTTGTAATATTTTGAAAAAACTTTTATATCTTCCTTAATATATAATCTGTGTTTCCAGACATTTAAGTAAACATTGCCAATAGTCAAATAAATGTTATGCAAAATTTGCAAATTATTTCCAGTTGTTTATAATACAAGGTAATCCATATTTTTCTTTTTTAATATTTTCATGATCCTCTAAACTTCACTGGAAAGAGAGTGTTCAAGTATGCTTTTTATGTTATAGAACTAATTGACAGAAATTTTAAAGAAAAGATTAAACTCCAAAGTGGTCATAATATTTTGGCTCTTCAGAGTAGACTGAATCAAAATTTCGTCCTTGAAGCAATTTCTCCAAATAAAAAAGTCTTTTAATCCTAAGGGGGCATTTGCCTTTATGGAGGGACTGACCAATTTTTTAGAGATTTATATAATCCTTCTTGTTCCTTGTATTTAACATGTCGTATATCTGACATATATTGTAGTGAGAATCAAATTCAAATTTTAAAAACTGTTTTAAAAAAATCCCTAACAATTTTTTTTCAAAATATTAAATTTTGTATTTTAGTCAACGACAGAAGACAACATCTTCGAAATCAGATAAAAATATTTCTATAGAATGATATTATCACCTGAAAATGGTTTGACAGTGTTATCTATGATGCGTAAACTTACAGATGGTTTAGAAATATCTAAAGAATTCCGTCTCGATTCTGATATTTTCAGTACATCACTAAGGTATTCACCATTATTCTTAAATTCAATGAATACATGTTTACTTTTGCTTTTCTAATGATAAGCATTTGAATTCTTTGACTCTAACATTTTAAAATCACATAAATAAAGCAAAATATCTTTATCTTCCACCTCCAATATCTTAAAATTAACTTTATGTAACCTTTTAATTACCGACGGAGATTAAAAACTCGTTTGTTGGTATATGGTACTTTTTGAATCTGCATATTTGAAAGTAATAATGATGTTATAGTTACTTGCATTATCCTTCGCAATAAATGCTTAATAATTTCGACCTCAACTAGACCTCCAAGAAAAATGTTGAGTGTTTTACGATATTCACTAAACTGGTATACTCCCCACTCATGTGGGATATACAGGGGTCATACAGGGTTGGACAAAAATATGGAACACCTTAAAAATACATATATTACCATTCTTAGTATGGTGTATGAAAAGCGTTGATTCCAAAACAGCTTGCAGTTTTCCGGAATGGATAAATAATGATCCTGTGTGGCTTTCAACCGAATTATACTACTCCTCATGCAAGACAAATTTAGGTTATGATGCTGGAGGAGAATAGTGACCATACACGATCCTCTCCAAAGTAGGCCACTATAATTTTGAATTCTGGTGATTGCGGTGCCCAGAAGATCATCATGGTCATAAAACCTGCTGTGGGTGATGGAAGCAGTTTGAATAGGGGTACTGCCTGTCTTAGAACACAGAATCATCATTTGAGAACAAACATTGTACCAGGGGATAAATTTGCTGACATAAAATAGGTCAGAAGTTAGAAACAGTGTTAAACAAGATTCATCCGACCAAATGAATGTCTTCCATTGTTCCATATTTCCTGCTTATGGAGTTTTGTTGTTTTGATATTTAGAGGCTTCATGAGCTTGACATTCAAATTAGCAGGGAATGCTGTAGCTGTCGTCGTCTTATTTTTCGCTCACAATCATTTTCCATGATAAATTACACATAGTTTATACTAAAGCTTAGCAGATGATATTTTTCTACTTTTCCTGTATGTGGTATAAACTTTCGATACGGTGGTGCTTGAAACAATAAACACTTTGGCTATCTTTAATGGAAACACCTACCGTATAAGCCTCAATAATTTTACCATGTTCGAATTCACATAGTTCAGGCATAATGCCCTCACATCTACGCAGAACACTGTTCTTACATCTATTTGACACTTGCAGTATATTAAGGACATTGAGCAAGTTGGTGTTATATAGACAAATACAACACCGTAACCTACAGGCTTGGCTAGAATCAATATTTACATTTAACCATGTATTTCGTGAAGTGTTTCCATAGTTTCTTTCAACCTCTGCATTAATCTCCTTTCTTCCTTGATGCATAGAACTTTGTATCGTTCTTCCCTCCAAGTTCCTATAAACATGTGGATTCTATCACGGTTGAGTATCTAGGATAATATTTAAAGCGACAATTAAAGTGTAAATTCGTTATTGGTGACACATCTAATAAGGTCAGAACTATACACACAATGTGCAGAAGAATGGAAAGAATGTGAACAAAGCAAGTGAGAGAGTGAACAGCTGACGACTTTTATGACGTATTTACTCATGCATGAGGGGCATTAAAAAAATTAGTTCTAAAACACAAAGTGTATGTTATTGAGAGAACGTTGGAAAATTCCTGACGACCGAGCAGCAATCGGTTTACAATCACGACAGTCAAATTTTAAGTGTTTATGCTCAAATTGAGTAAAAGCAATGCATGTATAATAGCGACAAGAGATTTATCCCCATAAGTTTAGTTAAGAATCATTATTCTGGTCTAAGTCTCCAGTTTTCTAAAAGTATGCGGTGGTAATTTTATATACTGCATGCAGATCAACCACTAGGAATTTTCATTGGAAAAATCAGAATTGCAAACTTAGCATTAAATTCTTTTGGAAGATCGAAGCCTCAACTTCCTTACAAGTAGTATAGTTCTCAGACTTTTCCATTATATAAATCAGCTCTCTAGAGCCTACAACGCCTCCAAATGCCTTTGAATTGGAATCCCACTCACTGTTTATATCACTCCAAATTGGCTTTAAGTAATCAGCTCCCATGTCTCAAATCTTATGAACAGTTGTTTTCATTTTCAGGCTTTACTTTGTGCTCACTTCATTTTTCCTGCAAAAAATACGCTGACTTATTATTTTACTGTCAAACTTGTTTATTATTCTCGACTCGAATGTATCGAATTATAATCTTAAATAAGTTTACTTTTCGAATCAAAACTGTGTCCAAACAGTTGGAAGCAATTTATTAAAATCATTAATCGCTTTTAAAGCATTTAAAAATAAAAATTTAATTAATTGGAGTTTTATTAAAATGAAAAACGAACAGAGAACACAATAAAACAGTAAAATTTACAATTTTTTTTAAATTTACTAATGTGGTAAATAATGATATGTTACCTTTAGTTCAGTCAAAGTAGGGGTATTTGGTAAATTATTTATATGGAGCGAGGAACAGTCCTTCATTGTGAACTAAAAGAAAAATATTTATGTAATATGTTCTACTAAATATACAAATACTGTAATTAAATAAGAATTGAAGTCAACAATAATTTAAAGAAGATAAATACAGCATGAACTATAAAAATAAACACAGTTTGAAATTGTTTCCTTTTTACTAAATGTGAAATGAATTTTTATACTCGTACATCTGCATATATTTTGTACAAAAGTTTCAGATTTAGTCAGAGGTACAATGGAAAAACGAGTACAACCTAATTAATTTTCTTATTACACGAGTTACTCAATTAGGGATGTTAAAGTTTAAATATATGTATGTGTGTGAGAGAGAGATGGTCACTATCAATCTTGTTTCATTTGAATTGTTGACACAGTAATAAAAAAAGTCAGAATTGTGGGCCTTAGGAAAATAAGCTAGATCATTAGAAATTTAGATTTTTAAAGTAAGGATTCATTTGTTTTATGCCCGTTTCAGAATTCTCATATTTTAAGCTCCAGAGAATTAGTTTCGTGACAGATACTATTTTTTAATATTATTCAGAAAAGTACAGTTTTTACATTTTCAGGAACTGTAAAGGCCGATAAGAAAGTTCTCCAAAAGTATGTGGTCTGATCATGGAAGGACCAATGAGATACCTGTTCGATCACAGACACTAAGAGGTGACTTAAAGTAGTGCAAATGGATTTGCAAAGTCATGGAAGAATTCTTCAATGACCAAGAGAATTTTCCAAGAGTTTCTTCTTTTTGAATTTTATGAAGCGCAAAGTTATAGCACCCTTTTTTTCTGGATGGTGGTTTTGACTGCTGGAGAAATTGAAAAAATGACGACTTCAAACAGAGTACTACGATGAATGTTAAAACCATTTCATCTTATTTTAGGGGTTTATCTATACGTATTACGTCGTTACTGTACATATATATATATATAGTAACGATACCACATGCACATTATCGGTAAGTACATCTTTATGCAGAGGAAAGTACACATCATGTCATCCCAATGTAACGGAAAAGGGGTAAAGGACAGTTACTAATGGGGTGTGAAATGGCCTATTCGACACGGAGCACTTTTCCAGTCCTCTTGTTGCGCTTCGAGACCTTCTAATATAGCCCACTGACGAAAATCCCAAACATTAGACTCGGATAAGATTAATTGACTACTCAGAAGAAATGAAACGTAATCAAGACTCAACTTTGTAGCATCTATGGAGGGGCCTTTAAGAACCCCTAACATTATTTAAATACAGTTGGGACCAAGGGAAAGATGGGGCATTTTTTAGAGAGACTGGAGATGCGACATCAATTTGAGTGAAAAAAGAACAGCTGGCTGTTCCGAAACTTCGACGATTTTTGCGATTTTAGTACCTTTGAGTTCCTGACTATTTCCTCAAGAGCGTTTAAGTAATAGCACCAGTTTTTCCCACCTGTTATTTGTTGCCAAAACGTATGTTGGCAGAAATTATGAATTTGTACATATCTTTGCATATATCTTTTGTACATACCAGCACTTTTTTGCGAGCAACTACTTTTAGTCTGTTTGAGGTAATTTTTAGCTCCAAGTCATTACAATATCTCTTTCTCCTTTAAATATATATATATATATATATGTAATATATATATATATATATATATATATATATATATATATTATATATGTATATAGTATAGAGAGAAATAGAGCGACAGGACTTGGACCTTCAATAAATGATGCAACCAGTGGCGTATGCATAATTTTTTCAAGGGGGGGGTCATAATTTTCTGAAACTACTAAAATAAATTCGAGTATGTAATAAAGCCTTATTATTTCCCTAATTTTGACAGCTAGATAGTTTTGAGTTTTTATTTAGATAACATTGTTTAGTTAAATTTTGATTTGATTTTTTTTAAGTTTAAGAGCATAATTTTTTTTATAATAAGAGGTAAGGTATTTTATTTTTATTAAAAAGAAGGAATTAATCAAGCCAGAAAAAACTACTCATAATGTAACATCTACCTAAATACCTTATAAATGTGAATATTCTATAGAAAACCAATGAATTTGACCAAAAAATAAGAAAAAATAACTTACCAAAAATAGGGAATTAAACCAGTATATAAACACGCTAAAAATTTATTGATTTATACACTAATATCCAAACGACAGGGTTTTTTTGCAAGTTCGTTTAAAATGTCTTCTACAGCTGGGGTAAATTGTCTATGAATGTTTAAGAGTGCTATTATTACCATTTGAATTGCGTAAATAAGTCTTTAAACGGCGTAAAGTCGAAAAGGATCTTTCGTTTGCATTCGTTGAAACAGGTAGAACGACCAATATTTCTAAGAGTTTGAAAATGTTTGGTGTTACATCTTTATTGCACATTCCAAGGGCATCTGACGCAGTTTTTGGACATCTTCACTAATCCTTTTTAATCTTTTATACTGTTCAGACTTAAGGATTTCTTTAAAGGTATTCAAATCTTGAGCGTAAAATTCCACTAGTACTTCAAAAGCCTCTATGTTTGAAGTTTCACAAATGAAAGGTTTGGTTTGGTTTGGTTTGAAGCGCTACGGTCTACTGTTTTGCACACGAGGGCTAATGAGACCGGGACCTACTGCTTAAAGCCGATTCCGAACGGCTACGAACATCCATGCCATTGTGGGATTCGAACCCACGAACTCCGGTACCGACGATCAGCGCCCTAACCAATCGGCCAGCAGTTGGCTTCACAAATGAAAGGATCAGCAGGAAGAAGGCACTGAAATCCTTTCAAAATATCATGATGCGATACAAATCTAAAGTTTGATTGTGTTATAAAATTTTCTATAAATGGAATAAATACACTAACTCTGAAATATATTTCGGGTGTGGATGGAAATTAGCGCCATTTTTCTGTCTTCCCGTTATTCTAGGGATTTGTATGGAGGAAGAAGATCCAATGCTTGTTAGCACAAGAGAAGAAGAGATGAATATTTCAGAGAATGTTTCAGTGGTATTTTCACGCATTAATTTTAGTTCATTAATAACATCTTCTGCAAGACTCACTGCCTCTATCAAATCTATGCTTGTTTTTTTGTAGGTATCTACAAAGATAGATTGTTATGGTGTAAATGCACAAAAGAGATATTACGAACTGGCAATTAGATACTGTGCACAGTAAAGAATTAGCTTGAGTAGCTGATTCCTTATCCATCCATTCTGATATTTTTTGAACAGTTTCAACGAAAAGTTCCACCACAGCGGTTACTGAGTCGTATCTTTCCATCCAACGGGTTGCACATAGCTGTTTAATTTTCTCCCTCTTAGAGCTAGTTTCCATCTCTTCTATTGCTGAAGATAGGACATCTTGTCTTTTTGGTGTATTTAAAAAGTCGTATAATGTTTTAATTGTCCCTAAGCAATTTCTAATGCCAGTTATTTCGCATGCATTTTATACGGCCAAATTTAGGTTATGAGCTGAGCAATGTACATAGAGTGCTGATGGGACAATACTTGTTAAGTGGGCTTGTACACCATTAAATTTACCACTCATTGATGTAGCACCATCGTACTCCTGTCCACGTAACTTTTTAATATCAACTTTCATAGACTGTAATTGGTTTAATATTATTTTCGCTATTGCTTTTCCGGTTAAGTCATGCACTGGAATGAATTACAAAAACTGTTCGGTAATGCTAAAATTTTCTTTATCGACATATCGAACGCATAACGATAATTGCTCTATATCTGGAATATCGGTTGTTTCATCTGCAAGTATGGAAAAGCAAGTTGCATCTCTAATCTTGCTGACTAGTTTTTGCAGGATTAAAATATTACAAACCTCAATAACTTCGTTCTGAAATCGAGGGCTGGTATAATGAGCATTTTAGCTGCTTGATTCTAAAATGTTCTTAAGAGTCGAATCGTTCTTACTCCGGAAACAAAGCACTGCCTGAAAATTTCCGTCGTTCTCTTCACTTGGCTGTGCAGCAGTTCTTCCCGAATCCTTATGTCCTCTTAGAGCGAGACCTTGATTTCCACAAAATAGGATAGTTTCAATGATTGGAGTAATGTTTTTTCTATTTTCTATTTTTCTCCAGCTTGTTGCACTGTCAACTTGTTCATCCATAGGTTTCATCTTTCCCAATAAAATATCATTTAATGTCCCAGCAGTTTCGATCGATTTTTTGTGATAAAGACATTTCTCGTGTTCAGAAAATCACTCTACTGCTTTTTTCCAGTTGTCAAATTTTACATTGCACAGTTGGCCTAAAGGTTGCTTGTCAGAACCGGCACCACTTGGGCCGAAAAGTACACAAAATTTGCAAAAGCACCATCCTTAACCTCTGAATATGCAAGCCATTTCTAGAGATAAAGCCATTTGTACTGAAATTTCAATTTTCTTTTTCAGGAAAAACAAATGCAGGATTGGGTTCCCAAACATTTTTTTAATATATCCAGTTTCTTATCCTCGAATGTACTATCTTCTGAAAAAATCCAATGTCATATGGGTGAGAAGTAACACTTTGAAGGTAACGCTTTCACATTCATCATATTTTTTATGCTTGAAACGTTTTCTTCAACGGAAGTATCACATTTCTGTTCAACAGAAAAACTGACATTGGTACTAGATGCTGTCACCTCACTAATGTCAGGTCGTTATTTTTTCTCAAAATAATTAAAAATTGTTAAATTCTTGTGTTTTGCAATCCTAAAGATCCAAGAACAGCAAAATACGTGAAATACCAAACCAAAACAATACGCTCGACAAACTCCGAAAGACAAGCGGTAGAGATAACTCTTAGTCTGACTAACTAACTCCACTGTACTCAGTTCCCCCTTTTATATAATTTTTCACAGCATCTCCGAAATTCTCGAATTGTCTCAAAGACAATTGGAGTAGAACGTCTAGAATTCCAGAATCATTGCGTAAAGACCTCGCGAATCCCAACCAGTCTCGAAAACTATCGCGACTGGCGGGACAGAAAAGAACCAGCTATCGGGGATCGCCGTAACAGTATCACGTGAATTTGGTTTCAAAAGCACCACTCTATTATAGTAAATGTCTTTTCAGTATTCTGAGAAATACTGCGAGGGAAAAAAAGTATGGATAAGGCATTGAATACTAGACTTTTCTAAGAACGGTCGGATCCCTTCCTTTCTTGTGATCCTATTTTGAACTCTTTGAATAAGGTAGCGAAACAAATTTCAGCGGAAGATAAAAGCCTGAAAGCAGAAAGCAGGGAAAGGATTGACTCAGTGTCTTTCGCCCGTACTCATATTTATCTATTCTTAAATGTGTGTGTGACATGAACAGGTGCATGATGAAAATGTAGATTGTATTTTAAGACCTCCCTCCCTTCCTTATTCCTTAACTCTTAATACTCAGAAAGTTTTTGTTAGAAGAAAAAAGTATATCTTCAACCTTGGGGTGTGCCAATTCTAAAAAATAATAGCCCGCATAATTTCTATCAAAATTTTTATTTTTGCCATTTTGTCTGAGCTTATGGGGGGGGTTAAACCCCTTGCGTACGTCCCTGAATGCGACATCGTCATTTCAGTTTAAAACTTAATTTATTGAACTTTCACCAAACATAGCCCTCATTTTGGAGCCTTACTACTTAATAAAGAAAGGAAATTTTAACATGGAGTAGACTAATTTTCTTGCGTCAGGGTTCTACCTCGAAGTTGGCACTCAAGATTCTTTTATAAACCAGTTTATCCCAGATTATTCCGAGTCATAATAGAATACGTTGTATTTATTGTTAATTTTAGATTAAATTATAATTTTATGTTTTAAACCTGACGCATATATATATATATATATATATATATATATATATATATATATATATACGCAGTCAAGAACGTTTATTAAATTTAATAGAGGAATACAGAGTCAAATTACTTCGGTAAATGTGCACATATCAGTAATCTTTAAGATATACCACTTAAACATTTGGACTGTCTGATAAAATTACACGGAAGATTAATTATCCAATCTGTCTCCGATAAATTAAAGCTGTCATTATCCCTTTAGAATTATCCCCATACCATAATAAATAATAACGAGTAAAGTCTTTAATTTCCTTCAGTTAAAAGGCTCATAATTTTAATTATTAACAACAGAAGACCTGATCAAAAAGTAAGTTCTACTGCAATTGTTTTCATTAATTATCCTATAAAACAAACCTCTACACACAATGAATCTCATACTAAGTACGCGTCGGCTATAAATAGTAGGTCCCGGTTTCATTATCCTTCGTGTAGCAAAAGTGCAGACCGTAGCTCTCCAAACCAAAAGTCTTATAATCTCAGACCAAGCGAGAAATAGCACTTTGTTGTTGAATAATATAAATACGCTATATTAATAGTTTATAAATTTTTAACTATTGTATAAATATTGCATCTAATTTCTCGTACACTTCCCTGTTTGGCCTAAGATCCCTAGTGTTGATTAGCACTTAAATTATGAAACAGTACGTCTGGAGGTGGATTTGGCTCTAAATTTTGAGGACCCATTCTTGATTAAGTTCAGGTGGAGGCTTTCCAGCACTACATGGATTAGTAACAATAGAAAGTAAAATTTTACTTTAATGCTATACAGAATATAAATGGACATCAACCTGATAAATGAGAGAACATTTCGACAATCATCAAGCTTACTTTTTACTAGTGTTTCAAATGCAGATCTAGTCTTGAACATTCTCCTATTTTAATCTCCAGAAAATTAGCTGCATGAAAAGAAATGAAAAAGATATTCACTAACATTGTGCAGAAAAGTACAGTTTCAGGAGCTATTAACCCCATCCCCCAAATAAATAAGGCAAAGACCAAAATTATCGCACGAGAAATCTGCATATTCTTCATCTCGACAAGAAATCGTAAACTTGTTGCTTTTTCAAAATGTACTGGTTGACGTGCGAGTGTCTATAGCCGATTAGCTAGAACTCGAAAGGATGAATTTTTAGGGGGCCAATTTATTGGACTTTTGGAATTTGAGCTCATGCAGATACAAATAATTGGGTTTCAAATTTCAAATTTTACAACAATTTTATTGGCTTATAAATGTTCTTATACCTTTTGAAATTCGACTGAAGATTTATAATGGATTTTTGGTAACAAGAATCTATTATTTAACGAGTAATTAAATGGTGAGGTATAATGTATGATGTAAATTTTGTAGACAAGGTGTAATGATTTTTACATAAGTTACTGATATTAAACATTGCAATAATGAATTTTGTGAGTTGTCCAAAATAAATAAAACTGATAATGATTATAATATATGGATTTTACTTGTTTAGAGAAAAGTTTATGTAAGTTTGTATTTTAATCGAAATGTCTATAATTTAAAAAGGATATAATAAAATTGTGTATTATTTTGGGATTATAATACATAATGCATTATAAAATAATCCTTAAGAATGATGTAATTAAAAATTTGACTTTTGTTGAAATATTTGGATGCACTAGAATAATATTTAACATTTTATATAAATTTGCATAAACATATTTAAATTTGCAATAATTGAAGTAAAAAATAAATAGAAAATTGTAATACGGGAAATATCACAAATGTACCTCATTAATAACAATAATAATTAACAGTATTATGTAAACATTATTATCCTAAATTTGGAAAATGTTTACCTGATATGTTTGTTTGGAAATTTTGCAATAAGATTAATTTATTGAAACAGAAATTATTATGTTTATAGACATGAAGACACTGTATTGAATTTTATTGTTTTGTTCTGCGTAAATTTTTCACTTGGAATATACTCCTTATTTCTTTCGTGAATCCCTTTAAGGTTTCATGTAAATAAGATTTTATATATATATATATATATATATATATATATATATATATATATATATATATAAGCTAGAATTTAAAAACGTTCTCTCTTTTTTTATTTAGATGCGAGATTTTTATTTTAAACCATTTCAAAATTTCATAGTCAAGTTAAGATATTTATTTTACAAATATGTCCCCTTTTTAATCGCTGGTATTTAGCTTCACTTGTGTGTCAGTTGGTATTTTGTAATCAATTTTTAACTATTTTCCGTACTAACTAGACATCTGAAATTTTACACATAAGTTCATTTCCGGTGAAAATACAACAGTCAATCATAAAAAATTAGACTGGAGAAGAATAAATCATTTCGGTAAATACAAAAAGCTGTTCATGTGTGTTCTGGAATCCCAAATACAAATATTTTAAACTAGTATCGCCATCTATTTGCAAGTGGTATATGAAAATTGATTACAAACTTACTTTTTAGTGCATATTTTATCCTTTATTTTTTGTTAAATAAGCTATTTAAAAAATACTTTATATTTTATTTGCGCTAATATTACGATTTTTCTCCTGTTTTATTTAGTATTGGGATTTTTATTATGGGAGCAGCATTTTTTGCTTATAGAATAAAAGGCTCTTTTCGAAAACATCTCAAACCTACAGTTATATCCAGAGCAATTTATGGTCACTAAAGGATTTTCTTTCCAGTATGTAACCCCTTTCTGCTAAATAATACCACTCTTATCTTGTTCGAAGATATGAGGTCTGAACTTAAACGAATCGATAGGTTGAACTGTATGGGATTTTTTTTTTAATTTTACTAATATGTAAAATAAATAAGAGCTGATTAATTATACATTAATTCCTTTTAAAGATTCCGTAAAGATTCACCTCATCATTACTACCTTCAATACCAGTAGCTAAGCTTTTATGAAAAACTTTAAAGCTTACTTTATGTAGAACTTCTAGAGCACTTTGCTTAGTAATGTTTACATAGACGAGGCTATGTCTTAGAAACTCCAGTTCAAAGTGTACTCCACTTTCCACTTTGGAATAAGTCAATATCTCATCATTTTGCAGATCGCAAGCGTTCATGAGCTTATTGGAGAATAAGAATTGCTTTAGTTGCCGCTCATCAGTCACTTCAATTACAGATAAATCTATAGGTAAATCAAGTCGGTCGGAAGTACTGTTCATGATGGCTTCTTCTGCAACGACGGTGCTCAATAGAAGAACAAATGCGGCAAGTGCACCTGGAAAATTTTAATGATATATTATTAAATGCTGAACTGTACATACCATAAAACACTATAAAGAATTCATCTTTAGATACATTATTTCTCTTTTACTGCAACCTATAAAAACGTGATTTTTTTTCAGTTAAGTATAAACATATAGAATATTTACAAGTAAATACTAGATGAGAATTTACGACTAAAAATACAGTTACATAGAAAGTTTTCTTAGTTCACACATCACTTTTTGAAATCCTTAATCTGGTATTGTTTAACAGTAATGAAATATACAATATTAAGTAAATAAGGTAAATAACATGTTCCTTCACTCACTCTGCAGTTCAAGTTTATAAGCATACATCTATGAAGAATAATAATTAAAGTGTATATAGATAAAAAATTGAAATTGGATGCAATAAAACCAGTATTCAGTACCTGATAGAGCCCTAAATTTCATGTAGAAAGAAGCGCTACTAGACGTTTTCTGTTGACTACCATGCATTAAGGAACGTTACTAAGTTTTCTATGTATCCCATGCCTATAATTGACGATATTTGGACTAAGATATGCCCGCATTGGACGATGTTTCAGATATCAAAAACTCTACGTTTCTTACCAAATATGGGACATTTGATTTCTGTCGTATGTTGTTTGGACTCAGTGGAGCCCCGAGAACTTTCAGAAAGTGTATTAAGACCATTACGGGGAAAAATATTCGTTCAAACTGACGATGTCATAATTTCCCTCAATACATTTGAAGAAGATATTAAATTATGGCTTGAACCTGAACGTTTCAAAATGTGCTCAAGTTATTTTTATAGAATTCATATATTTATTTTAGAAAATTACGCTCGACAGATTGCAAAGACATTATGCAAAAATCCAGGTTTTACGGAATTTTAACATAACTTTGGGATTACAAAAACCGAAGCAATTATTTTCTTTTGGGGGGCTCTATATCTGTTATTGCTAATGCATCCTATTCTTGCTGAAAACATTTGAACCGTTATATACATTAGAATGAAAACGCAAAAACTTTACTTCGTCATCCTAATCACAAAGTTCATTTGAAATTTAAAATAAATGTTAATTAAAGTGCTAGTTTTAAAACAAAAGCGGAATTTCAAATTTAGGGGCAAGAGCAAAATTTCAGTAAAATATCAGACAAATGCCATGGAAATGGCTACTCAAAAAGTGATCGTAAAATCTGTCCCAAGTGTGATGAACTGTATTTTGTTGAAAGGAAACGATGTCATGTCTTCAATATTCGTGATGCCGCAATAAACATTGATTACGTTAAGTAATATTTACAAAGTTTCGATTTTTGTAAATATACGATCTAAGACGCTTTTCCATCATCAGCTGTATAAATCGAAAAGAAGCCACAACCAGACCCTAGAAAATACTATCCCGTAAAGGAAACGGTCTGAAAAGACACAAGTCTGACACAGTTCACATGATCCACCTGGTGAGGAACATTTTATGTGAAATTGTAAGCACTGACTATCTAACGAAAAGTCCAATTCTGATGGGCACAAGATGTATCCAAGCTCCCGAGTAGCAACACCTGGAAAGATGCAAATGCCGGAACATAGACCAGAAAGCCATTGGAGAACAAACATGCTCGTAACGCGAAGAAGCCATACGACTTAGTGACCAACAGCAGAATAAGCATAAAGAAGCCCAACAGCTCGCCTATCTCATCCTTGAGCCGTCGGGGATAGAGTTACAAGTCCAGCTATGTACTTTCACCATTCGAATAAGCGCTGGATGTCTCAAACCAAGTACCACACAGATCCTGAAGAGGAAGGAAGAGATAATGGCGCAGGTTTGAAGTGTGCTCTTTTTGCAACACAATAGTTAATGAGACCGGGACCAACTGCTTAAAGCGGCTGTGAATATCCATATCAGCGGTGACATTCAAACCCATGAACTCAGGTATCGAAGAGCAACACCCTACCCATTAGTCCATGATAACGAAGCAAGGAAAACTTTGTTGGGTTTCTACCTTCACTAATATTTGTAAAATGTATAAAAATTGTGTATACTTAAATGAAAATTGTTAAACGACATCTTCAGAAAGGTCATGTCAAAAGTGGCCCTCTGTTATTAGAAATGAACTTCTGTAAGAATGCTATTTGCCTAGATAAGGAATACATACAGTAGCAGTTTTAGATAAAAATTCGCCGTAGTTAAGATTGGTGCTTAAACCAAGGTACTCTGTAAGAAAATATCAATCCCATTAAGGAATTTCGTAAGATATTTTTTTTCGATGGATGAGTATGAGGTTCTCTTTTATTCTCTTTGTTTTTTGGTTTTCCCAAAGTTTGTTATAAAAGTTAGAACTAAACTTTTGCTTTCCGACCAAGCACTCGGCTTTTAGACAAAAGAGATGGGAGTAGGTTTCCATTGAAGAGAGAAACCTACTCTGTTTCGTTACCAATGAAAAAATGTTTATTTATCTTTTGGATTACAATAAAGCAATTTTTTTAAATATTTAATGGAGCTCTTCAATTTAGATTTCTATAAGTGAGTTGGAAGTTCCAAACAAGGTTAGAAAATACCTTTACCAACGGGAAAGACAAGATCCAGAATTTATTTTACCTCATGGCTTCTACAAGTTAAAAAGAAAAGAAAAATAAAAGTTTAAAAATAACTGATAATTTTGATTCCTTTAATTTATAGTACTAATGTGAGCTATTTCTTAACGATTTGATAAAAAAAATACTTTGCTATGGAAGCAAAATTAAGAGCTTGAACTTATAGTACGAAGTGATTTCAAAATATTTTACATGGTACCTTAACCCTTTGTATTACCTTTTGTAGTTTTGTTGATTATTTATTGTATAACATTGTAATTAATACAATTTTCTCTCCGAAAACCTAAGTGATTTTATTAAAACTATGTAAATACTCCTAACAGGACTTATACCGTAGCATAATTTAATATTTTTAAAATAGGAGTTATAAAAATCAAGATTAGAATTTTTTATAGTAGAAATTTCCTACAAAAGAATTTAGAATTTGCTATCTACTGGAAATTTTTTTTAAATATTTATTTAGCAGAGACATTAAGAAAAAGTTAATACAGGGGATATTACCAAGTAAATATGCTTTGTAAAAATTTGACAATATACGGAAAAGATTATTATCCTTATCACAAACTTATTTTGAAACCCTCCCTGTCGGATTTTTAAGAGGTTAGCATACATCATTTTATTGAGGAAAATTAATATACAATCTATCCTGAATTCGAAAATTCAAAATATTTTGCAATATTTTGCTGGATGTATTGGTGGCCATACATGTGATATCCCATTCACCTATATCCAATTTTCCTTGCAATGCAATGCACTCAATTTTAAAATTTAAAAAAAAAACTCCTTGATTCTATATTCTTTCAAATCTACTGTTTTCAGATATTTAAGATATATAACTAAATGAAAATAATTATTAAAAACAAACAAAGATGTGTTGAAAAATGATTTTTCAACCATACACTGAAAACAGCTTTGCAACGTTTCTTGGTCGTAAGAACGTAAACATCACTTAAATATTCATTTATTTGTCGTTATTTTCTAGCTATCTCTATATCAAGAAATAAAACCTTGGTTATGAATATCGGAAATATATTGAATAGTTTCTTTAGTATAAGTTTATCAGATAAAACACGGCTCAGTCATAAAGTTTCACATCATACTGGCCACGAAAATACCGACATAAGACGGAGACATGGAAGGGGGAATGTAATTTTAATTAGATTTTCTATTTCTTTCCCTAAGTTAATAGCATTTCTTTTTCATTTCTATGTTTAAAACTCGCGAAATAAAAGTGTACATTACAACTAGTGAAAATTATTTATTATACCTAAAATTTCAGCTACATTAAAGACTTGCCATTAAGCATTGGTTTCATTTTTCAAACATCATTTATTAAACACATTTTTTTATCCACATTAATGTCTCTTCTGATCGAACTGTCTGTGTATCGGCAAATCTTACCCTAAAATTGAGAAAATATTACGCTGAAAAGGGGAATATGCTAAATTAACTTGTTTAACACCGACATATTTTAACTTAACCTCTCACTGTTTTTCCTTTACACTTTTTTTTTGTCATTAATAATGTCTGTAAATTATGTGAACAATTAATATTTTTAATGCAGACAATCAAATATAGCTATAGTGTTCCAATAATAGACAAAGGTAAGTAAGATAATTAAAATGAACAAATATGCTCTCGTTTATGCTTTGGGGTAAAGTAGCATTTTAGACTACACTTAAACAAGAATTAAGTATTTACACATGATTAAATAATTTTTTGCAGTGGATTTTAATTTTTTATTTTAAGGTTCATTAGTTCAGGATATCAATAAAAATCAATAGTACAATATAATTATTTAATTATTATTACTAAAATTAGTTATTAAAACAAAATTAAAATGGATTAACATGAATTAGATATTTTAATGTATGCATAACAATGACGAGTTCCTAAAATATATATAGTAAATAGTTCCTATTATCGGAACTACTGAAGATTAATAAAATAACGTGAATTGGTTGCTTTAATTTCTTCAAATAGCAGTGCTGGTAAAGGGAATGATTTTTATACGCTACCGATAGGCATATCAGTTATATCACGATCTCAACAGCATATTAACTTTATACCGTACTTTGCAGTTGCAATTTTAGCCTGATTATGATAAAGCATTTTTCCTGTGTAGTATACATTGTTCTGGAAAACGACTCGTACACCTCCGCGGAGCACTACTCTTCGGTACTGAAATTTGCGAATTCGAATACCGATGTTCATAGATGTTCGTAGCCGTTATGAATTGGCTTTAGATCTCGTGTAGCAAAAGAGTTAACAGTAGTGCTCCAAACCAAGCAACTGGCGACGTTATTATTGAATCACCCCATCGTTGGGCATTACACGGGATTTGAACCAGCATGGTAATCTAGTATGCCAACTGTTTCATAGTGAGTTTTCTGTCTAATCTTCTAACACTATTATGATCAATAGTGATTAAACGGCCCACATCTTTGCTATAATATAACTCAGATATTCTGATTCCTAAAACATTTTATTAGTGTCTTTGTACTTCTATATAAGAAAGATTCTCTCTTCCTCTCAATTTAAGGTCTTTCCTGAACTGAAAGTCCTTCCTGAATTGAAAATAATACCTTCATCCTCGTTAATGAACTCAACAAGAAAACTTGTGTATTTTCGAATGGGGAAGTACACTTTAAATTAAGCTATGTAAAAAAAAACATGAGATAAATGTGTGTACTCTACCTCGGTGATCTAATTAGCTCGCATAAAATTAATGTTCTAGCTTCCTACTAAAATTCTTGAATCATATGAGAAAATTAGAATGTTCCAGGTGTCTACATTGATTTCTACTATTTCGTGTAAAATTAATTCATTTTCTAAGTATATCAAAATACATTTCTGCTGTTATGAATGCAAAGATTTAATATGATTCGAGATAATAAAAATATAATGATAAAGAGTTTTATTCCAATAAACAAAATAAAACACGTTTTTGAAGTTTAAAACTTAAAATATCTTAGAATGGTTTCTTCATAAATGAAAAGTTTTGCAAGATTAGTTAATTTGTTTGATTTAAATTTCAAGATATAGCTAAAGAGATAAATTAGAACACTAATTCAACACAACAATTACATTCATTCAACTTCCACAATATCATTTGAATGTGGACAGGGCATCATTGACATATTGACATGAAGTGGAACATGTTTGCCGTTAGATATGTTAATAAATCAATTAGAATGACTTAAACATCAATGAGCAACAAACGCAATTTTTTTTTCAATTTACTGATACTATATCGTATAACCAACTGTAATGGGAATATTTCCTGAATCTAGTCCATAATTGTACAACGTAAAAAATATCAAACTGAATTATCAAGAGTTTTATGGCATTTTTACGGTCAGTATTATAAAAAATGTACGGTATAAAAAATATAAATACAGCTTCAATAACAAACAATAAATGAGTTATGACTACAATTAATTAGGTTTATAGTAAGTAAAATTATTTAACAGGAAATCTTTATGTTACTGAATCTCTGTTATTCTTAATAAAGTTCTAACGATCCCTAGCTTTTAAATCAAAGAGGAAAGTAACAAACCGTTTACTTCCCATTGATCGTTTATTATTAGATTATAAATTTAACAACGATAATTAGTAGTGCATAAAAAGTTTTCACAAAATGCTTGATAAATATAATCATTAGAGACGAACAATCATCAATAAAAGTCCACACTCGTTACTTTATTAAGAGAAAAGTAAATTAATGAATATAGTTATGAAAAAATCCTATTTGCATTTAAAATTATTTAAATTTATATGCAAATTTTAAATAGTGACGAGGAAAAATATTTATATGCATATACATATATATATATATATATATATATATATATATATATATATATAATATATATATATATATATCACAATGTGGTATATAGAAGTTAGAATCATTTTATTTTTTATATCATTAAGCATACTTTCTAAAATTTATAACAATCTGAAGATAAAATTTTACTGGAAAT
Organism: Pardosa pseudoannulata; assembly: GCA_032207245.1. NCBI lineage: Eukaryota > Metazoa > Arthropoda > Arachnida > Araneae > Lycosidae > Pardosa > Pardosa pseudoannulata. Next base: position 4,566,687 of record CM063502.1, on the reverse strand, counting down.
TCAAATTTCTAGAAAGTTTATGTGTAAATAGAATGAAATCTCCACACAAGACGTTATTTAAACCCCTTTTTATAAATTAATGAATACATAAGACAAATCCTTCATATTACTTCTGGATAAATTTATAAATAAACCACGTTAATTTTGCAAAATGAAAAATTTAGAAAATGTTTATAAGAACTGTTGGTGAAAAATTTTCAAAAGGACTTACCAGTGTGAGCGTTGTCAATTCCTCCAAGAATGTCCATTTGACAAATCGTATTTTCTATAGAAGTCCATAGGCTTATATATGAATCCCTTCCGCGGTATCCTCCTTATTTAAAAAGTATATTTCATCGACCTTTAATATGCTACGACACAATATGACGTCACATGCCATTCAAGTAGGTACTCGGAGAGAGACAGCCAGAGACTATCAGCATCAGCAATTTGGGCGATCAGGTTTTTTCCTGTCAAATTGGAAAGTTTTTCTAGACTTCGTGACCAAAATTTATTTTACATCCATTACATAAACAAGCAATTTTGTTTCACACTTCGTTTGATCCGAACAGCTTTTAATAAAAATGACTGTCACTGGGAGTGATGGGAGAGAACTTCATTACTCTAACAAAAAATGGAGTAAAATAGGAATAACTCGTATGAAATGTTTATTTTTAATATTTTATTCTTTGAAACATACAAAAATTTATTATTGCCTTTTACTTGTTCATTTTCCTTTACCCAAAATGACTTATTTTAGTAAAATTGTTTTATTAAGCAAAAACACATAATCCATTCAAGATATTTTTAAAAAATGTATTTGATAACGAAGTGGGGAAAAAAGCGGAAACTTAAAATAAAAATGTTATCAGTATCAGTTTAACAACATTTAGTATGTCTTAATTTCTTAAACTTTCTTTACCTGCTATCACAGATAATACTCAATTACGTATAATTTATTTATCGTAATAAAAATTTCTGCAATATAAAAGAAAATTGCAAAAAGGATTAATTTATTTCAAGATGGCATTTAAAAAGAACTTACCATTAAATGCGTTGGATGAATGGTTGATTGAAAACTATCATGTCTGACATGGACTTTGAGTATCTGCTTCACTGGTCTTGAAATGTGGGGAGTAACCCCATCTTGCATAAATGATCCATCATGCTTTTCATACATTGATGCTATTCAAGTGTTGAAATGACCTGGTTGTGTAAATTATAGTTATACTTCTCGCTATTGACGATAAAGGGAACTGAATCTGTGGGAGCTTATCTCTTCTAAAAATAATCTTATTTCTCTTCTAAATCCAAGTTTGGAGATTTTGTTTTGGTTGGAAACACTATTTTGCTACACGAGGACTAATGAGGCTGGGACCTACTGCTTAAAGTTGATTCCGAACAGCTATGACCAACCATGCTAGTAGCCAAATGACCTTTGCAGGATGAAGAGGCAATGAATGCAATGTGAATGGATTCTCAGTTACCCTTTTCTGTAATTTAGAAGATTGACATGACACTGAAGATGGGAATGGGTTTCGTTTGTCCATCCGAGTCAGAAGTTGTTTAGTGAAAGTTTCTAGTATTAACAAATCAGCAAGAAGCAAGTCTTCAATATGTGTAATTTTAAATGGTTAGATGTGCAAAATTTTGCAAACCGTGGTGACTAGCATGGTTCTTTAATTAGATTTTAAAAAATCACTTTCTGATAACAATATTTTTTCTAAAGTCAGACATTAGCCTTTAGTCATTATTTTAACCATATAACTCTGTTTTCTTGACTATTTTTTTTTAATTAGAGCATATAGAAAATCCACGCAACTCCCCATGAAGGAATGATTGGTCGTATGGGGGTTTCAAGGCACGTAATCCAAATTGAGCATAATGTATCAAATGCAAGATAAAAACAAGGTTAAAGAGAAATAAAACAGGAGTAATAAAGACTGCGAGTTACTAGTTACAAGATGAATACCTAGAGAAATTTAAGACGGGTAACTAAGTTAAAAAAGAAAATAAGACTTAAAACATTTTGTTAGAAGGTAAACCCTATAGAAAGAAAACAAACAAAATATCAAACATTAAAATAAATAAAATCCGATGTCTTTTTAAAAATTTAAAAGATTACAATGAAGAGAAGAGCCATTCAAATCAATATTGTTTTTCATTCATAATACTTTCAATAAACAGCAAATCCCTTACCCTATTAAAATACATGTATCTCCAAATCATTACATCTATATTCCATTTTTGACAATTTCTTTTAAACTTTTTTTTTCCTCGATTGCTTAATCTGGTTTCGTTTGGAGCACTATGGCCAAATTTTTGCAACAGGAGGGGCAATTAGATTTAGACCTGCTTCTGAAAGCTGATTTCTAACTCTAATTTAGCTGAAAGGGTAGAGCCCTACTCTTCGCAACCAGTGTTCGCGTCCTTTTGCTATCGTGGATGTTTGTAGCCGTTTGAAATTAGCTTTAAACAGTATATCTGGTATTATGATCCCGCTTGTAACGAAAAAGTAGACTGAATACTCCAAGTCAACTGAATGTATTTTGCCTATTCAACCTATTAAATCGCAGATGATTATCCTTTGAACTACTATACATTTTTTTCTTTTTTATGTATTGACATCTAAAAAAAATTTAATGTAACTTTTTACATATTCTGCAACTTAATCTACAATCGTCGAGAGTTATATTATTTTATCGCAAATCATTAGAAGCTCACCTATTGATGGCTGGATCGGTAAAGGGCTGCATTTCAAAACTGGAGTTCCCGGGTTCGAATCCCGCTGCAGGAATAATTTTAAATCTAACCTAAATCAGTTTTAAATAATAGACCCCCGTCTAATTATATCAGACATGAAGGCAAATTTACTTAACGCTCTAAACGAGTGAAAAACCTCACCCTTTTTAGAATTGATGGCAACTCAGACTGACAGAATAACTAGTCTGATGATCATGCTTCCTATCTTATATTAAAATGAGGTAAGTTCTTAGTATACCATTTATAAGCTATGATTTTCAAAGAAGAATTATTCTAACTTAATACATTCAGATGTAAAATGACCGGTTTCCGAAGGATACATTAGTAGAACGTTGAACCCACTTATTCAGGCAAAATTTAGATTGTAATAAGTGCAGAAGAAAACGGATGATAATGAAAATGTAGTTATAGAAAAGGTAGTATGAACAATGTCCTCATTTACCGAAATGACACTTTAGGAAGCAATGTCTATTTGATACATTTTAAATAACAAACTCTGAAATGTGTCCTACAGATAAATTGGAAAGAGTTTTTCCCATGAGTATTTGCATCATAATAGTGCAGAGATCATTGTTAAACTATTTTTTTTTCATTTTATTAACTAACTTGGTTTTTTGTGTCTTACTAAAGATTGTTAAATTAAGTTTTATTTTTATATGAGGTTTCATATAATAGAAAGATATCTGCAAAACATTGCTCTTAGAAAGTAACATAAGAGAATTATAAAAATTTGTGTATTTTTTTCTTTTTCACTTTGTACAATCATAAATATTATCCACATGTTAATTCACAGAAAAATACCTTCTAACAGTCATAAATGGCTATAGAAGAAAACCAAAATATCTTCATTAGATAAACACATGGTTATCATATTTCTATATGACGTGATGAAGTGTAAAGCTACTTTAAGATTCATAGTTCAAATAGTTCCTTGTGATCGTGACTAAGGCTTTGAAATCCAAATTTTCTAGCAACATTACAATTTCCAACTGAACACCTTTTCCATTGGTCTATGACTGCCACTCCAAACATCTAAGAGATATTTAACAGCATTCTAGGGTCAAGGAAGTTCAAGGATGCTTATGAATAAATAACAAAACACTAACTTTATTCCATACGATGAGAAAATATTCTTCGAAAAGGAAACGAACCTGAAGGCATTAAAACTAACAAAATATTTTCTCACGACTCTACAATATCCGGCATTTTTTAGAACATTCCTTCAGGTTGCTCTTGACGTAACCTGTCAAACACGTCATAAGATTTCCGCATTTACAATCAAAGTCGTCTATGAAATTATCTGCCATGTCAAGGTTTTAACTAATGTACAACCACATATTAATTGACATATTATTCCATTTCTACTACACCTGTAAATATAGTTGCTTCCATGTATTCTTTAAACATAAATTGACAGTTTAAGAAGTTATATGTAAAAGGATAAATTAATCTGGCATCAATTATTCCCAATTTGTGATTTCGCGCTTTTCACACAGAACAGACATTCACCCTAAAATAGAAGGAATAAAATTCAAGAGAAATTTTAAAATTGGAAATGCAGAAGTTTTATGTGGAAATTTTAAACCTGCTATAACGGTTGTTGTACTTCTTTCTGATGTTACAAAAGAGGATTTATGGCAGGGATATTAATTCCAATAATATATACTGTAAAGAATTTCATGGTGTTAGTTTTTCTGGTCTTTGTCTTTCAAATTATAGTCGATTGCCTTAGTAACCTGAACGTAGGATTTTGAACCCTAATATTTGTTGTTTCGGTTCAACCAAAAATAATACTAATTCAGTTCCGGTTTTCGTTTCGCCAACAATTACGGGTTTCTTTTCTGTTTACGACTCAGTTCCTAGTGAATAATCTTATTTTGATGATAGTCTTATTTGTAGTAAAATACGTCTATAAAAATCCAACAGGTTTTATTCATTTTTTCTTACTTAGTAGACTAGATGAATTGGTAGAATTAGGCCTCGTGTACAATACGATCAGCGACCCGTTGGCATTGTTATACATTATGAAAACCGCTTATGATAAGTAGGTTGATGATTATATGTACCTTTGTCATTTAACGCCCGCCACTCATTGGCCTAACAGTAACTACGTAAAAATAGAGCTTTTTTATTTATTTAACGTATGAAAATTGCCTCTAATTATTAATATATATTCTAGTGGGATTTCATTAAGATCCCTTCTGTTGGGCTGTTCTCATCTAAATTATTTTCCCATGTTAAAATTTGTTCATCCCAATAAAGATTTGAGCATATTATTATATGTACTATTCCATCAAGTTGGACAATTCAAAACTGGTCTTTTAATGTTCGTTAATATCAGAAAGAAATTCATTTAAATCGGAGTTTTTCATAGAGTTTTAATTGCAAGTTACAACGTATGTGTAGTACATCTTATTATGATAAAATCATTTAAAGAAATACTATCCGAAAAAATACACCATCTTCAATCTTCAATCTTCAAAGTGATCCATCCATTTCGATAACTGAATATTCATCTTCAATTTTGGATTTAAATAAGTTGCCAGATGAAATCAATCATATCAGCTCCATTATCTGTAGGAATAGAACAATTTTCTTGAATATCAATATTATATTTTTATAGTACTTTTTCAACCATGTTTTTAATATAAATTGCAGTATGCTTATATTTTAACTCTGGTTTTCTGAACAAAACAAATATATTTTTCCACTTCTATCATCTAAGTATTCATTCCCAAAATTTATTTATTTAATCTAGTAGTTATTTAAATTTTTAAGGAAACATTTTTTTCGAGGGCTATACTTAACTGAGAAACGAGCGAAAGTAAGTCGTGGAGTGTCTACAGTTACAAAGGACTGAAGTTTGTTGGGTTACGGAAACAAAAAACTGAACATGTATCAAGCCTACTTTTTTCCCCCGGTTTTCAGTTTTTGGCTCGATGCCCTGCTTGTGTATTTCATAACTCTTTAGAATTCCTTAACTGTATAAGGCAATTTATTTCCCAGAACACACCTCAGTTGAACATAACATTTTTTTAATACCCAGACAAAAAAAATTCAAGTAGAATTCCTGTCCGAATTTTATAGTACATTACCTGAAGCAACTTGGCACCGACCAGGGTTATAAACTATTATATGTAACATAAAAGTGTATTTTTTAAGTTTAATATGGTGCTCTGAATTAAAATTCATACATTCTAACCAGCTCAAATATGTTATAGATAGTAATTTATGGTTCAAAATGGCAGTATAGAGAATGATTGTTTCAAACAAAAAAGTTATCAAACAAATGGACGAATGATGTTTTAATAAATGTAATCAACGTCGATATAAATTTAAAAAAATGCTTCTTTGTAGAATATATTCACTATACATTTAAAAAAATGCTTCTTTGTAGAATATATTCACTATACATAATATTAACACCTTGAGCAAAACAAGTTTCCCTAATCCTGAACATTCAACGTACATTCCATCGTGGCTAAAACAGATTCCTAAAAAAATATGCTTCAGTACTGGAAGACAAAAATCTTTTGTGATTTGTTTATAAATACATTGAAGTGGTCTCTTAAAAGTAAATGGTAGATCTGTCAAAATAAATGTAATAGATCTAAGGGTAATTTATTATCTTCTTTCCCATTAAGTCAGGATTCGTAAACTTAACTCGCCTTGATTACTTGTATGTATTGCAGTCCCTCTTCACTCTTCTAATTTTGTTGAGCAATAATCTTTTTATGAACCGAAATATGCAATAGATCTTTTTTTAATAAAAAAGGAAGGGAAATAATTACAATACCAGAGATAGCGATAAGAACAATCATCTAGCGACCTATTGCTTCCTATCATTAGGGGAGAAGCAATTTTTTTAACTGTTTTCCTGAAATAATTTTAAATATGAAATAAATATTAAAATTTCTTAAATTGTAATAAAAGAGAAAACTAAAAATAAAATCTTCACTTTAGAAAAATCTTAGAATGCCTACTTTTTCAACTGCTCTTCAATTCTTTTATATTTTAAAAAATACATTTATGGCAATTCACTTTTCTTTAATCTAAAGAAAAGGGAGGGGGAGTCGTATCTTTTTTACTCGGTCGTTGCCACATTTCTAAAATTGAAAGGAGTTTTACACTCCTCTATATATGGAGGTATAAGTAGCTGATACCTAGAACACCTATCGGGGGGAAAGGTTTAACAACAAATTTAATCCCAAATTTAACTGAACAATTTATTAATATGAGCTAATTTATTTTTCAGATAAATTATGATGTTACGTGTTCATTTCAAATCCCTTTTGGGGATTTAAAAAAAAATTCAGAAATCATGACATGTTACATTAGAATTGACGTATTTATCGTTTACAATTAACTGTGGAAACGATCATACTTTACTCCCATCTGAGTTACTGGTACATCGCGGTTCGGCTGGTACTCACAGGGGCGTACAAGCTATGAGACTACGAGATCTTGCTTAAAGTCACACCGAAGAAGACAATTTTCGTGTTAACATCCTTAACACAAAAAAGCAAAAAAATTAAAAGCAAAAACGCAAAAATTGCAAAAAAATTAAAAAAGAAAAATGCAGGTGATAGCAAAATTCTATAACCATAAAGGATAATCACTAAAATTTCCTATAAAAAATACTACAACACTATCAGTTACTAACATGGTTTGAGTCCCATCGAATTACTAAAAAAGCCAGATAGTATGGTTACATATCTGTTACAGACGAACGTCTATGTGGAAATAATGAAATACACCGCCGTACAGCAGCATCTTCAAATTAACAAGGAAATCGCTAAACTAGTCCTTAGAGATGGTATGTTATAGCACGATTCTTATGCATACCCAAAAATAAAAAAAGAAGCGTTTTGAAGAACTCTAATTGTGCGCTTCCATAGGTAATCACAGTTTTCCTATAAAAATATATCATTTATTTACACTGACTATATACAGTTACTAACATGATGGGTTTGAGTCCCATCGAATTACTACGTCCGAAAAGCCAGATAGTATGGTTACATTATCTGACGTAACAGGTAGGCGCATCGTCTATGTGGAAATATGAACTCTCGCCACAGCATCTTCAAATTAACAAGGAAATCGCTAAACTAGTCCTTAGAGATGGTATGTTATAGCACGATTCTTATGCATACCCAAAAATAAAGAGAAAATCGGAGCGTTTGAAGACACTCTAATTGTCTGCTTTGATAGGTGGTTACAGTTTTCGGAAAATAAATCGCAATATCCATCCACGAAAAATATATTTACAACAGTGTTGGATTTTGAATCAAGCACGGGGAAAGTCTCCGGCTAACCGGTCGAAACAGCTAGAAAAATAATCATTTGTAACCACTGTCAGGAAGAAGTCCGTTACTAGTTGTAAAGGAAGGGAACTGTCGGTGGTGTATGTAGAGGAGTCGGAACTATAAGTAAGACGAAGTCAGGACCAGAAGTAAAGGGAGACACCTCAGGTGGAGCGAAAGTAGATTAAAAAAACAAACGCTGATTTGGAATCCACCTTTTTTTAATATTTGATCTTATGTAATTACTCATTAATATTATACAAATAGATAATATCACTTTTGCCGTGATTCTATAGTGGCTAACGGAGATTATTTTGCTGATAGAATGGCTTTGGTTGTTTAAAATATAACTTCAGGAACATCGCAGTAAAACTGAAACAAAGCGAGAGTGCTTAGATTGGCCAAAGATCGAGATGGGCTCCAACGGAAAAATTGTCTCAAGAAAAACGCGTCTGCAAGGTTCTTAAAAAGTTTTCTTCTCTGTCTCTAAAAAGTACGAAAACTTTAGACTGTGCTCACGCCAAAAGCACCCCAAAATTAGCCAGCAAGGGATTGCCAGATGCCAAGGAAACGTACGGCTACTTTGCTCTGACCAATGATAAACCGAGACAAGGAGCGCGGAGAACGAAAAAGCCAATTAAATGGAGGCGCATTCAACGCGACGAAAATTCGCCAAGGGCGATGCGGAGCGGAATTTGGCAACACACCACAAAGCGGCACTTTTCAAAACGAGCGGCTGTCAGCAAAAATCGAAACTTTATTGCTACGCTAACTGTCAGAACACGGGCCGATGGACGCAAATTATAACGGAAAGGTTTAAGGGCTGCGGATGCAGATGGCAAGAATTAGAAGCTCGGTCCCAAATTTAATCCCAGATCGAGGGCTGCTCTGTTTGAAGAGAAAGGCTGCTACGTGAGAAAACAGCTAGAGCTGCACCTCCAAGGGCGAAAAAAAAGAAGCAAAATGTAGGTCCAAAGTACAACACACGAGGGAAATATGTAATGAAGGGACATGAAAAATCTTCATTACAACCACTTCAATGTTTTAAATTATAAAAATTAAATAATTAAATTTAAACAAACAATATAATGCATACTTTAACGTATAACAAAATAAAAATAATTTTTACATTTTAACAGACATATATAATCAAATTTAATGCAAAAGTAATATTTGTACACAATAACGCACAAATTAAAGAACATATATTTAAATAATAAAATTTAATACTTTATGCAAAATCCTTTAACTTTTATGCCTGTTTCACGGTGTGTCACAGATTTCACTAGCTATTTTGCAACAGTTGGATCTATATATTCCGTTCTTTGATTAGGGCATTTTTAAAACTTTACTTGCGATGCTTTTCATTTTTGAATTTGCGTATCCAATACCAATCATACATTTTGATTGGATTCATGTTTAGAGATTGTGGATGTGGTGTATTAAATATTGAACTAACTTCCTGAAAACTTAACTCTAACCCGTCTGGGAACATCAGCTGCTTTCATGTATTTCCTAAGCAACTGTTTACTGTTCGACTGTTTTGGAGTATGCGAGAGGTTGTGATAAAATGGAAACTCTAAATAATCTTCAAGATTTAGAAAAATAAACATTTAATAGAGTTTAAACCAAACAATAAAGTGATCTTCTCTAGCACACTGCATACGAAATCCCCGGCGGAGATAAAAACAGAAGTAGTAGTTACAAACATGGCGTTTAGAAAGGACAAATATATATCGCTACACTGTAATAAAAGTATAACATTATGTACACGCAGATCTGTAATCCCCCCAAAGCATACAGTGCTTATAAAGACAGATTCTATGCACCTCTAGATACAACAAAACCCGAGTACCATATTGGCCTTAACGGGTATTTTACATTTATAAAAAAAATAATTACAATCAGCTCATGCTGAAACTAAAAGTATTTCCCTCTGACATTTGGCCAAAGGAAGAAGCTTAGCAAAACAACATTTGGTTCCACACACACACACTTACGGAACTGTATGCATGAAAGTAAAGTACAAAATTTAACTCACCGTCCTAATAATGTTAAACACCGGTTGGAAGAAGTCAGGTTTATACAGTTAATAGGAACAGAATAGGCAATATTAAACTAGCTTTATGCAGGGATGCTGTGCCCCTTCAAGCATTTCGTAGCAGCAAAACTTAAAATTTGTATCAAGAGAAAGCGTTTTTGTAGCAGCCAAAATGTTGATTTGGAGCAGGAGAAAGAATTTTTGTAGTAGACAAAATGTTGATTTGGAGCAGGATAGAGTGTTTTTGTAGCAGTTAAAGTAACGATTCTAAAAAATAAAATGCAGTTTTTGAGGAGTCTGCCTAATAATTTAGAATGATTGGTTAGTAGCATTCGGAACAGCCAAATATTCAATAATTGATGATATGGTTTGTTGGTTTGGTATATCCAATATATTTATATATTTGTGCGTAATTGTTTGGTATAATCATATAAAAGATTATAAATTATTAGCTGCAAAAACCAAAGTTGTATAATTACTAGCAAACTTCTTTATTACAGCTTCAGTATGAATTTATTTATTTACAAGAAAGCATTCTTTATAGCATAGTGCTTAAAGAATTGTTACACATGATTAAAAGCAATATCAGTAGGATATTTACTTTTCATTCACAAAATATGAAATAGTACTAAAAAAAGGCCAGAACAGGAGAGCCATATTTTCTCCTTCAATGTAATGTAAAAGATATATCGTGTTTTTCTGGTGAAGATCAGGAAGAATGGTACTTTACTGTAAAAAATTATTCTTTCAATGTGTTGGGTGAGTTCAGAACACGGATTAGTTCACAGAGGAGAATAATTCACAATAGTACTTACAGATGGAGATACAAATGCCATTCAAAGATTAAGAGGTGCAAATAGAGGATAAAATGAAACAGCAAAGAATCGATGAAATTTAATGAATTGCTGCTCCAGCCAGATATCAGTTTGGTATTATGAATTAATTGATGAGCTTCAAAGCCACCATTTCAATTCAAACTTTTTATGCGTACAGAGATGGGATTGGTAGAAATGCAAAAAAGCTGAAATTGTATGCGGTTATGTAAAAGCTAAAAGGGAAATTTATACTTGAAAAAAAAACTTAATAGGGGTAATTAGTACAAGGAAGATTTTAAAAGAAATAAAATAACAGAACATGATGGAAATAACACAATGGAATAATTAACAATTTTATATTTTTGGTGTTTAAACTTAAATAGAACAAATGATGTCAATGATTTAAAAATTTAATTTGAAATCACATGGATAGTTTGATATCAGGAAGGACAAGATGATTTTCCTATTTTAAATTGTTCACTAGTGAGGCATAACATCCAGCAATACAGTAGATTAAAACATATATTAAGTAAATTTTCATTAAAATCAGTTGCTCTTTTCAAATTAAAAAAAGGTCTGACAAATAGGAAGAGAAATCATGTTTGTTAATTATTAAAATATAACAGCATAATTATTTTGCAGTTTATTAAGAGGAGCGATAGTTAAAACTACAATAAAAAAAACTTGTTTTGTATCGTAAACTCTTTCAAACATTTCTCTAATTGTTAAATAGTTTGTTTTTTGTTTGTCTGCCTTCGATTGATTCTACAGAATATGCGTTTCATACCTTGTTTTGCATGTTGGGCGATACTTTTTTCAATGATCTGTTGAATTTCTATTTTTATGAATATTCCTTTGGTGTTTAAGAGTCTACTTTTTAGCTGCATTTGAACGCAGTTTTTTCACAGATTCTTTTCTTTAAGCTGTTTTAGTTCCTTTTTTCCTTCTTTATATGGCTTACTAAGAGTATGCTAAAGACTACTTACTAAAAGTATGGGTTACTAGGTGTTAAACAAATTTTCTTCTACATGCTCATGCAAAAATTTAAGATATTTTACAAGATACATAAGACTTCTTCCACCTAACATTTTTCTAAGAATAGGTTATCGTAGGTGTTCACAAAAATTACACTCCAGTATTCCCTGATTTATAAATTAGTAAAATGACTACATTCAAACTACTTTATTCAAAATTAACTAAATATAATAAAAAATTGAAAAATGAGACAAAATGAAGTTTTTAATGCTGATATAAGTAATTTTAGGTATTTAATTACAACTATTACATTAAATAATTAACTATTCAAATATTTAAAAAGTTATTAAAAATTATTCATCTTATTTATCTCTCACTTTATTTTAATTTCGCTGTCTATTCTTTGAAATAAGTTAACATTCTTTTATATCCTCAGAGATTTGTGTATCACTACAGTATGCATTAGAATTTGCGAGGTATCGATATATCGTGAAATATCGATAAAACGTACTCCATTATGACACTGATTTCGAAATTTTGAGTTCTGATCAAGATGTGAACAAACTCCTATATAGCTAAATCGATCGCCGATCTCTGATGTGAAATCATCTTTCCGATATCATGACAGTATTAGAGGATACGAGGTATAGCGTTCCCAAAAGTCACGTTTTGAAATACAAACATCTTTCCGATTTTACAACTTCTAGTAACACATTCGCAATAAAACTTTTTTATTTATGAACGACAAACGATGGCTGAATGTATAAACCGTTGCTCATCGTTACCGGTATTCACGCATTCGAATCCCACTATTGGCATGGATATTCGCAGTCATTCGAATCCGCTTTAAGTAGTAAGTCACGGTCTCATTAGCCCTTGGTATTAACAGAACAGATCATAGCACTCGAAACAACCGATATTTGAACATCTTTCTGATTTTGCGATATTGTGAGAGGGGACATGCCACATATGAGTGATCGGCAATCTATCTACAAATCGTTATTTCGTCCTTAACTGAAGAATCCTGATACCGATCACAAACATTGGAAATAAATAAAAGAGGGAGACGTACGGAAAGGAAGAAAATTTCGGCAATTCACAAATAAGGAACTTCAAGTTCAACTGGGTCTTCTTATGACTGGGCGGGGTCTGCGTCAAGATATTCTTGCGACACGTTTGTAGATGTTTGAAAAATTTACAAATAGCAAGATTTTTGAAAAAGCAGAATTCTCTAAAAGTATTGGAAATTCACACACAAAAAAAAAACTAATGGCAAAATTATAAGATCAGCGTCCGACCAGGGCTGGGAATTCTTGTTGTGACATGTTTGTGCACGCTCCATTTCCCGGTGGTAAAGTGCGGAAAAATGTAAATTGACGTTACAAAATAAATAAAATAAATCTGAATAATCTACATTGGTAAATTTCTCTGACATTTCCATATTTTCCCGATCTGTAGACATCCTGATTACCATTTTTAGTAAGCTGCTAACATTACGTTACAGGAGCAATCAGCAAGTGTTGGATATCTGAACCCCCCCCCCCCCCCCTCCAAGAAGTTGAAAATCTGGTTTCAAGGAATGAAAGTCTCACTAATACGTAATTTTCTTTTCTATTTCAAAAAATTCACAAATAGCAAGATTTTTTTGAAAAAGCAGAATTCTCTAAAAGTATTGGAAGTTCACACACACACGCACAAAAAGTGCCGGAAAAAAATGAGCAATTGGCTGTAGAAATCCAAAAAGCGGAAAAGTTTACATCCCTGTATACGCTATAGACCTATCTCTTTTTGTTGGGCACTATTTTAATTTCTAGTTTAATTTTTTTTTTTTTTTTTTTTTTTTTTTTTTATAATCTTGAGTACCAAAGCGTGGCAGCCTGGCTGAAGCATAAAATTCTTTTCTTTATGTACTTTTACCTGACAAAATAGGTACGAAAAATAAATGACATATTGCCTCCAAAGTATTCAGTGACGTTCGGCGGAGAAGATTCGCCTTAAGTAGAATTGATGTAATTACTGAGCAAGTCTGAACGTGTGAATCCTGCAAAAATTTGTAAAATGGTGCAGTTTGGGCACAATTTCTGTCAAAGTATAGTTTTTGGAGCAGCTGGGCGCAGATATCGAAAATTGGCGCAGTCGCAACATCCTTGCTTTATAGAATATATAAAGGTAGGATAGTCACTTAAGGTGGTAAATAAAATGCAAAACCTGATATTTTCATTCGTGTTATATACTTTACTCATTTTTCCATTGAAAGTTTCAAAATAAAGGATGGAAACGCATAGCGTTATGTTAATTGTGCCTACCTTCATGTACCCCTGAAAGAAAATATTTATGAGTGTCAAGCTCTTCTTGAAAAGAGGAAAGAAAATTTGTATTGCAAACTTAACATCAAAGAAGTAAGTTCTTCTATGCAATACTTTTTACATTAAAACGAGTATTTTTTTAGGTGGGTAGTTTTCAATAAAATAGGTTTTATTAAATTTGAATGATTCTATAGCGTTTATGCATTTAAGTGAAATGTTATTATGACATGGTACTGTATGGCAAAGAGGGGAAATGGAAAAAAAATGCAATTAACCTTTTAAGTGAGAATACGTACAGTATAGCAACTTTTGTTCTCATTACAGGATTATTTAACGGTTAAAAGAATTCACATAATGAAGATTGTGATTTTTCTGTAAATGATTTTTGTTCTGAAATAACTTTTCATTATTGTATTACAATTCTCTGAAAGAAATAAACTGTTGACATTTCAGGACAATATATTTTTTTTAGCAATCAGATTTTAAGTACAAGTTTGCAGTAGTAAGTTTGTTCTGGTAGGGACTTCGCCTATAATTTTTCTTCACTAGTAAGTGAGGGAGAAAAACAGCTGTTAGCTTAGAAAATCTAGTCTTATTATCTATTATTACTAGTCTATACTTGCATGTCTACTTTTACTTTATAGTTTAAACTTAATTTTCAAGTAAATATAAACATTTAAATTTATAGCATTTATTTTTTTAAACCAGTTATTCTAAACCTGGACTTAGGATCTGTTAATCTTTGGCAATCTACTAATTAGCACAACTGTGACAGACATGACCAGAAACACCCAACTATATATAAGATGGGACAACATGAGTCACGAGACAGGTGGGGAAGAGAGAACAGAGGGTTTATAAAAAAAAAAAAAAAAAAAAAAAAAAAATATTAAGGTTCAGAAACAGAGTCAGTGGTGAAGTTACTATCATCATTTGTCATTTCAACTGTTCCATTACAGTTATAACTCAAACTCATTTGCAAGTATGGAAAGCAAAAACAGAAGATAGACAATCTCAACTCAGAAGGGACAGCCATATTGTATTTCTTTTCCTGGTAGTTAGTCATTTATTAGGTTTCAGTATCAAAATATTATATACAAAATCCTCTTTTTAAATCTAAATAGAATTAATCTATTTATCTTAAACTATTATTTGTATTTTTTTCATGGCTTTCACTTTATTAATTGACTATATGTATACTTATTTTTACCTTTATTTTGAATAAGCAATATTGTTTTTAATTGTTTATATCAGTTTTAACTTGCTTTTAAGCTTAGAGCATAGATATAAGCTTCCAATGTATCTAGGTCTATTTAAACCTATTCAAAATTAATAGGGTAGCAGCACATACAAGAAAATACCATATACAAGGCCTGCATACCCACACATTTAATGCATTTTAAATATAAAATTGAATAAAATACACTGTAGTGGCAAAAACTCTAAGTAAAATAGCCACTTGAAAATGGGTTATACATTAAAGTTTAGGGTTTCATTCTTAGTCTAATATGCTACAGTCATTAAGAGAAGATAAGCACTATAGAATGTTATATCGAAAATTTCATAATAAATTAAAATTTACTAATGTAAGCAAATATCTTCAGTATTTTGATGTTACAAAATCTTTTAAATATGAGTAAATTTGAAATCTAGTTCTTATATTCATGTGAAGAAATCATTTTTTTTTTTTTTTTTTTTTTTTTTGTGTCTGTTATTATCTACTTTAACTCCAAAATTAAAGAAACTTTTGTTGTTAAACCTCAAATTTTAATTGAAAAGGGAAAAAAATGACATTCCTAAAAAATAAAAGCAAACTTATTTAGAATACTTTATTTTAAAATTTCATAAAATACATCATGCAAAACAGGCAATACAAAGCCTGAAAGAAAAAATATGTAAGAAAGTTATGAAAATATCAAACAGCATACTCTTTGGCATTAAAAACTTTACAAATGCAGTATCACAGTTGCATTTTGTTTCTAATTATAGAAGTTATTAAACTTAAACAATATTTCTAACAGGTATTGTATTTTTACAGAAAAATCAGAAGGTTGAGCCTCATATTATTTTTAAATATCTAATTAGCAATCAAAGATGTTTTAAAATTTTTTAATCCAGAATTAGAGGCATTAATCACAGCATTCACAGAGAAATCATTTTGCCTTTTGAAAATGTTGCAACAAAAACATATTTCAAAAGGCAGAAAAAAAAACATTAAAATTTAACATGAAATCATTAAATTTTCAAAATATAAATACAAATTTACACTTGTGTTATATGGTTATCTCTTGATATAACATTAATTTAGAAGAATATAGCCTTCATTCTTAAGTACCTAAAAGTATATACATTATATATTGCAAAATAAGCTATCAAAAATTAAACTAAAAGGTCTTTAATCTATAAAAATTTTAAAATGCTGTCTTTGTTTAAATCACAAATAACACAGGCCAGCGAAATTGAAATTTATGAAAAATACAAGAGAAGTTTTTCCTTATTTTTAAGTTATTTGGTATGCTGATTTCGAAAATGACCTCCATTTTTTTTTCATCACGTCAGGATTTTTTGTAATATTGATATACATATTACTGGTAATGTCCTATATGGAAAAAATGCTCTCTAACTGTTTGCTCGTACTGACCAGCAGCAACAGTGGGTTTTATATATTCATGTGAGTTTATTTAATCTGTTTATGATGAGGCATATTAATTTTTAACCCATTAACGTCCAAATTATTTTTTTCGATGCAATGACATATAATTCATAAATTTGGTGTCTTGTACTATCTACATGAATATTATTATCGAATTTTGTCAATATGTACCTCAGTATTTTAAAAAAGTGCTGATCTAAAAATAGATCACTGGGCGTTCGACAGATTTATTTTAGCAAATACACAACAATCAGTAGTACTTCAATAACGTGGTAAAAATGAACCAAATAGATAAAAACTAATGCATTTCCTTTTAAAAAATGTTTATTTACCCAGAATTTCACAATATTACAGAGTGTACTTAGTAATGGTCTATTATTTTAAAATGCAAAATTTCAATGTTTCTGCAGTTTAGTGTGGAATTTTGATAAAATGCTTCTTGTATAAAGTGTCATCACACTTCACACAATATGTTAGCAGCCTTCCTTGGCACCCTACAAGTTGACAGCGTCTTTGGCCCTTTCTTTGTCCTATATTGTGATCCATTCTATCAAAGCAAACATCATCACTGAGATTAGCTTTTGAGGATGAAGGAAAACTATAAGTTAGACCTTTCAAAACCTTTTTCCCGATTCCCACTTTTAGATATTTTACAGCAACAGCTCTTCGAAGTTCTTTCATGGACATAGATTCACCTTTATGAACATTTCTGTGCAGAATACTTGCATTCACTACAGCAATATCAATTATTCGTGTGAATAGACACCAGTACCATTTTTTACCTCTTATTGCTATGTTGTATTTCTCTAGAAGCCAGCAATGATGGTCTACACCTCCCATGTTTATTATAATTATTTATTTAATTTGGTTGTGGGATTGATACTTTTTCTTTTTTTTTTCTCAAAAGACCATCTTTGAATTTTTGATGTGTACTCAATGCTATCAAAGTTTCTATCAACAGCCACACTCTTATTGTCTTTCCATCTAACTTTCGTGATTTCATTTTTTTCGTCGAACCGAAAATCATAAGTACCACGTTGCATTTTATCAAATTCCTTTGAAGACTCCTTTCTCAGTTCTATTGTCTCTTATAGTAAAATTAGCTCGGAAACCTTTTTTCTTGTAAATTATACAATAAAAGATGGTTAGTAAAAAAGTTATAAAAAATTACATGGCTAGATGGATTTTCTATACAATAAAAATTTATAGCAGTATCCAGTATCACCACACATTGGCCACAATCTGTCAATTCATCTACATCAGTATGGCAATAATATCCTCTTCAATTTTTTCAGAAAACAGATAATCAACTGCATCCTGAACGTTATTAAATACTTTTAGACTCCTATTTTCATCTAAAGGTAAAAAAACACAATATTACCAGACAGTCAGAGAAAAAACGCCCGAACGCCCTGTGATCTATTTCTAGATCAGCAATATTTTGACACTAATTTTTAGTATTTATCTTCATTTTAAGATAACATCACTTTATATTCTAATAGCTACATCTATGAAGATATTAAAATACCAAAAAAAGTTTAACTTACCTGTATCGCTTAGCTGTTTTCAGGATTTAATGTTAAGAAACATTGAAAAACTGCGGAACGAAATGGCGATTCAAACTTTCTCTTATCGCTTTAGATCAATGACCAAACAAAACAAGAAAACCACGTGTTGGTAAACAGGTGCATGCCTTGTCTTGCCCTATGTGCAATGTGGAATGTGTGGGGTGGATTAAAGGTCATCTAAAAGCGAATTTCCCACGCTATGTTTAGCGATCTAAAAATAGATCACTGGGCGCTAATGGGTTAAACAACAATTAAAATTAAAAATGTATACATTTTGTATGTAAAGAATGAAAACCATTGCAACCAAAAAGCATGAGCTGCACCAGGGTAAGACAAAAAGTTCCCTCGTTATTAAATTTTTTACATTAAATTTATAAGAAAAACACTCCTAGAAAAACCCCAACGACCTGTTTTTATGTTTTATTAAGTTT
This sequence comes from Pardosa pseudoannulata, assembly GCA_032207245.1. NCBI lineage: Eukaryota > Metazoa > Arthropoda > Arachnida > Araneae > Lycosidae > Pardosa > Pardosa pseudoannulata. Next base: position 4,547,853 of record CM063502.1, on the reverse strand, counting down.
ATACATGAAATAAATGTAAGTTTGAAATATATTTGAAACTCAATACGAAACAAAGACATTTAAATTTAGTTACGTACATTTTTTTCCTTTAAAATTTCTTTGACGTTTTTCTTTTATGTTCAATCTTATTTTCATCTCTTGCTAACATCTAACAATAGTCGGCAAGCATATTTTTATTCCACCTACCTTGATATTTTCTCTCCATATCCTTGATATCTTGGTGGAACATTTCTCCCTGTTCTTCGCTGACGGATCCTAAAAGTCCAAATGCGATTGGAGGAAATGCAATTTTACACTCATGGAGCAACCCATCACTTGAAATTTGTCTAGCATGTTGCCAACAATTGTTTTAAATTTGGGATCTTTGTGATTGCCCAGAAATTTTTCCACATCTTTGAAGGCAACCCAAGCTTCTCTTTCCTTTAATGTCATAGTTGTCTCAAATTTGTTATAAGTTTTCGGATGTTGATCCTACGAAGACTCCCTCTTTCAATTTGGTTTCAGATAATCCAGGAAACTTTTTGCACATATATTTAAAGCAATCACCATCTTTTGGAAGAGCCTCAACAAACTGCTTCATAACACCTAATTTTATGTGCAGGGGGATAATATTTTTTTTTTTGATTAACCAAGCTTTCTCGAATTACATTTTTGGTGCCTGGCACAAGATTCTGCCTTTTGGGCCAATCTTTTCCGACCCAATGTTGTGTTTTATCACGGCTGTCCTACTCACAAATAAAACATGGAAATTTTGTATACCCGTGTTGTTGACCGAAAAGCATGTGATGATTTTTAAATCACCCCAAATTATCCAGCCATGGTTGTCATATTTTATTTTGTTGAGAACGAGAGGTAGGTTTTCATATCTTTCTTTTAAATGCACCGAGTGTCCAACTGGCACAGCCGCCCATTGGTTTCCTTGATGAAGTAAGACAGCTTTAAGTCTCCTTTTTGACGAATCTATAAAAAGCCTCCATTCATCTTTATTGTAGGGAATCTTAAACTTTCTCATCAATCCAGGAATATCTGAGCAATAAACAAGATTCTTGTCTTCTTCAAAATACTGAATAAATTCCTTTTCATGTTTCCTGTACCAATAAAAAGTGGTTCCTTCGGTCAATTCTTTCAATCTGGAGCCTAATAATTCAGCTGCCTCTTTCAAAAAGCCCAGATCTCTAGTCAAATCATTAAGTTCAACCTGAGATAAAAGCCTAGGGGAGTCGTCTTCAAATGGGTTATATTCTGTATTGGATTCTTTAACTTCGGGATGTTCAGAGTCAGAAGATTCGGAAGAAAAAACTGGTAATTCTGTCGGAGACAAAGGTACTGGCACATCAGGTCCATGAGGAACGGGGCGTATGGCCGAAGGAATGTTTGTAGAGTACGATATTAGCTTGAAATTTTTTCTATTATATCCACTGGTATGGCAAGAATAAAAGTAACAGTCAATCAATGTGGTTTTCGGCTCCCTCCACTGAAATTCTAAATCGTAAGGCAGTCTTCTTTTCTTTGAACCATGAACTTAAATCATTGACACACTGCATACAAACTTTATGAGGAGCCCAAGATTTGTCTTGGTCTCTAAGTTTCATGCCAAAATATGCAAAATAAAGCCGTTTTACGTACCCTGTGATGTTCCTCTTACAATTTTTAATACACTATATTCGCTGCAAATGTAGCAAAAGTCATAAGGAATATTTTCACAGCTTCTCGAACTTGAAGCCATTTTTACAGAGTAAGTACTGGTATTTACATGAGGTCACTTATAAGAATTCGAGCGTCGATATAGGTTAACAGCAATTGCGACGGGAGGGAGGGAGGGATGATGAAGAGGGACATTGACCGTTCCCAGGCTTGCACACTTGCAGGAATCTGTCTAATCGGTCAACATTAGTCTAATCTAATCTGGATCAACATTGATGCTTTAAAAGCCCTAAAATACTAACTGCGCTTTTGTAGTTTACCACAGAAGGGTATTTTGAGGGTTTCACCAAGGTAAAATGTCAAAACACTAAGGAAAATATCAAAGCAAAATACGTGAGAAATATTCATAAAAAACCACATAAAATTGAATTTTTCAAAAAAATGTGACGTGATATACATTTTTAATGATTCTTTTCAAAATCAGTACTAAAAAATACGTTAAGTTCAGTTGTCACATCCCTTGTATTTTTTTCATCGTTGGCCTGTGTAATTTAATACATAAATGAAGGTTTGAAAATGATAATAGGCACATTTTGGGAGCCAAGATCGAAATCCAATTCCTGCTGTAAAGTAACGTTAGAAATTTCAAAGCACAACTCCCTGCTACATTATAATTCCCCATTCATAAATACAACAAAACAAAATCTAATTTTTACTAGCCAACGGTATGAAACAAAAGTCAAAAAGGACTTGGTCCATGAATCCCAAAATCAAACAACACAAAGACATAAGGTGAAAGAAAATTTTTTAAAAATGATAAAACAATGATTTTCAAGGTAAATGCATTATGATAAAATTCTGAAGTCACATAATTTCAAGGTATAATATATTATGATAAAATTCTGAAGTTTTAACTAACTAATGAAAACACAAATCACAATCAATTATTAATCTAGCTGTCTCTCCATATTTGTAAATAATGAATTATAAATATACGAAAACAAGTGAAATGAATATATATCAATGACATACTAAATATAATTAGCACATAAAGCTAAAAATCTGCACGTAACAATTCAACAACTTTACAAAGTTTAGGATTGTCACTATAAGTAGAAAACTTCATGATAAACTCTTTTATATTAACAGATCTAAAATAAGAAACAGCTAATGCATTACGTGTACATACAGTTCCAATGGCCACTAAGACTCGAAAAATTGCATCATTATCAGTAAGATATGCAAGAACATCAACAACATTCATGCAATATCTATCTGTATTAAGTCTGAAGCCATTATATGAAGCAATAGCAAAATTTAGTAACAATGCTGATCCCGCTTTTTGAATACTTTCTTCACCAAGACTGAACTTCTCCTTTATAGACTCAAATATTTTATCTTGATAAAAAATTAGAACTTCTTCAGTTTCTTCAACTCCAAACATGTTACAAAGTATCTTCTCAACCAATACTCTATTTACACTTTTCTTTGTGTTCATGAAAATATGCAAAAGGTGATTTACAAATTCTTTTGAGGAAATTTTTACAGTAAGTCCTCTGCATTTCACTCCTATCCGAAGTAAATCCAGAACTGGAAACAGATACTCTGGAAGAGAACATATTACATAATATTAGAATCTCAGATACTATAAATTGAAATCATGTAATTACCAAATTATGTAACAACAGATCTTTCTAGGAATCCTAATACAATTTTACCTCAATAAGAGGTAAAAAAGGACTACTTTTAAGGGGAAAAAAAGTACCTAGCAGAAATATTTTACATTAAGAGACAGTGACCATTTATACTAATTAAAAAAAAACTAAACAATTTTTCATGAAAAGTTGCTTTAAAAAATTAGTTTGACAAACTTCAGAAAAGTTCTTAAACAGACTTTATAATATGCTTCATACAATAGTGTATTTATATATACAGATTATAACATTCATACATGATTTGACAAGATGAAAAGTACATAATATTTTGCATTCCCCTTAAAGTTCATAGGTATACACATTTTTTTGGAGTGCATGATAAACTTTTAGCTGTTTAACCCTTGTATGATTATTAGCCCTTTTTGACTAAACTGCATTTAAACATTAAATATAAGAAAAAATTAAAATTAATGCTGGATTAAAAGTAATAAAAAGATTAGATATTTGCATTAAAAGATAAGAAAGTTATTTTTTGAGAGTAAATTATATTGTATAATGAGATTAAAAATTTACAGGAAACATTTTAACTTACAATTCAAATTTAATTTCTCTCAGACTTAAGTACATTTTATTTACTTTCTTTAAAGCAATTTCTTGTAATAGTAAAAAATATTTTAAAGCAGAAGGAGTATAATGAACATTTGAAAATATATGCACAACTACTAGTTTTTGAAAAAAAAAAATTAAATATGGAAAGATGAGTCTCATGTGTTTACTGCTTATGCCACCTCTCTACATCATAGCATCAATGGACTTGACTTTCAATAAATGCAAAGATTTTATAATTAGGACCTTCTTACTTAAGATCACATGATGCTTACTTAATAGCTTAGTTAAAATGAATAAGAACTTTAAGCTATAATACAAAGAACTCTCTTGTGCCGATAACGCTTAGTAATTACACCTTCAAAACAAACAGATAAATTCAAGACAAGGGTGATTATTTTTTACCCTTTAGTTAGTTTTATTTCACACTGAATCCCATAAGAACCAATCCTAAATCTATGTCAATACAATGTACCTTTTACTCTACACTCCTGGGAACCCTGTTGTCAATCTATTCAGCTATAATCCATGGCTATCCTTCAATATCAAATTGATTAATGCCAAATTCCTTTCATTTCATCTTAAACAAGAGTCATAGCAGGGAGCAATCACAGGTGAAGTGAGGTCAGTGTTTTATTACAAAGGCAGCAAGTACATAGCAATTTTTTTTTAATTAAAAAAATTATAAAATTTTCTAGCAATTTTGTACAGCAACTAAGAATTTCCCATTTCAAAGTTATTAAAAAATGAACCAAGTGAAAGAACATGAAAAAATAAAGTTAAAAGGGAAAAAGTTATTTTTTAGTCCTGTCTTTCATATATGAAAAAAATGATTGAAAACAATACACATGTAAGAAAAACAAAACATAATACAAATCTAATGCGTAAAAAGCATTTTTAAAAAATGCAAAAAAAGAAAAGTTTTAAAATGCCCATCTTTATTTGTATAGATCATTTCTCAAAAATTAGCTATAATTTAGGTGACATGGTTGGCTACAAAAATAAATAAAATTAAAAAATACAAGTATTAACAGCATTAGATACATTTTGTAAGATAATTTTAAATATGTTTCTAAATAAGGAAGCATGCATCAATTTATGCAAATCAATGAATTTTATCAGTTTATATGGAGAAGAAACTATTTCCTTCATCAACAGTAAAAAGGTAATACATATATCAAATTATTTTGTTAAATATTTTACAATACATTACCATCACTCCAAGAAATCACTTTATCTAAAGAGGTCATTTGATCATCAGACACTATGTCAGGATAATGAGCTAGCAGAACAAGTTCATCAACTTCCAATGCAGTTAGCTGCTTTTCCTTTGGCACCTTCTCACAAAATTCTATCAATTTGGCTCGAAGTCCAACAAGATTTACTGTTAAGTATGTTAAGAAATTCTTTGCTGGGAAATATTCATTTATGAAGCTTGTTACTAAAATTTAAAAGAAATTATTACAAAATTATTAGCTATAGATTTCAAAACGCTCTTTTAAAATACCTGTAAGTATATACAAATATGACAATTTTATTATTTCAAAGATAAAATTTAAGCAATTCAATAAAACTTATGCATATTCATTGATACATATGTACATAATGTTGTAAAAGAACAGGCCTAGGAGTAGTAATATAAGCCCTCAAAATAGACAAAGAATAAAATATTAAAAAACAAAAAGAAAGAAAAGTTGCCTTTCCATATAAACATTTGAAATAAATATCAATACGTTTTATCTTCAACTGAAAGAATAAAGTATTATTTTACATAAAAAATTGCAGAAAAAAAACAATTTAAAATTATTTGACCTTGAATTAAAAGTAATATTTAGGGGGAAAAAACTAGAAATTAAAAATTAGATATTTTACACTTTATTATAGGGACAGAGAAAATATGCTAAATTAAACTCAGAAATCATATATAGAGTCTGGTGGGGTAAAATGGGTAGAAAAAGCATCACTCCTCATTCAGCATGCTTTTTCACTTAAAAAAAAACTAAACAAGTAATTTTTGGATCTATTCATGCAATGGACTCATTACCATTATTGTTAAAATACTTTTATACATTCTCTTAAACTGCAAATTTATAATTTTTTACTTCTTTTTTTATACCCATTTTACCCCAGAGGTGGAGTAAAATGAGTAGTAGTTGGGATAAAATGGGCATGGATTAAAAATTATAATTATGCAAAATTTAATTAAAACTTTAGTTTGTAAATACAAACACGTAATATAATTACAATTTATAATACAAAACTGTAATGGCCAAGGTTATTAAGTTGAGCTATGTTCTGCTACATCAGAAATTGTCATAAATTTTCTGGCCTTAGTTTGTACTCGCTTTCTTTTTCATCTAGCATTTTCTAAAGCTTTTTTTCCCCTTACATCTACAGTGGTGTAATTGTTGTAAGGATGGCCTTTTTTAAATCATTATATGGAGAAGAAATAGCAAAATTCAGAGTGGTTGAACTGGAAGTTTCAGTAGAAAGAGCTTCCATAGTAGCTGTTGTTGTTTTCTATGCAACACTGTATACTGTTATTTCTCCATATTTTTCAGTTAACATAGATAAAGGCTATTAAACACTATTTTGTGTTTAATAGCCTTTATCCTTCACAGTATCAAATAGCTGTTTCAGCAGGTTAGGGAATGTTGTTTTGGACACTTTTTGAAGATGGCTCTGTGTACCACATCTTCAGGATTTTCCTTGTGGCATGCTTCATATGGACAAATTCTTCAAAATCCAAAGGTTGTAGGGCATGGTTTGAGTTTAACAAAGGAATCAGCATTTACTGCCTCCCATCAATCTCTTTTATTATCTTATATGTCAAATGACCACTGAATATCAATAGAATGTTTTTTTCCAGGTAATTCACTTGTTTGAGAAAATGTCCCATCCAAGATTCAAACATTGTATCATGCATCCATCCTGACTGTGCAGCCATCTAATGCACCAGATGGTCCATACTTGGTCAAAGAAATAAAATATTACTTTTTTGAAAGTTTTTTAAGACCTCAGTAAAGAAGAACGTATTCCTCACTTGTAAACAAGGTAATCTATGTTGACAGATGCAAAACATAAAATGTCTTAAGGAAAATAAATGTTGCCAACAAATGTCTAAAAATAAATTACAAAGCTAAAATATTGTTGAAAGTTATGTGTCTTTTAAGCCAATTGTGGTCACAAAGTCCTCCAAGTTCTCAAACGATACCTCTGGGAATGGCAGGTTTTCTGCTTTCTCCCTGCTCCTAAATTATGAGGACCCATTTAAGCCCAGATGTTCTCTCACCCTAGTGCATTAACAAAAGTCACACCTCTTTGCCTTAAATTCATGTGACCTCAGGCCCATGTGTTTGAATCATCCAAGTAGCATTGGCAACAACAAATTAGATTTCTGATTGAACAATAGAGCCACAGAATGGGATATTCAGACCTAAAAGCTATTTTGTGTGTAATTTTGTTAAAAAGTTACTAACGAATTTAAAATAAATTTCTTGACTTTTCCTAATTTTATACCCATAAAAATCTATGAAAATATTGAAGAATCCATGCATATGCAAAAAAGGGTTCATTACTAAGCTTTGAAGTGTGGTAACAAAAATGTAGATATTTGTTCTAACAGTAAAATTTGTATAAAAATGTTTGTAAAATATAGAAAACGTACAATATAAAAAAATGCCCAAACTGCACCTGAACTACATAAGAAACATTGACTAGTAAGAAATTAAACAATTTCATTAAAGTTGTCTAGACTTTTTCTGACTATATTTTTTTTCATATTGTAATATCTCATTTTTTACCAATTATAATAATTTAATATCTAAAAATTAATAAATGTCATTGCATATAAATACAGTATACTTTTTGAATAATAAAATGGATTCATATTACTCAGGGTTAAGTTTGACCCAGTCCACAACTTAGGGTATACCAAAACTCCATCAATTCTAATCTTAAAGGAATAATGAACATGAAAATTCAGCCTCAACAGTACAAATCTGGTTTGGTCAGGTTTGGAGCACTAAGGTATATTTTTTTTCATTAAGTAAATACAATAATTAAGTAAATACAATAACATTAAGTACATTAAGTAAATACAATAATTATAAAATCAGTACTGGGGAAAACTCTTTATAAATCGTCAAATTAATGTATTTACAGACACATTTCTTATCTACACCTTTTCGCGAATATGAAGGAGAAGGTTGAAAAATGATACCAATCTAAAAATATTTTCCTTAAAGCAGAACATTTTAAACATACTTCCATTACATGATTTCTTTTAATTTTATTTTCATACAGTGCTGTACAGCAGATTCATGATGCTAGTGTTTTTGCCACTGTAAGCAAACCTAAAGAATGTTGCCTTCCAAGCACAAGAATTTTCTTAATTAAAAACTATATTAATAACTTATTTTCTAGATTCAAATAATGATTCAAAATATGGATTCTGTTTAATCTTTTTGCAATGTAATTCAGGCCACTTTACAGCCATACTTAGTCATCTACCTTGTCTACAACCTAAAGCATGTTGTATGGTATCAGTCAGTGTGCACTATTCTCCTGCAAATGTGCCAGAGCCAACCAGAAAAGAGGGAGGCAATGGTGAATGAATAACAGTGTGTTGCTGTGATCACTAGTGAGTTGTATAATGTATTTTAAAACATTAATTTTAAGTATTTTTTTAATTATGTGCTAAAAAAAATACATCCTCACATTAATTTTTCACACTACTTAAAAAAAAAATAGCTGATAGCATGTGACTGATATTCCAGGTGCAATTTTAGTTACATGGAGCTGGTAGTGGTTAGTTGGTTAGTTTGGATTTATTGGCACAAAATCGAAGTTAGGATATGCTGTGTCAAACAGAAGAGCACAAACTGAAACAAAGTATATAATTTAAAAGAGAAATTAATAGTCAAAATTTAAGAAAAAATACAAGCAAAAACTAGGTAAAGACTCACATTAAACATTAAAAAAATTAAATGGGGTTTAAAACAGTGAGAAAGAGAAATTCAAATAGTTTAGGATGAGGATGTTCACCTAAAGTTTTCCAAACTAGGATAAAAAGTTTTAAAATATATATAATAAAAACATTTTAAAGCAGTACATGTAGTTAAAATATGATTAACAGAAAGATGAGTAATAGTGCATTGCGGAGTAGGCGAATGCATAGTAGATGTTTATGAGTGAGTTGGCTATGGCCAATACGAAGACGTGTTAAAATGACATCCATTTTTCGATTTCTGAGAGGTAGCCAATATAAGACAGATGACCTAATGAAGTGAAGTTTATTTCAAGTTTCTGTGTTCCATTCGGCATTCCAATGGTCATTTGTGATACGAGAGATTGCTTTTTTAATATCATTATAAGGCAAAGGACCAGTGTAAGATGTAGTTGCCTGTCTCGCTAAAAATAAACTTTTTCATTACCGCAAATATTGACATGACTTGGAACCCAACCAAAAAAGTATATAAAATCCATGATGAGAAAGATTTTTATGTAGTTAGGTAACCAGAGAAACATAATTGAGTATTGGAGTCAGTTTTGAGGCTTCCCAAGGTGCTAATTGAATCAGTAGATTATAAAGCATCTTTTATTGCTGGAAGAAATTTACTTTAAAGCTTCATATATGGCAATTACTTCGGCCTTAAATATAGAACAGAAAGGATGAAGACTGTAGTTGAAAGTGTCAGAGTTGCTACAATAGGCAAAACTAGTATAATCCTGCAATTTTGAACCATCAGTATAGATGCCTTCATAGTTCAGATATTGAGCCTTAAAGGAACTGAATAGTTAGTTGCTAGTAAATATACGGGTCTGTGCTTTCTTTTATAAAGCCCTTAAAGGGTTGAAGATAATGAATATTATGGTTCTCCCAGGGTGGTGTTTCAAAAAAGAAGCGAGGTAATCCTAGTAAACTGAGTATCTTTAAGCCAATTCTAAAACCAAATGAAGGAATGGAGTATGGTCGATTAAAACTGAGGCAATCCAGATGATTATCTAAAAATATTTTTCTTAATGGGTGCAATTGATGGGAGATGATACGGAAGGAAGTATTAACCAATATATTATGATATATATGATGAAGAGACTGTTCATTACATGTTATATGAAGGCTTTGAATGGGTGAAGTTCTTAAAGCACTGGAGTAGATCCAAAGAGCCGAATGATGCACAGTGTCAAGCTTTCAAAAATATGTGAGCAGAGCCATAACACAACAGGCATAATCCATTCTTGACTGGATAATAGCATTGCATCACAGTCGGCACCCCATGAAGTATTAGATAGCATTTTAAAAGATTTAGTCTATTTACATTTTGTGCAGAGTTAAGAAAAATAGTTAGCAAACTTATGTTTTTTGTCAAAATGAACACCTAAAAATTTTACAAAATCATGATCATCAATTTTAAAAGATCCTAAGAATAGCTCAGGGTCCAGAAGGAGTCCACATTTACAGCAAAATAAACACAAGTGGTCTTCTCACCAGATATTTTAAACCATTTATATTGCACCACTCAATTTGATTAATTGTTGTTTGTAATTGCCATTTAATTAAGTGAATGTTTTCCTTTTTGCAGAGATTTGCTGATCATCGACATATAAACATGCATTTATGGTTGATGGGATTTGATTTAATATGTCGTTTACCTTTATAGAGAAAAGGGTAACACTTAGAACAGAACCTTGAGGTACGCCCTCCTTCTAAATAAAGCTATTGCAAAGAGTGCTGTTGATGCATACTTCAAACTCATGACAAAACAGGAAATTCTTAATAAAATTTGGCAAGTTGCCTCGAAAACCTAAACAATGGAGATCACGAATAATTCCATACCTTTAAGTGCGATCATAAGCTTTCTCTATGTAAAAAAAAAACGATATTAAATGGTTGTGTCTCAAAAAGGCATTACGAATCTGAGTTTCGAGATATATAATGTTATCTAAAGTTGATCAGTTTCTCCTAAATCTACTGAAATGGATGAATGTGACGATCCTTTTCTAAGATAAATACCAGATGTCTATTTACTATTTTTTCAAGGAGTTCGCAAAGGCAGTGAGTAAGAGCAATAGGGTGGTAATTGCATGGATTAGCACGATCTTTTCCAGATTTGGTAATGGGAATAACGATTGCTTGAGTCAGGAAATTGAAAAAGTATTTCCCAACCAGATTTTATTATATAGATGCAGAAGGTTCATAAGGGAACTGTGAGAGGTGATTTAGCATTTTAAAGGATACAGCATCAGTACCTGGTGAAGTATCTCCAGACTGATGCAAACAGAAAAGTAATTCCTCAACGTTAAAAGGGCTATTATATGGCAAATTTAAGAAAGTTTTATAGTTTAAGCTTTGTCTTTCAGACAGTGTCTTGTATGACTGGAAATCTTTCGAATACGAGAGTTTACTTGAGGCAGAGACAAAGATTTCACCAATTGTGTTCGTTATAGCTTGAATATCTGAAATGATTTTTCCATTGTAAGAAAGACAGGAAATTAAATTATGACAAACGCAGATTGCTCTTTTAGCCTTTAACCAGAGTTCTTTACTGGAGATTGTGATACTTTATACATATTTCATCCAAGACACTATGAGAATGGTGTCTAACTTTTCTGGCAAGAGCTTTAGCCTTATTAAAGATCATCAGGTTTACAGTAGAGGGATATCTCCAAAAGATACTCCATGCTGGTAGTGGAAAATAAAATTAAGCCCCTCTGAATAATAACTTTAGAGAATAGTTTCAATATACTTTATTAAAGTCTAAAAATATATTTTCTACACACACTTTGACAGTGATATATATTGGCAAAGTGGAAAATAATTACACAAAATATGTAAAGTGAAAGTTGAAATACTGTTGGTTTAAAAAATCAAAAAAAGAGATATAAAATATGAAAAGCAAGCAACTCTGAGATATGTTGCTATTATTAATTTGTTTGATTTTAGGAAGCCGTAAATTGAAGTTACTAAAAGTATGGAGAAGATAGAGGCTAACAATATTATTTTACAATAAAAATTGCTGGAATAAATGCATAACTCTCGTGACTATGTAAAGAAGTCTTATTTACAAATAAAATATTAAGTGTGTCTTATATATCTCTCATATGTCTTTAAAAAGTCATCCATATATATTTCAATATCATATCAGCTTTCTTAAGACTAGGTGTAACATCAATAAACATTTCATATTGAAGTGCTTAAGAAAGATAGAATAGGTATAAATTAATAAATATAATTTGATAGAATAGATATAAAAATAAAACATTAATAAAGATTAATATTTATAGAATATTAATATTTTATAAAAATTAAATTTTAAGAATCATTAAAATGTATAAAATAGAGGACTCACCTGTATTTTTGATTATATAATCAACAATTTGTCCAATATGGTCAGTTGGCAAATTATGATCACCAACAAATTTTGTTGCAACATCCCATGGATTTTCTCCTTTATTGAATGCTAATTTATACATGGTGTTTTCAACATCAACATTAAATACATAATCCTTTTCCTAAAACAGATATAAGTAAAAATAAATGCATTCTAGGTTGTAAATAGTAAATTACAGCAGAACAATTATCTAGAAAAAAAAATACAGTAAGATGAAGAAATAATTCAAAATAAATAGAAAATCTAAAGTATAAAATGAATTTACTGAAAAATGTGCAAAAATTAAAAAACAGATTCACATTAATTTAATACTACCTTTCTGGCTTTAAATTGGAATACAACCATAAAATTATTTTTCTGATAGTGATTTTTCAAAAATTTTTCCTAATTTTTAGTAATCAAAATGACATAAAACAAAAATCACTAATGGTATTAAACTCATTTACAAAAGTACTAGCACCCTTCAAGTTCTAAAAGACCAAAATATCAAAGTGAGAACTTAGAATATAAAAGTGAACTAAGAGAACCAACAAGTAAAACCTTTAATTTCGGTAATGAAAAATTTATATCTTGAATACAAGAAGCCAAAATTATATTATCACATCATTTTTAAAAAACATATGTTATCATAAGCATAATGTAGTTATAGTTAACATAACAATGTTTATGAAACTATATTTGAGTTTGTGAAAATTTGGTTAACAAACAATGAAACAAATTGTGAAAGAAGAAAGAACAATAGCCTTAGAATGGTAAGGAAAATCCTAAAAGTAATATAACAGTAACATTGGTAATATTAATATAATACTATCATAACAAAACAAAATCCTAATCTTAGTTGTTTACCAGACATAATGCCTAGTAAATAAATATGGCTAAATTGAAAAAATAAAACTGCTGATTCTAAAAAAATCTAATTTTTCATATATTACATGACTGTGGACCTTATAGCTTAAATGTAAATTTAGAACAGTTGCAAACATTCATGCCTTCAGTGCAACTGAAACCAATTTACTCCAGTACAAAGGAGGTAATTACCTGTTTTGCTATTAATTTAACAGAGGTAAAAAAAAAGGGCCCACAAGTAAACAAAATTGCTAAAGGTAAGTAAAAAACTGTAACTAACTTAAGTTTTGCAGAATTCACTTCAGATAAAATAAATCTATGTTCATTAATAGAAAAGTAATTAAAATAGTTCTGCTAATATTTCTTCTCCAAAGTACAATCTGATTTTGATAGTAAAGGCAAAACTTTGGTTTCCAGAGTATAATACAATATTGCAAACAAAATAATTTAAACTGTTTTAATGCTGATTCTAAATAAAGAATTTTGAAAAGAAAGCTTAATATATTTTAATCTAGATAAGAATATTAAAATTATTAAAAATCTATATATCAACATTTACTACCCAAATTTATCTGGATTAATATGAAAAGTACCAAATTTATCTTTTTCTTAGAATAAGTTTAAACATTTTAAACAGAGAAAGAAGACAAATATTGATACCTTTGATGGAAATTGTGGATCAGTAGCAGTTCCTTCAGATTTTTTATAAAAGGTTTTATCAATAAACTGAAAATCAAGAGCTTCTTTTTTTATCTTTGTCCCAGTAGAATGGTAATATTGGCAAACATACATGTAATGACTTTGATTCTCATAAAAAACAATAGTTTCACCATCATACATATCTGGAAAAAAATTCAGCTATTTAAGACATACACAGCACTACTGACTTTGAGTTAAAGTTCATAAGAATGTTTTAAATATAACCATATGCTAATAAACACAGTAAAATCCTTTTAATAGTCATCTCTGAATAATTACCTTCTAATAATCAACATATTTGAATGGAATTTAATCTCTTCTGTAGAATTAAAATTTATATGGACAAGTAAATTCTACTTCATTTTTACATGAGAAGAACTAATCACACAAGATTTAACACTGCAGCTAACATCTGAAACTGAATTGCAAATAATGGTCACTTGAAAAATGCCACTAAAGTTTTTTTAAAAAATTTTACAATTAATATGTATTGTTTTACATTAAGTAAAGAACCCTATTATTGTTAACTTGTTCAATTCTAGTCATGTTTAATAAGTCAGTTATAATACTATTACTGTTTCATACCAATTTTATTTAGTTACTACAGTGTAGCAAACTAGTTGTTTGGATATAAGCTTTCATTCTCAGTGAAAGCTAAAAGAAATTAAGACATTTTAAAGGATAAAATAAAAGATATTGAATGCTACAAAAAGGCATAAGGATGGAGAAGCACACATACTTGATTTTGAAGCTACAGCATCAGATATGGATGCACCCTCTTGAGTAGAATTGGATTCAGACAAAACAGCATTTTCTGATTCTTTTTCAAAATAATCTACAGGAACTTGTTCAAACACATAAACTTTTCCATCACTGTAAAATAAATATTAATAACAATTACAATGTTAGAATGTTCACAAACAAACCTTGCTATTTATACTCAACAAAGTACCATTCTAATGAAACTATACAGCTAATAAGAAAAGTATTCTGTTCAAAACTAGATTATATTTACTATAATTTTAATTAATATAACGAATTATAGTAAATAAATTATTTTCTAAAATAATACCTAATATAATTTAATATGAAGGTCATTCCTATTAAAAAACTTTGCTGCTGCAAGGCATCGTATGCTCGAAAGAGTTCAGGCAGGCGTAATTTAAAAAAAAAAAAAAACTGTACTTATGACAAGTTTTTAATGAAATATTGAATTTTAGAATGAACCAAATATTTTACACATTTAATTCTGAATAGGTATTTGGATATTACTGATTTAAAATCTTCAATAATGGTAAGAAAGATCTAATTAGAGAATCTCCAAGTGTACAATTATGTTTAAAGACAAAAAAAAAAAAAATTGCCAAAATTTTTTTTTTTTAAACTGACCTAACAATGCCCCTATTGGGCCTTTATCTTTATCACACACAAGATTTTAGATTTAATTGGCTGATCTTATGCCATAATAGTGTTCTAATAATAACTATTCAAAAGTGGCCTTTACAAAACAGCATCCAAAAAATCTAATGAGTGCAAATATACAACTAAATATATTTCTTTTTCACAAATAAAACTACAAATTAAATACTTTATATAGAATACCAAAATTTAGTAAACTTCATTTTTCCATAGTACAATAAATGCTTTTAAAATGACAATCAGGCAATGCCAATTATCTTTGCTATTACCTTATTTAATGGTCACTAATTACAATTATTCCTTAATCATAGAAGTACATTCCAGTGTTTCATTGACAAGTTCTCCCTTACTTGAGAATGGACATTTCCTAAGCTACAAAACTTGTACAGAAAATTGTTCATGCTTTTTACTGTTCTTCAAGTTTGGAGGGATTACAGACATGCTAATACTCAAGCACTTGTGTCCGGAGCAACAATGTGTTTTGAAATTTTAACATAATTACAGATTATACATAAGTACATATCTTGTTGGTTTCTGAATTAAATTTAAATTATTTATACAGTAGTACATTATAAAAGGTAAGTTAAAATTTTTGCATATAAAAATTTATGAGTAGCTTCTAAGCTTTAACAAGTTATTTTTTCAGAACAGTGTTTCTTATAACAACATTGACCCTGATTAAAATATTTTCATTTTTCTATCATCAAGGATTCTACAGTTTGTCTACTCAAATTTGACCTAAATTCAGTTTGGTTTTTCTGCACAGTACTAGAAACTTTTAACATGC
The DNA here is from genome assembly GCA_032207245.1 of Pardosa pseudoannulata. NCBI lineage: Eukaryota > Metazoa > Arthropoda > Arachnida > Araneae > Lycosidae > Pardosa > Pardosa pseudoannulata. Next base: position 4,531,804 of record CM063502.1, on the reverse strand, counting down.
AGCATTACTGTGTGAAAATAGTAATATTCAGTATTATTTTTTGTACAACTTTGTATTTAATTGCTGAATTGTAATCTTTTAGCTGTTTAAAAGTTTTGTAATTTCCTGGAGCAATCTGAGGAGTTTCCGGAGTTATCAAATTTCCCATTTCTCCGGAGTAGATGGCATGTCTGGGATTATCCATCTTTAGTTTAATTATTTCTCTGGCAACAGGAATAAAAAATAAAAGAAATTCACATAAACACTCAAAGTATATCAACTTTAGTATATGAACATTCCCTTTGATGTTTCTAAAGTTGCCCATATCTTAATCCCTTCCTTCTTACTCCGGTCAAAATGACAGGATGAAGTTTTGCCCTCTATTTCTCGTGTTCATGATATTTCTAGGCTGGAGTGTTTAAAATAATGTCTAAAAAAGATTAAATCTATTGCCCATATCCAGAATTATGTTCATTTCTCAATCTATACACCTGATGGCAATACGAGACAATTTGTAATATGTTTAGAGAACTAGAAATTTTAAACTAGATATCAGCATTCTTTAAATATGTATATTTACAATGTTTTCTGTGATTTTAGGTCATTTAATTACAAAGGCTCTTAGTGGATAACACATGGTTTATGTTCTGTGATAAAATATACATTGTTTAATATTGTATACATTAAGGAGTCAGGAAGTGAATTAGATTCTTATTTTAGTACAAATAGATCTGGAGTAATCCTGAAATAATTGCTTTTTAAGAAAGTTTGGGTAGTGAATTGGAGAGCAGTGATTATGGATCTATAGTGTTACCTGGACAAGCATAGACTAAAATTACTTCAGTGTACCATGCACCTCCACATTTAAAATTTTTAGAATGCCAAAGGTAAATATAAATTTTGATCTAAGTTCTGGTATCTTAATTTTTTTTTTTTTTTTTTTTTTTTTTATTATTACAAGTTAGTAGATTTTATCATTTTAGAAACAGCCATGACAAACTATGCCAAAAAATTTCCAAGATTTTGCCTATTCAAAAAAAGAAAAGCTGATATACCTGTTATGATGGATAAAATTATGAAATTTCTCAGTATAATCATTTTAAAAGATATTGTAAAAACCTGATATAAAAATGTACTCGAACAGAAAGCAGTCAATTTCAACACTTTTTTCAGAAGCATAATGTTTTGTAATAGATTTTACAACATATAAAAATTTCTGCATTTTTGTAGATAATGAAATTTTTATTCTAAAGCATATTCAAATCCCAAGCTGTATACAATTTGACCAATATTAAAGCACCTCAATGATATGTTTCAAAGAGCTGCAACTGCTGGACATGACATTGTAATTGGTGAAACTCATCCTCTTCAAAGGTCATTTAGGTCTTCAAAGGTGACAATATACTGTACATTTCCAAATATAAGCCTTCCATGTATAAGCCAAGAGTGCAATTTCCCAAAAAGTTACTCAAAACTCAAAACCCATATATAAGCTTAAATAATGTTCAGTAATATTAAAATATATCACGAAGAAATCCAAAAAGTCATCAAGCAAATATTTTCCAATGAAGTTGTAATATAAAACTCTAGACCAACACTTCTAAAATTGTTTTGCTATAGCTTTCAATTTAAGCACCATAAAGGTAGAAGATCAGTTGTACCACAAGAGAAATACAAGGACATCTTTTAGCACACATTGAAAGATGCGAGGAAAAAACATTTTAATTTTTAAGTTACTGAATGCTGGTTTTTTTTTTTAAGTAATTTCCTAACTTTTTACTGACTTTTAAATTGTGTTAAACCTTTAAACTGCAGTTATGGCACCATCTGGCAAACTAAAAGTGAAAAAAAAAATGCAGCAAAGAGTTGCTATTCTAGATTATACAGGTGTTATTTCTTGAGAGAAATAAATATACAAAATGAAAATATTAATTTAATAAGGAACTTTTATCCAAACTACTATATCCTTCGATGAAAAAGATTTTAATCCTCATCTGGTGAGAAAAAAAATTCTGTGTAAATATGAGCAGGTGCTGCCATCTATTATTCTTTAAAAAAGATATTTATAAATTTTATTTAAAAAATAATTTTTAACAGCATATAATACACAGTGGATTATAATATGCATTAGAAGAAAATTTCAAGTTTTTTTAACATTCAATCTCTGGATTATAGACAGGAAATTAGAGTAAGTGGAATATAGAACTAAGAAAAAAGATCTATATATAAAATACTAAAAATAATCATGCTTACCTTGTTCCAACAGCTATATTTCCATTAGATAAGCAAGTGGCTGACCACAGAGACTTAGGGGTGACAACAATAGTTTGAACACATTCTCCATTTCTCCAGATTTTGATATTTTGATCTTCCCCACATGTAACAAAATCAGTACCTTTGCTTAGGAGAGAAATGCTATATATATAATCAGTGTGGCTTTTAAATATTTCCAAACATTCACCACTAGTTAACCACAAGCGTACAGTGTTGTCATTGCTACATGATAAAAATCTCATATCTGATATAATTGCTAATCCTCTGACACAATCTTCATGGCCTAAAATAAATTTATATCATCAATAGGATTATATGTATTGCATAAATATACATGTAATATAATAAAAATGTAATGTCCAGAGTAGTTGGCATGTATGCAGTTTTGAGTAACCACACCTGCCAACTCCTAAAAGTCCAAAATTTTATACTAACTTATGTTTATTGATCACTATAACAACCTTAAACCATACTAACAAAAAAAAAAAAATTGTATCAATGAAAGCCAAATTATATTCAATTTATGCATAGCTAAATTTGTATTATATCAAAAAAATCAGGATACAAAAACACATACAAAAAAAACAATGAAAAGCTATTTGAATTACAATACTACCAATTTACAATTATTTCTTTTGTACTCAGGTTCCAAAGCAAGATTTTGTCAAAAAATAAAAAATAACAAATCCTTCTCAATAAATAGGAATGTTCCTAAAAAAAAAGTTATTTTGAAACAAATTTAAAGGGTTCATAATCATACTAAATAAGAAAAAAAGTACATGTATGAGTACACTCATTAATGTAACTCTGTATATTATGTCTAATGTATGAATATTTTCATCTACAGATATATTAATAGGAATTAATTCCTTCCATTCTTTTGAATGTTTTATTAGATAATTATAAAAGGTTTATAAAATGTATAACATACTTTTTATTGAAATTTTTGTATTTTAAATTCACCCTTGTAAATTTTCTACTTCCTTATCATATTAGACTTTATAATTGTCAAATAATCAATTATCAAGACTTATTTTTTTTTTTTAATTTTGATATGTTACTTAAATTTTTATTTGATACCTATACAAAATTTGAATAATAGGGAGAAACATAACTATTGTAAATACTAAAAAATTAACACTACTGTTTTATTTTTTTAGTAGTGAATTTCTGAAAGTTATTTGACTCAAGATAAAGCTGTGAGTGAGCTAAAAAAGGGAAAGAAATTTCCAGAAAGATCTATGTACTAAACCTATTATTTTGAACAATTACTTATCAACCAACCATTAAATTACTTTGTTTGAAATTGCTTCGAGTCAGTAATGTACAAATACAAATAAACAGAATATTTTAAAGTTTAAATTTTTCAGTACAACATAATACGTACACGTAAATTCAATTTTATAAATTATATTTTGATATACCAAAATGTTTTTAAAGAATGATTAAAATATAAGTCCTTTAAATATAATTTATCCTTTTGAAATGATGCGCAAAAAACAAGTTCATTATATAACAAAAAAATTTTAGCACCAGATATCAGACTAGGACTTAATTCTTTATCTCTATTCACAAGAATATCAGAAATTCACAAAAATTGTACCCCACTGATTTAGATGTTTTAAGATTTTACATTACCTGTAAATACTTTCTCACAAACACCAGAACGCCATAGACGAATGGTATGATCAGCTGAGCCAGTTAAGATCAAATTTTGAGTCGAAAATACATCTGTAGCCCAAACAGCTTCAAGGTGGCCTTGTAATGTTAAAATGCACTGTTGACCAGACCACACCCTTGCAGTTTTATCCCATGAACCACTTACAAAATATCCAAAATTGCCACATGACAAAGAGCACACTAAAAATTGAAGAAAAATTAGTCTTAGCAATATTAAAAATGCAAAACTGTGTTTGATACAGCAAAAAGACATACCAAATTAAATGAGATTATTAGACCTATTAACAACTAAATGTGCAATTATAAATTATATTATTTGATAAATCATACTATAACAGCAAATTATTAATAACACTTCACTTTCCATCAATAACCACACCCTTTTACTGCCTGTTGCCTGATATATCAGCTCCTGTATGTATAAAAACTGCCATTGTTCAATTTATAGGCCAAAATCTTATTGTGTGATGTGAGCTAAAATTTTTTTTTTACTTGTATATCTTTTTTGCATACTAAAATAATTTCCACTATCTTCAAGATACATGCTGAGTATGTACTTGGCTAGGTATAATACTATTTTCTTGTTGGTCAGAGCTTATATTTATTTGAATGTTTTCTCTGTGGTTCTAACTACTTATTTCACAGGAACAATTTTCAGTAAGATTAGCAGATATATTTTATATTGCTATCACTTTGTACGATATATTATTCATTAACAGAATGTTATTTAATATTAGAAAGGTAAGTTTTTTGTATTCTTATATCTTTAATTTTCATGAATTTTCTTCATACCTCTGGGAATTTGCAATTTACTGCATTCAGCCATATTTTTCTTTACTGATGTATAATATTTTTAAGAGTCTGTGGGTCTGTACAAAGATCATGGTTCTCAATTCTAACAGATTTCTTATACATTGTAAATACAATAAAAGCCTTTATGGTACATGCTTTCATAAGCATGCTAGGTATGTATCAGCTGATGAGAGCATGAGTGTATAGTTATATTAAATACTGCATATTTCTAAATATAAGCCCATCTATGTACATGCCAAGAATGCAATTTTTTTATAGTGTTCATATGTTTACAAGAAGTCAAAAATGCTAGAAAAATGCTTAACTTTTTTTACTGTGACAAGCAATTTAAGTACTGGGAAAGAAGATTGATTGCATTGCAGTGCTGTGTTTACATTCAACATGTTTCGACAGTGGTAAAGAAAACCTAAATTTTAATTTTGTAGTAACTTCAATACTGTTTTTAAATGACAATTTTATGCTGACTTTTTTAGAATACTTACATTACTGCTAATTACTTCAGTTTGAGAATCACAGCACAGAATTAAGTAGCCAATATTTTTACTTAAATTCCAATGATGATAAATTGAACTCTGGTAATTCTATATGTAGGTAGCACTTTTTCTATAAATTCAAACAATAGAAAAAAAAAACATAAAAGTACTATCTTTGGTATTACTTATTGTTTCCAGCTTGTGTACAACCTACTCTTTTAGAAAACTAGCTAATCTGCTACAAGTGTAGTATTGCTATTTTTGCACAATTATTTAATTTTCTGCTTTAAAAAATAATTTTGTTTATTTTTACCAATACGGGGAGTTTTTGTTGCTAACATACTACATATGTTCCATGAATTTGTATATAACCAAACCACGATTTTAAGTCTTTAAAAGCTCTACAAAATCTCAGCTCATACAGAGAAATATACAGTACTTTATGTCTCTTGTAAAATCCCAATTAGTCCTTAAGGAAATGTACCATTAGAGAGAAATCAAGTTTCTCAATAAGGGGTACTATTTTGTTACATGTAAATATTTTTCTACTAATATACAATAAACTTCAATTTTGAATTTTTAGAACATATAGTAAGTTTTTTTTAACTTTCTAAAAATTAAAGTTAACCTGCATAATTTTTCAATGACTTTTAGCATTAAATATAGTCTCAAAACTGAGGGGGGAAACTACATAATTTAAATAAAATTAAGAACTTGAAAAGCTAGAGCCCTGCAAACTTCCTGAAAATAGTCTTGGCAGTCTTCACACATTCTACCCTAAATAGACAAGCAATAAGAGGGTTTTTTAAAAAAACTTGCAACTAGTAAGCTCAGTGCAAATAGCTTTAACTTACTTTAAATAAATCATGGATATTTATAGTTGATTTTGATTTAGTAATTACCTATATGTAATATTCCTGCAACAGGCTACCTTAATATTAAAAATATCTATAGAAGCTTTTTATATTTTAAATATGTCAGATTCAATATATAATACACTAATTGAAGGTGCCACTGTTAACTCGTAATATGTAAACCTTTCAGTAAGGAGAGGGGGGAAAAAAACCAAAACCCTTATAAAGTCCTGATTTGTTATTTCTTTAATTCATCTGCAATTGTTTTTTTCTATTTCATTCTCTGTGCCCTGCACATAAATCCCCAACACCCTACCTGACTTTCCTGCTTACTACCATATCTCAGCAACCAAAAATGAGGAAAATACGTATGCTCATTTTACATTCATTTGTAAATAAAATAGAATCTGTTTATAGTAATAAGATAGAATAAAATAGAATAATATATTCTATAAAATAGAAGTTTTCCTGCAGAATAACTTATTTCTGAGGTTACAATCTTATTCATATATATTTGCTAGTAAACTGCTCTCCTTTCCATTTCATTAATTTTTTATAGAACAGACAAAACATATATTTAAGGAAGAACTGAAAAATAATACAGGATAGCAAAGATCCTTTCAAAGATAAATGTTAGAAATTAGAGGTTTGACACTTTGCTAATAAGTACAACCTTCTATAATTAAAGTCAGTTTGGTTCTTTTCACCGATCATCCTCAATAGGGATGAAAGTTAATCATAATCTTATTTTTTAAAAAATCAAGTATGAATTCTTATAAAAAAATATTAAAATTAATATAGCCATATTATTTTTAGTTTACTTTAGTTTATATCTGTACCTAATGTTTCGTTTAATGTTAAAACCATTTGAATTATTCTTGGATAAGGTTAATATTTTAGCTATTTTGAAAATATACATTCTAGACTGTTAAAAAATATTAAATTTACTTTTAATAGTAAAATAGCACTATATCTATAAGAATACATTTAGGGGTGAAAAACAATTACTATTAGATTAAAATATTTTTAAAATGCATTTTTTACCATTTCCTGTTTAAGTTTTAATTTCCTGACCCCTTAGAAGACTTAAGCAGGTTCCATTGTATATGACCTGATAATTCTATTATATTTATAACCGTACATTTTATTTCATATAAGGGATATATTTTTCTGGAAAATGTTTTTTACATTACTGTTTCAGAAAATGTATGCAGAATTTTTAAATCAAAGAAATTTTCAATTAAACTTATTCTGATGAAATTTGTGTTTAGAAGAGTTAGAATATCATATAGTAAAGCAAGAATACAAATTATGTTTTAATGCATTGATGCAAGTGATCTCACAGAAACTGCCCATTAGGCAACTTGGATATACATTAAGTTTTTTTGGAAGTCTTAATTTTTAAGGTAGAATCCCAGTTCCATGGACCAACCACCATGTTTCTGGCTATATTTTTGTAAAAGTGATCGCCAAATTGTCGCCAAGTGATGTTTACAATTTACGCTTTGTTTTGTATTAAGTTTATACTCAATTTCAAAGCATATTTTGAACAAAAAGAGGTTTGAAATTTTGTTAAGGTGAATGCAAATTTAAATTTGAGTTTTTAATGTATATAAATGCATTTTTGTAGTGTTTATTGAATTAAACAGTGTAGAATTTTTGCAATAGGTGCAAATTAAGCAAAATATAAACCTTTTTTGGTTATATTTTAAGCATAACTGTTTATAAAATATTTATGTTTATAAAATATTGTTACTATTAATGAAATTATTTTAAAACTACCAAAAGATTAAAAAATAATAAAGTACGGTACAAATTACTTCTAGAAATTATTGGCTTAAAATGGAAATAAAAGAACGAAGTAAATGTTTTAAATAAATACATTTTTAGCTTAAAATTCTTAAGAAAGGGAGTTAAATGATTTATCTTATCTAAGGGAGGTAACGCCCCCCTTGATCTTCCATAACAATAACAGTAGACTGTCGTCATAGTATTACTTTTATTATTTAGCTTATCACTTTTAACAATGTAATACTCTATAAACTAATATAGTTTGAAAATAATTCTGCTTCATTTTGTAATAAATTAAGACAATTTTGACTTTTAAAAAAAGTTCAAAAAACAAAAAATAAAAAATATAAATGTAAAATATAACATTTGTTACCCTTCAAAAATTAAGCATTAAATTTAAAACAAAGCCCTTAATTTTGGTATCCCGCATTAACATTACATTAGCAAAGACTTGAAATGGATGCTAGAAAATCCAAATTCAGCAGTCTTAGAGTATTGTTAGTTACAGGAACCAATAAGGGTCATATATTCAGATCACATCATTTCCCAAAATACCCTAAAAAAAAAAAGGCACCGATTGACACCCCCACCCTTTTTGGGGGATGGCAAAAGAGACCGAAAAGAGCAAGGTTTACCAGAAAACTGGGTTCTAGAATTTGGCAATATTGCCCATGCCTAGAGTGCCCACTGAACTGGAATATGGCCATTTTTAAAAAGCTAAATGGTGAATTAAATGTGTAATTTATAGTTTATTTCCTATAGTTTAATACTGTTTAATGACATTATCCTGATACTGATCTAGGCATATCAGTATAATTTGGTTATTAACATATACATGCATATAAGGCCAGTCCTGGAAGGTAGACACTGTAGTCAATGCCTATAGAGGCAAAACGCTCTAAACTAGAGAAAAAAAAAGTTTACAGGCTTTTTTTTTTTTTTTTTTTACCAAATACTAAGATGATTGTTGATGCTCTAGATTGTAATGGTACCAGAAAAAAAATTATCTAAACTTCTTATTAGATTATATTGCAATGTTGAATTGAAAACACTTTTTCTGATTAAAATGACATTGGTAACGAAAAGAATAGGCTTTTCAAAGTTTCCCCCCATCTTACGCTCCAAAAAAATGGCTATTTCCCAGTTCGGGGGCCCCGCGGAACCGAGTTCGGTGGGAACGCCAAGCGTGGGAGATATCACCAAATTCTAGAACCCTATTTTATAGCAAACCTTGCTCTTCTTATCGGACTCTTCCACCACCCCCTAAAAAAGGTGAAGGTGTCAATAGGTGCCTTTATTTTAGGGTATTGGGGGAAATGACACGTGATTTGAATATCTGACCCTTATTGGTTCCTGTAACTAACAATGCTCCAAGACCGCCGAATTTGGATTTTTTAGCGTCCATTTCAAGTCTTTGTCCATTTCGGTCGTGCTCTGGAGATTTCTTCATTTTGCTGTGCTCTTGTGGTATTTTTTCCCGTTTTTTAAATTTCATTTCTTAAGTGTTTCACAAACCTTTTTTGTAAATTGAGGATGGCTTCGGCACATGTTTTCAGTTATGACTGAGTTTTTTAGGAATTTGAGGGATCGGGGAAATTTGGCAATTCTGCAATGGTGCATGGGTGTTGGTTTTCTTGCCGGGACTTATGAATGTCCGACTTGCAGATCCCCTATGCGCCTTGTAGAAAGAGACTCAACTGACGGATATATATGGGAATGCCGTCATAAAGGAGTGAATGAGCATTGTGTGAAAAGATCTGTGAGAAAGAGAAGTTGGTTTGAATCGAGTCATTTGAGTCTCTTCAAAATTTTAATGTTAAGTTATATGTGGGTGTATAGATTGCCTATTGATTTTATCATGCACAAATTAAAAATTTCTAAAAATACAATAACTGACTGGTTTAGCTTTTCAAGGGGGGTTTGCATCGATTTTATTTTAAATTCTTCATCTAAAATTGGGGGGGGAGGGAATTATTATTGAAATTGATGAAAGTAAATTTGGGAAACGTAAATTTAATAGGGGTAGAAGGGTTGATGGTAAGTGTGTTTTCGGGGGAATAGAGAGGGGTACAAATAGATGTTTTTTGAAGTAGTAGAACGTAGGGATAGGGGTACTTTGTTAGCAATCATACGAAAATATGTGCATCCGGGTACTACAATCATTTCTGATTGTTGGAAAGTCTATGATTGTCTTTCAGATGAGGGTTTTGATCATCTGAGAGTTAATCATAGTGTTACTTTTAGAGACCCTGATACTGGAGCTCACACCAATACAATTGAGGGCTTGGGCTCAATTAAGAGATCCCTCCGCACAGTTCGCAAATGTGAAAATCAATTTGATTCTTACCTTTGTGAATTTATGTGGAGGAAAATGAAAGAAAATCCGCAAGATACTTTCCAAGATTTTTTAAATCAGATTAAGCGTGTGTATCCACCAACAACTCAGGATACTTAAATTAGGTAAGTGTTATATTTATTTTACATTTTATGCTTTATTTTCGAAGGGTAACAAGTGATTTCATATTTCACATTTATATTTTTTCATTTACTGCTTTTTGAACTTTTTTATTCAAAGTTGTCTCTTAATTTAATACAAAACGAAGAAGAAATATGTTTAACACAGGGATGCACAAACTATGGCCCGCGGGCCAATTTTGGCCCATGGAGCCTTTTGAATTGGCCCGGCGCTAGTTATAAAAAAAATTAAAATAAAATAAAAATTTTCGATTTTTTTTTTTTACCGAAATTTGTAGTAAAAAATTCTTTGTATCCGAGAAAAATAAATTGTACACATTACAAGCCATTTGAATGATTTAAATGCAAGACTATAGGGAAAAGATCAATTTATTTTTCAGCTTGTCAGTAATATAAATGCATTTACACGAAAGTTGAGCTTATTTCATGATCACCTGAAAAGCAAAAATTTTTCACACTTACCCAACTACAAAAAAATGCATGAAAAATTTTCACAAATGAAAATGCAATATGACGACCAGATACAAATTTTACTCAGTGCATTTGATAAGCGATTTTGTGATTTTAAAAAATGTCAAACAAAAATTGATTTATTTGCTTTGCCATTTTCTGACGATGTAAGTACAGTACCTGAAAGTATGCAGTTCTCTACTTGGCTTACAGAACTCAGACTTCTATAAGAATCAATTCCAAGAAAAAACAATACTGGAGTTTTATAAATACTTACCTCAGGAATTTTACAGATTAAAAAACAATGCAGCTGAATGTTCTACCTTTTTTTGCAAGCACTTATATTTGTGAGCAAACTTTTCCACTGATGAATCTTAACAAGTCAAAAACTAGAAACAGGATTACTGATGAAAATCTTTCATCCATTCTACGGATTGCTACAATTAGTGTTGATTCTAATATAAAATCAATAATTTCGAAAATTCAATTCCACCCATCTCATTAATGTGAGTAGTCATTTTCATGCCAAATTTTCTCTTCACTGAACTTACATTTTGTACTTTTACATTTCTAGTAAGAACAAAATTTTTAGCCTTGTGTTTAGCTATTTGTATGTATCATTAATGTGATTCTTTTGCTTTTTTATTAGTTTTATTTATAGCATTTGTTTTTATTTCATAATTTGTGCATGAGTACAGTAATGATTAATACATGTAATTCATACCTATCTATTACCTTTAAATAAAAATTGAAATACACCCTATATTTTTAAGTCTACAACGTTGTGCTCCTTTGGCCCCCCAACATAATACTTTCTAATTGTTTGGCCCTTCATCACAAAAAGTTTGTGCATCACTGTTTTTAAACTATATTTTATAGTGTAATACATTGTTAAAAGTGATACGCTAAGTAAAATCATTTCACTCCCTTACTTTCTTCAGAACTATAAACTAAAAATTTATTATTTATTTATTATTTATTTAATAAAACATTTACTCCATTCTTATATTTTCATTTTAAGCTAATAATTTCAAGAAGTAATTTGTACCGTACTTTATTACTTTTTAATCTTTTGATAGTTTTAAAATAATTTCATTAAATAACAACCATATTTCATAAATATATCTAAATATTTTATAAGCATAATTGCCTAAGTGTAACCAACTAATGCTTGTATTTTGCTTTTTTTGCACTTTTTGCAAAAATTCCGCACTGTTTAGTTTAATAACCAGTGTAAAAGCGTCTTTATATACATTAAAAACTGAAATTTCAATTTGTATTCATCTTAACAACATTTGAAACCTTTTTTTCCCTCCAAAATATGTTTTGAAAATGGGTATAAACTTAATACACAAATTGTAAACATCACTTGGCGATCCTTTGTACAGAAATAGCGCCAAAAACATGGCGGCGGGGCCCCCGGAATTGGGAATTTACCCAAAAAATATCAGTGTTGATGGTGTATGCAACGAAATGTTTACATAAAATGTTAACTTAGAACTATGAAAATTTGTACAAATATAGATTTTAGTAAATTAACCACATTCACTTTTTTAAAATCCTATTTTTTTAAAAATCCATTTTATGCAATTTTGTGTTTGTTTTTTTAAACTGACTGCGATAAATCAATGCCTGTAATAATAAGTGCCTGTTTTAAACTTTGACTTCATTTAGATCATTAAAAAAACTCAATTTAAATTAAAGAACTCAGAATTTATGAAAATTCAATGAACAGATATAAAATTATTTCTATAAATTGATTATTTCATCTATTATCGAAATGATGCCCCAAAAGTGTTCAACAATTATTTTTAAGTAAAAGAAAGAAGAAATAGAAGTCAAAGCTGAAAAATAATGTGAATGGAATATTTTAAAAATAAAATACTTTTTCAAAATGAATTTGTAAATTATTTTATCTTTTAGTTTAAAAAGTTTTAGTTTATCTCTAGTTTAAAGAAACTTACTGGTAAAATAACAGATAATTATAAAATTAAAAGTTCAAACTATATTCATAAGACTTACCTGGTCCTGAATGACCAAGGAGTCTTAAAACAGGATCAGAAGAATCGGGTGTAAAACCATAAATTGAACAATCATTACTTCCAGCAAGAAATAATCCTTTAGGATATTGTGCACTTGGAGGAAGAACACATAAGCTTGCAATAAATGAATTTGCTCCTGAGAAAACTTGATATTCTTTAAAGGATTTGCTAGAAAAAAATTAACATAATCAGCCAAACTAATACACTAACAGATATTAATCAAAAATAATATAATGCTGTTAAACAGAGTAACACATTCTTATTTAACAAATAATATAATTTTAAGTAGGATGTTCTAAAATTTCAAAAGCTGTAGCTAATTCTGCTACTTTTTTAAAAAAAGCAGTACATAGAAAATTGCTATTTATAGTAACTTTGGCCGGTAAGTACAGATGAAGTAAAATGTTTTTATTCTTTATAATGCCTTACATTTAGCAGTGTATAAAATTATTTAAATATATTTCCTACGTTGAAGATTAAAAAAATGCTTGAAAAATAAAGGAAAAGGCGAAATAGTACTGGTTATAACAAAGTGTTAGCTCAGTGCACATGGCATTCGAATTTCATCTGCTAGCGTTTAAAACATTTTGGATTAAGTCTTGTAAAGGATATTAATGGCAGAGTATGTAATTTCCTTCGAAAAAATAAGAAATTAATATAAGATTACACAATTAGATCCTAAAAATCAAAGGTAAATTTAAGGAGTTTAAAAGATATTTCTTATATTTAATACAATGATTTATCAGTTCTAATACTTTAATTTGAATTTTAAAAAAATAATTACCACTTACCCCTCTGGAGTCCAAACTTTAGCAGAGTTATCACGAGAACCGGTTAGAATGCCACCATCAGGAATAGATGTTGCTTTGATAACTCTTACATCAGCTGCATGAGCGTTGTATATGCATCTCAATGCATACTTAAATTCTACACCTTCAGAGTTCATAATTTAAAACTCAATGAAACTCACACCAACAAAGCATTCAAAGTTTTTTATACACTAACTAAACAGAGCCCTTGCACCAACTAAAACGAAGTTAAAGCGAAAGCGGTTTGTTCCAGAGAAACACGGTTGTCGTGATATGGGTCTCTGTCAAGCTGGTTAGCTGAACACAGGGTCTAGAATCTGCCGCTAGGAAACACACATTTTAGATTTTACTCTGGACGTTGCGAATCGGTGACGTCAACTTGATCGTGCTTGATCGTGCTACAATGACCCCAAAGTCGTTTCAGACCGTAAAATTGATAGTATTTTAGATACTATCTAACTTACGTGAAATATTCGATGCAGAATAATAATAAAAATATTGGATATTTCTCAAAGGAAAAATATACTCATACTTTCATGCTAAACATGATACCTTGACAAATATAGTTAGTTAATCCCAATTATTTAAATTTTTTTCACAGCATATAATAGTTAAAGTTTGTGAAAATATCAACTTTTGAGGTCTACAACAAAGACAGAAAAAAATGGTGGTTCTCATTGTATCATAGGAATTGGCGACTTCAAAATTCCCATGTTTTGGAAATTTTCAAAATTCCCTTCCAAAAAAACCCGGTTTTTTTCCTGGGTTTAAACCAGGTTTTTTCCACTGCTCACAACTCTACCTGTGAACCCACATTTATCGATTCAAAGAATGAGATATCAAGTTACAGAGTATTAATACTTTACAATACATCCTTGGCAATAAAAATAGCATGTGACGCAAGTCCAATAGGTGTTTCTTGAGTATTATCTCATATATTCAACGGTATTGATAAACTTCTGGCATTCCTATCTAGATCACCAACATCGCAAAGCAAAATTACTGTCAACTGAACAGGGAAGTTTTAATTCACAGTTCAGAAATTTCATACTTATATATACAGGAAGGAAATTAGTCTCATACTCTATAACAAACCTTTATCAAAAATTTGTCACCACGATGCTAAAATAATTTCTTTTATATCATACCATTTACTCAGATATAACGTCGTTTTAAGTGCTTATAATTATAAAGTTTAACATCGAAGCCATGATAAACATATAAATCTCTACTATGTATCAAGAGAATCTCTAAAATTAAGAGACTCCAATATTTTACTTGAAGATGACATCATACTCCTTCAGACTAAACCACAAACTAGTGAAAATCACGTAAAAATAAACAGCTAAATAAACTGAAAATTATCCAGAATTATCGCAGTTAAAACAAGAACTATTATCAGGAGCAAAATGTGATCCCAAATATACATTACAAAACGATATCATTTTTAGACGCTAGAGATTACATGCCAGAGACACTTCGATCCGAAATTCAAAAAGAGCTCCATCAAACTCATATAGGTGTTATGAAAATGAAAAATCTTGTAAGGAGATATTTTTATAGAAAAAATATCGATAGAGGTAGCTAAGAGTTAGTGCATAAATGAGAAGTTATGGTGAAGTATATCACAATCATGCAGCAATATCAAATCATCATTGGGAAGAACCTTCAACAAATTTCCAATGCCTACATATCGATTAGGCAGGACAATTCTTCCGCTATAATTTTCTTGTACTCATTGATGCGAAATCAAAATGTTCAGAAATTCGCATGCAACTAAACCCTCCTGCCAGTAAGTCAACGATGTGCGTGCTAAGAGATATTTTCAGCGTTTATGGTTTACGTTAAGTACTGATTTCTGATAATGCTTCTATATCTAAGACTACTAAATTCAGAGAATTTTGTATGGGAAACGGTATCCTTCAAAAGTTCACTGCTCCACGGACACTCAGCAGCAAATGGAATGGTAGAAAGGAATATGCGAGCTATCCAAACCATATCCATGTCTGGTGAATATTCCTCACTACCATATAAAATTCGAGAGATATTATTTCAGTTTGGAGCTACACCAGTACAATCTGGGAAAGTACGGGCTGTAACAAAGCCAAAGGCCACTGCATGTTATCCATAATATCCCCGTGGTTGAAATTTGAGTTTCGGAGACTTCTTGCATTTTCGATCTTATATTAATAGTCATGGGGTTCAGTCAAAAAGAAAATTAGTAGGCTCCATTACATAATTGAACTGAATAACGGATATGACCAAAAGAGACATATAGATCAACAAAGAGAGTGCGATGTTCCCAATACCTCCACACCAAACCTTACTTTAGTCATGACGAGAAGTAATACGAGGAGATTCCGATTGGTGAAAAAAGTTACCTACTGAAAAACGTAAGAGATATCGAGAGCCGATCACTGAATCATATTCATAAACCCTAGTGAACAAATCCAGCCACAATACCGGAGACCACGAAAGATGTGCCGCCCTTCGAGTTATCTCTCTGATTGCTTTACGTAGAAGTCTTAAATTAACATCTAGAACTATTCGTAGTTTATTTTTTGTACTTATTTGTTACAACTGAATTACTAATTAAAGTTTAATCTATATATTTCAACTTATAGTTCTATTCCTAATATGTCAAATTATATGCG
Source organism: Pardosa pseudoannulata (assembly GCA_032207245.1). NCBI lineage: Eukaryota > Metazoa > Arthropoda > Arachnida > Araneae > Lycosidae > Pardosa > Pardosa pseudoannulata. Next base: position 4,515,510 of record CM063502.1, on the reverse strand, counting down.
AGAGATTGTAATGTGTAAGATAGATGGCGCTGTTAGAGGATACCGTGTTTGTGTAATACAGGAGCTTCTGCATGACTGTAATGCGCATGCGTGGGGACTTATTTCGGTACCGTTTCACCGAATAATATAGAGAAAATGCATGTTTGTAAACAAATACGAGTGCTGACTACAACTCAACTTTTCGTTGGCAAAACATTGCTTGTTTTCATTGTATCTTATGAGCTTCGATGTGGATCACGTATACAATAAAACTAAATTTTATTTAAGGGAAGGGGAAGGAAACATAAAAAACTGGCCCAGTAATTCAAAATAGATTTTTTTTAGCACTTACAAAATTATATATATATATATATATATATATATATATATATATATATATATATATGTTTTTAAATTAAACACTTTACACAGTACTATGAAGTATCATAATCAATGTATAACAACTTTTATTATGTTAACAGGCACAATAAGCTATCACATAAATAAGAATCTAATAAAAATGTACAGAACCTGATCCTTTTAACGACAAAAAATAATTGAATTCATAGGTACAGTACTTCTTACAAAAGCATTGAAAATACATTAGAAATATGAAAAAATACTTAGCAATAATAACAAAAATTCATAGAGCATAATTATATATAATTTTTTACATTACAGTAAGGTTAACGTTTTATTACCATTCTAAAAATATTTGCCGCAAAGTTTCGAAGAACTTGGAGACCAGTCTTGCCTTTTCAAAGCTTTTATCCAAAGCATTCGCAATGTAGAATCTTTAGGAAAGCAATAAAATCCAATATTTTCACTTTTTTTGAAACGCTTAGTATAATCACGCGTACAACAGGTTGTTACCATTTTCAGATAATTGACAAAATGAAAACTCCAAAAACAAACACAATCCGAAGGAAATTCAAATGTTTTGCCAACGAGGAAGTTGAGTTGCAATTTTTGCTGCAATTGACGTCATGCGCACATTCTCTATAGTGACAACCCTTTGTATAATTGGCCTGTCAATTGCCAAATTTTATCCTTATAATAGTAACCATACTGGTATCATTAAATTTGTGCCAAATTGTCACCATGAATAGTATATTTACTTTAATTGTATATTAGCTTTGAGTGACATGTTAGAATGATCAATTAGGAAATATAAAGTTTTATCGATGAGAGAAGAAGATTTATCCAAAGTAATAGTAATTATTTGAAATAGAGATCTGACTGAAAAAGAAAAAAAATGGTATATTCTTGTAATAATGATCATGGTAAGTTTTTTTTTTATAAATTCATGCTAAAAGTTGGGATTTGTAATTTTCCTCCCTTTTTCTAAAACTTTTAAGAATCTGACTGTAATACTACTTCAAGTCCCTAGACGTTTAAGATAAGTTGTAATTTGAATATATTAAATAAATTGTATAATTTTATACATTAAGTAATTTGTAAATAATAGTAAATTGAATATGTTATGATAATGAATAAGTTGTGGTACTGCAAGCAATATCGTCTACATATTAATAGCATTGTTGCTGATTTGGAATTGATAGCATACACTATTTATTCCCTTTTCTTCTTTTCAGTGTTTTAATGTATAATGTATTTATCTGTAAAATATGTATACTTTATTGTCTGTCATTAAAAATGATAGACATTAGCTTCATACAGTTTCTCTGTATAAATAACACATAGGCATACATAAACTGGAAAAATAATGTATTTTTATTTAATTTAAAGATTAAAGTTTTTTTAACGCAGTTATATTACACATCTTGTGTTCATGCAAATGTTAAATAATTGTTTTCATGATAATTATTCCATTCCTGCCTTATTGGCTATTTGCATTATTTTCATAGATATTTGTAAAATTTCACAAAATATACATAGCAGTTGTTTTACTTTATTTTATAGATTTATATGCTTATTGTAATTATAAAAGTAAAAGATTAAACTTGAAATCTTGGTAAGTATTGCTTATAAATAATCAAAATTGCTGAAAAGCAGTTTAGCAAACATGTAGTAGTTTATTTTAAAAGCACTATTATAAATAACCAGGGCGAGGGGGTAAAGAATATCTTTTATCAGCTGTTTTAAAAGATATAACAGTGTATTAAATGCTTCTTATAGTACACAGTATCATATACGTAATTTGTTTTTGTCAGAGAAAATAATACATAAAATATGGCTTAAATTAGTTATTATATTACATTTTATTTTAGAGCATAATAAAGTTTCGGTAGTGGAAAAGCTAGATGAATACTTGATGAATGCTACTAGGCAGCATTTATTTGAGTGTGTTTTTTTTTGCTGTAAAACATCAACGTTGAATTTCTATATGTTTTGTTATATATTGCTTCATTAATTTTATTTTGCTAACCTTGAATTGTTTAGGACTTCAATTAAAAATTTACTATCAAATCTTTAATCTTTTGTAACTTCACCCCCCCCCAAAAAAAAATAATAATTGTAATATTAGACTCAAGACTCGAGTTGGTTTTACATGGCCTCTGGATTTTTTCGGCGGCCGGAAACGGACACCCCGATGGAGGGCTGGCAAGGTTCAACAGGAGGGGGGCGATGGATGCCACCCACGCGCCCGCCAGCTGCAGAAAATGACATTTTTTCCCGTGGAGGCGAAAACTTGACCGATGGGGGGGATTCCCCCCGGCCCTCACGAAAAGGAGTGAAAAGGATGCCCGGTCGGAACGACGGGGGAAAGGACATTATTCTTGGGAAAGCAGTAGAGACCGAGAGAGGTGTTTCCCCTCGGCACTATTTATTTTTGTCCTCGGTCTTTTGTAAGCCCTGTTCGAGCATGAACGGAAGTGTATTTATGTTTTATTTTTAAATCTTCTTATTAATAAATGTTTAATCCAGAGTTTTGTCGCTGCTGTGCTTCATTGTCGGCCACATAGGCTTTAAAAGCGAACCCAAGATACCTGCTCCAGTCAAAATATGCGGGCAGGTATAGAACGTGGCGTGCAGAGAAAGTGCAGCCGGGGACGCGCGAGGCGTTCTTACAAACTGGTGTCAGAAGTGGGATGATTTCTTTTATTTGGTTTCTTCTGTATTTTGTTTGTTCATTATTTGTGTATTTTTTTTATCTCTGTAAAGTTGGGAACTTTTTTTGTTTTGTTTTTCTTTTACGGGTCATTTAGTGCATTTTGAAAATGGCATTCTTAATGAGAGAAAAGAAAGCAGATCTCATGCTTCTAGCGAGAGATATGGGAAAGGAAATTCCGGGAGAGGCAACGAAAATACAGTTGAGGGACTCGATTTTGAGTGGGGATTTCGATGAGGAAACTATAAAAAACTGGCTAGAGGGAATTAAACAGGAACGGGAAGAAGAGAGAGAAGAGAGGGATAAAAACAGGGCACACGAATTAGAAATGGAAAGGCTAAGGGTGCAAGCATTGGAAACTGAGAGAGCAATGGGAAACAGAAGCAGTTTAAGCAGTAATGACGGGAGTAGTCGGGAAAAATCGGTGGACGAAATAATTCGTACCATACGATTACTCACGGTCAAGGTTCCTTCCAAACCGGAGGGGTGGAATTTCTTTTTTTCCAGTTTAGAGAAAGCATTTGCTTTCGAAAAAGTAGCAGAGGAGCTAAAGGCGAGAATTTTGTTAGGTCTTTTGGGAGAGAAAGCCGCAAATTTATTCTCGGAATTGGAAAGTGACCAGTATGGGGATTATGAAGCAGTTAAAAAACTGGTGTTAAAGGAATTTGAACCTTCGCCGAAGGCTTGTCTTGAAAATTTTCGGAAAGCTAGGCGGAATGCGGACGAAAATTTCATGCAATATGCTTCACGTTTGACCGCGGCGTGGAGCTACTATTGTAAATTGAGGGGGGCACATGATTTTGAAACGGTCAATCAATTGATTGTAGCGGATAAAATTATGTCCTCTTTGGATGAGGAAACTGCTTCTCATATTCTCGTGAGGCAGGGAGAATCCTGGTTTAAGCCGAAAGCGTTAGCTCAGGAATGCGACCAGTTTTTCTCAGCTGCGGGAAAAAGTTACTTTTTCACGAAGGGGAGTGAACTGATAAGGAGAGATAGTGACCGTGGGAGGGAAAGTGTCAAAGAAAGAGAGACTGGGTGCTTCGCCTGTGGAGTTAACGGCCATCTCAAAAGGGACTGTCCGAACGGAGGCAGGGGGTTGAAAAGAAACCAGAGCAATAAACAGGCCAGCTTTAATTGCTTCGCTTGTGGATCGAAGGGCCATTATGAAAGGGACTGTCCAAAAGTGGATAGGGAGTTCGAAAGGAACCAAAGTAATAAAGGGGTCATGGTTAATAGGGCCACTGAAATGGAAACGGATGGGTACAAAAAGAATGGAAGAGAAAGCCCGGTTGATGTAGAGGAAACTCAAGAAAGAGTTGTTATCGCGAGTGTTCGCTCTTTCCCAGAGAATGATGTGATAACGCGGGGGAAATTACAATACGTAAACGTTAAAATAAATGGGAACCCGGTTAGAGCATTGTTAGACTCTGGGAGTGAAATAACAGTGGTAAGGGAAGACATGTTAGGGGGAGGTAGTTTTAAGAACTTGCCTAGTATATGCCTGAAAGGAATTTTTGAACCACCAGTGAAATGTCCGCTGGTCAGAGCCAAATTGTCTCTTAATGAGGGGGATAAGTCGTTGTGTTTCCCGACGGAGGTAGTATGCGCGGTGGCTAAAAATTTAGATTATGACATGTTAATCCCACCCGATATTATGAAACAGTTAAAGGGGAGTGTGAACTTAAAAGTAAAACAAACACAGAAAACAAATACTAATGTAATAATGGAAAGAGTAAGGGCAAGAAAAGATTTGGGCCACACAGGTGTTTTTAAGTCTGCGGAGAAAAGAGAATTCCAGAAACGGGGCGGCAAAAATGCTGCTAAACAAATTGACCATATGGGTCATAAAGTTGGATGGAGAAGACAAGGTCCGGGGGAAGAGAAAGTAAAGGCTACTGGAAATTTAAATCGGCTTAAAAATAAAAAGGAAGTGAGATCTGTGACTTCGTTTGGGAGATGCCTTGAGCAGAAAGACAAACATGGGAATTTCAAACCAATGATTTTTGCTTTTCATATGATTTTAATTTTAATTCGAAGAATTCTCTGGGTTTGTTTACGTACTCACTATGAAGCGTTTCCAAATGTCATTTAAGTTTATTAGGTTTCATGCTGTCTGCCGCCAACATTTTTGAGCAAATGATACACAGGGGCCTTTCTTCTTCATTTACTTCAGTACTAGTGAACCCAAAATTTAAGTATTCTTGAGAATATTTTTTTGATTTTATTTTCGGAACCACGCTCGTCTGTGTACTTGTTGATGCTTGTCTATCGTCTAATGCGAAAATATATATAACATACACATTAAGAATAGATTCAATAGCGATAAGAAGGATCGACTCGAATGAGATTGTCTGGAATTGAAATTGGCGTCATAGAACTTTCTCCTTCTCCCTATGAGAAAACATTTGTTCACATCTGCGCACGCTCCTAACTTAACTTTTAAGCTGACCAGACAAATTCCAGACAAATCGAAACTTCTCGCGAAACCGTGAGAATGCCCGACATGGCGGGACGCAAGAGCAATAAAAAGGCATAGGATTATTGTTTTTTCAATGCTGAGTATCAGTGTTGCAAAATGTCAATAAATTTCCGTATTCTTGGTAATTTACAAAGTTTAAAATTAAGGTTGTAGTGCAGGTTTAGCGCCATAATGCTCAAAATACATTATTATTGTATACATTTTATTGTACGCGCGGAGGGGGGCGCGATGAAAATTATGATTGAAAATTGGGCCGTGAATACTAAAAGGTTGAGAAACACTGACTTAGACTACAAAACGAAAGAAAATGTTCCTACTACAGATAATTAAGACAAATTATCAGTATAATAATTTTGTGCTAATTTTATCATCTTTATGAACCATTGTAATTTCTTGAATTTTCTTTCAAATCTGATGTATGTCAAAAATTAAAAAATTAAAATGTACTTGGAAATTTTTATAATCATTCAGAAATTCAAATATAATTTGAAATTGTTTTGCTTAAACATAAAAAATGAATGATACAGTAAAAGAAGGGAGGAATTATATGTGTGGTAAGCAGAAAGTTTAGTTAGTATCCCCTACTTCAAAAATTAATAAATTGAATATAAGTAAACAGAATAGCTTCATTTTATAAAGTTAAATATACTAAAAGTTGGACATTTGATTTTCTAACACTGTTAAATAATATGAAAATAATTTCATAGAAGTGATTTAATATTGAACTATAACTTTCAGTACTATATTAATGTACTGTATCTAATGTGGAATTTAAAAATGAAATATATCTAGCCTGGCCAAATTAATTAGTCTAAGATTTAATTGCTACTACATTTTACTCAAATTTTAGACTAATCTAAAGTTTGAGTAAAATGAGATAAAAAGTTTCATAATTTAATTTTCAAATTATTAAAGATGTTATGTAAGTAAGAGCATAAAATGTATATAAGAGTAAAATAAATATTGACGATTTCAATACTGATAGCATAAATTTTAATAAGAAATCACTGAAAATTATATCATACACAATTGTAAAAAAATGAAATTAAAATATGTTACTGTTAAAACTGTTAAATAATTAAATTCGTAAAAAAACTTATTTAGTGTTGATTTTCTTGCTCATAATATAACCTTTTTAATCTTGTCAAACATGCTTTTCTGTAAATTATTTTTAGCCAACGGGAGGAATTAATAAAATAGTTTAGTAACCCTTGTCTAACTTTCTCAAAAGTAAAATTAATAATAATTCGTCAACCATTGCGCCTACCATTATAAACATAAGCCTAACCCAAACTGCTTGAAAATAAAGCGAGCATGCGCACATAGCTGGGTACTGATTCACCATGCAGATACTCCACTTGTTCTATTTCCCATTGTACATAGTTTTCAGAATGTAAATAAACGCTTATCGCCTTATATGATTTTTTTTTTTAATACACAACAGTTATTCACTTAAGTAGATAGGGAAAACTATAAAGTCTTTCTAATTTCAGCAAAAACTTACATAACTGATTAAAAGATGTAGTGCTTACGAGGCATATTTTTACATTTGGCATAATATAAGCGACCATAAACAAAGTGTCAACTCTCTGCATATTTTTAATGCAGTGCTGTCGCCATCTGTTGTCTGAAATACTATTTATTAGAGTGAGTGAGTAAAAGATTCAATTGTTCAATATTAAATAATTTTGTTTTCAAGGCTCATGCTAATGAGCAATAAATGTAGATAATGAATATTAGCTAATCGGATAAAAACTAACTTCCGTAGGTTGGCAGGCATTTATAGACTGTATTTTCTTCAAAGTAATCGACAAGTCACGACATTGTGATATTTTGATTTACACTTCGAGTTTCGCCCTGTTTTACATTTATACAAAATTTCGAAGTATACTTAGAACAAAAAAAGTTTTTGAATTTTTCAAAATCGACTACAAATAAAAACTTTAGTTTTTAATGAGTATAATAAATTTAGCATCATTTGGTTATATTTAGTTAACCTCCCCCCCAAAAAAGAAAAATTCCACTATTTAATTAAATTAATTTCAAAACTATCAAATAACTGCAAGAACGTAAGAAATTACTTTTAGAAATTAGTTTACACTAAAAAGAAGAAAACTATGAGTTTAAGAAATTATTAATTTAAAATTCTAAAGAAAAGAAGGTGTTAAATGGTTTTACTTCTCAAAATCTCTTCATCCCCCTCAATAACATCACTTTGTCATACGCATAGAAACATCGAGTGTTATTAGTTATAAGAACCGATAATGGTCAGATTATTTTAATCCATATCATTCCCCCTAATATACCTTAAAATAAAGGTGCAGACTGACACTCTCACCATTTTTTGGTGGTTTGGAGCGTTTTGCTGCACGAGAACTAATGAGACTTAAAGCCGATTCCGAACGGCTACAAGCATCCATGCAGCTCGGTACCGAAGAGTCTGAAAAGGGTTACTGTGTTCGAGAGTTTGACCACTAAACCTTTAAATAATATCTTAAAAGTTAAATTTTATTACTATATCAATTTTAATTTTGCTTCGGATGATGTTAAATAAAAGTATACATAGCTTAAATTTCCTTACAAAATAAAAGCAGGAATTTATTTGACATAAAAAATGTAAATCCAATCCCGGTATTTTAAATTTTGGATTTTTCTTTTGTACGAGAAGTTAGTGGCTTTTTTTAATATCTTTTCAGAATTATACATGCAGTGATGAAGTGTCCACAATTTAATGTGTTGCCTAACACAATTTTTTTAAATTTTAATTTTTAACAATAATGAAAATCTAAAATATTGGTGGAAGTAATGTAAATTATAATTTTAATATAATGCAAGAATTCAATTCGACAAAATAAAGAGAAATAGAGAGGGGGGCTAAAAATTTAAATTGCAATTACAGTTAAAAATTAGTTTTCCTTACATGCAATTTATTTAATATTTGATTTACTGAATAATTACCATTCTACACAATCGTCAAATTTAAGACTACGAATATTCTTTGATAGAAAAATTTTGCAAACATTTAAATAACTATATCAATATTTTTATGGAGTATTTTTTTTTCTGAAATGAGGCTACTTATTTTTCTTGAAAATATATTGATATCAAACAAAATTGCCTGGTTATTATATTTTGACTGCATAATAGTTAATTGTAAGAGATTATAAAAAATAAAGATCTCCAATTAAATTAATCTTATTTATTAGAATTCCAATAAGTAGGATATCAATTAATAATTAGCATAATGATCTCTCTGCTTTTATCTGATAGATATTTAGTTTGAAATAAGTTGAGTTTTTTTAGAAAGAAATATTGCTGAAAAAATAAGCTAATATATTTTTAATATATATAATGGGTGAATAGCGCTTTTATTACGGTTTTCCTTGTAAAGGAATAAAAATAGCTTTTATTAATTACTACTACTTGTGTCACTAAAAGTCAACTAACTATCCTACTGATGTTCCGATAAAAACTTACTGATGCTAATTTATAAATTTGGCATTAAAAAAAAAAAAAAAATTGAAAACCTTTGACAAATTAAAAACTTTCAAAAATATTATTTTCTACCTTGTTGCAAAATAAAATATACCGGTTGTATTACTATATTTGAGGCTTATCGAATAAAAGGGATAATGAACTTCTATTTTAAATATTATCTATAAAGGTTTGGTCTGATGCGCTACGGTCTACTGCTTTGCAACACGACGATTAATGAGATCAGACCTACTACTTTAACCCGATTCGGAACGTCATTAATGAACACGGCGAATCTTTACTTCGACACCTTTCCCGACTGAGTTACTACGGCTCCTCGAACAAGCTAGTGCCTCTTGAAATTTCGACACTTATATTTTCACATGGATGATATGTTCTCCATTTAAAAGCATCGCGGTTTCTTTGACAGTACAATATGTATAATACATACATTTATATGAGTATGGAAAAAAGAGAGAAATGAACTAAATTCACACCAGAATTGAAAAAAATTCTTTATTTTAAACAATAATTTAAACAAGCAGTGGTTACTTACTTTTAAACTGGGTACCAAATTTCATATTGGGGGGGGGGATTAAGAAGCGAGTCAGTAATACTAAAGACGGGAATTTTCTGTCTCTTCCTGGTGTAAAAATTTTATAAAAACTAAAAAGAAAGTCTCAACAAGGGGAACTATTATAGCGAAAAATATTCTAACCTCTTCATACAATTATTTTTGTTAAAATTTCTGATATTTTATTCTATAAATAAACACAAGATTTTAAACTTAGAATATATTAATAAAGAAAGAAAGTTATGTAATTTTTTAAAGAATTGGTTTCTAATTAAATTTACTGTCTTAAATTCAATTTTTCTAGACAGGTGATCATACGGAATGATATGTTAGGATTTCAGATCTTAAATTACCTTGTCAGTTACAAAATAAATTAATTTCAGTCCTGGTATATCATCGGTCGGGGAACTTTATTAATCATCACCCCAAAATATTTTTGTGTAAGTTGATACATAGCGAAGAGAAAAAAGAAAAAAAAAACCGAAATCACCTCTTTTTAGCATCTTTTATATTATAACCCCCCATGATAATTTTGAAAAGAAAACAACTAAAAATTTTATTTGAACTTCATTTATTCAATTTATCAATGTAATACCTAGTAATCCATAACGGTATTGTAACAAATAATAATAATAATAATAATAAAACAAAAACAAACAATAATTAGAATTGAAAAAATTAAAAAAAAAAAAGAATAATTGAAAATTTTTTTTCACGTTTTGGAGAAATGGTGTTGTTTTATGTTCAATACAATTGCTTCAAAATTAGGACTTTTTGATGTAAGAGCGATTTGAATACTGAACGCTGATCGAATGTACCAAACAAGTTGCTATTCAATCTTTGTCTTTTAACAGATATTTCTAAATTTGAAAAGTATTTTCGCGGTTTGGAAGACAGGTGTGAATGCAAATTATTTAAATGTTTCTTCAATTGACTTTTTTTGAAAGATTCTGAAGTCAGTACCTTCATACATACAACACACTGTGGTTTTATTGTACTATTGTCTTCTACTTGTGTAAAACCGTAATTAAGGAATTCTTCTTGGTATGTTTTTATCTATGTGCTGCCATCTGAAGGGAGACAGAAAATAATATTTGTAAAATATTTAAATTAAATTTCTAAATTGCGACTTACCTTTATCGATATATCGCTGATTAATGATAAAATCAGCAACTAACTAATAAAAACTCGCTCTCTGACTTGTCACCTTACTTGTACTCAATTTAAAGTAAAATAAAATGTGCTTTATTGCGCAAAGAGAACACTTTAGTGGTGGGTAGTGAGATGGCGAGAACACTTTAGTGTGGTGGGTAGTGAGATGGCGCTAAATTGTTTAAGTTGAAAAAAATACTAACAAGTTTATAAAATAGCAAATTAAAAATATATACTTTTTACTCAAAAAAGTTTCATTTTTACCCCATTTGGGGTAATTTACCCCGGTTCCCCGACCGCTGTGGTATATGAACCTTTTTAAATCATATAACCTATTTTTTTATAACTTTTCAGTGGAAAATTCCAAACGTTGTTATACAATATAACGTGAATTAATTTAAACAAATGAAGAAAAAAGTAGTTATATTATAAAATAAAAATGGCATAAAACAAATGTAATACGGCTAGATATTTTACTGAAATTTTACATGTAAAAATATTGTTAAAAGATTACTAGTTAAATTTTAAATAATTTATGGGATACATGTGCTGAAGCTTTTAAAAAGATACACACACACACACACACACACACACACACACACACACACACACACACACACACACATATATATATATATATATATACAGGGTGCATAGTTCAGTTCTTAACTGGACTTTCTCTGATGGTTATAAACATCTACTTTTAATTACAAAACTGTTTCAAATAAAATTGCCATTCCCGTTATTGTGTTTTTAAGGTGGGAATTAAATTTTGATAACAACAAAATCTACATTTTTATGCGCTCACTAGTTAAAGATCATTATATGTAGTAACCCTTAAAACCGTGCACGAAAGTTCTCTTCATCGAGATGTTTCGATTCTAAATTTCAAGATTTCCGTTGAGGGATTAATTTGAGTAGTTTGAGTTTAAAATTACATTTCATGGCGAAAGAGAGAGTTGTATCTAAGTGGTTTTAGCTCATTCATAGCCTAGTAGATATGCACGATGGGTTGAAAGCAGCTGATGAGATCGCATGAAAGTTTGGAATTCGAATACCATAAAAAAGCTATATAGACGAACAAATTTCAAATGGAAAGTTGTAGAGCATAAAAAAACACTAATGTCCTGCTATAGTTGGAGATGTCTATATTCAGTGAATGTTCCCTCGCACAACACAAGTTCTACGAGCTATTTCTTCCAAATTTTTCAGCAAATCCGACGACTGATAACCTCTCTTTATTTTTCAGCAAACAGTATTGTCAGTTCTCTAATCTAGCATGTTGTTACATTGCCTTCTCCACCCCAAAAATGCTTTATTAAAAATCAGAGTTATTCTAAATCCTATTCAGCACGCAGCTGCCCGTATGATTTTGACGCTTATCCTGCGGTAATGGTGTTTGCTGCAATGTGACATGATAGAAACGTACAGGCTATATTTTTTCCGTCACACATATTACTGATGTATGCAAACTCTCATCTGAGATAACTGAAATCTATTCAACTGAAATTGACGACCAGCCGGAAAGAGAACGCCATATTTCTGTGAATTCGTTGCAGGAAATGGTTTGATGAGGAGCTTTCTTTTTGCTACACAATTTCAACTTTGCCAATAGTGGAATTCGAATCGAAAGGTAGAATCCTACCATTCGGTCACCGTGAGGATCCTGCCGGTAATACCTATCTCAAAGTATTAGCTGTAGTGTAAGTTGACACCATACGTTGACCAGATAATCAATCCGGATACTCGTGCTATCGGTTTTATGCTAATGGTTAAGTACAATTTCACAAGCTGCATTTGCCTAGCAGGAAAACCAGCGGCAATTCATCTGCAGTTTAGCTGTAAAAGTTTGAAGAGGGGATTACAAGAAAATTAGGGAAGTGATATTACGAACGAAACCTAGAATAGGACATCTTAAATTCGTCACACCCTGTCTTTTCCTTTAAAACGAATACAAAATCACACGGATGGATTAGTGATATTTTGTGCTATTAGAGTAGCAACTTACGGTACTCGTGGGAGTCAAAGTGGATATTTATAAATTAATTGATTTTCCACAGCTTTTCATCTGACATTCTTTTGTGTATCTTATTTTGTTTCAGTGTTCGAATTCCATATGTTACCATAGAGGTTGCTTTCAACACATCGTGCGTATCCACTTTTCTTTAAATAAACCCACTGTTTATATTCATGGAACCTACATATGCTGCAAAAGGAGCATTGGTACCCGGTTTCAACTTCGGATTACCCTAATTAATCTTTTGACTGACGCCTCAATGAAGCAGAAACATTTTAAAATTTTGAATCTCAATATCTTGGTCAATTTTTGTCAGAGGAGAGAAACTTCATGTTCTGGCTTTAAAAATGAGTGTAATTTTTTTTTATTAAATATAATGGTAAGAAACGAAAAAACGTATGGAAACTTAGATTTTGCAATTTTAGTAAAATTCAATAAAATCAATACTTACATTTTTAGAAAAATTATTTTTGTATTTGAAAATATAAGTCTACGACTAACGGTTGTGGAGAAACAGACAGGATGAGGACTTAATTAAGCTCCCTGTATGTGTGTGTGTGTGTGTGTGTGTGCGTACGCACACACACACATTATTTATATATATATATATATATATATATATATATATATATATGTATATATAATACCCATATATATATATATATATAATACCCATGTCGAAATCCGTTAGCTAGCGATATTATGAAATGTTACCCTATTATCCTCTAGACTAAAAGTAATCATGCAGAGACATTCCCAATGAATTTCAAAATTACTACGGTGTATTTTTATATTTATCTACTTGGAATAACTAAGAAACAATTGAATTTAAATTTGAGTCAATAAGCCCTGATATTACAAGCAATTGACATCAAACGAAATCTATTTTGCATAAGAAGTTTTTAATAATCCAATGTTTAGCATTTTTTATCCATTGTTCAAATGTATTTACATAATATTAAAGACAGCAGTTTACATAATTGCTTATAAAATGTAATAGTTGTATGATGCAGTTTTATTGTTATTCTATACATCTGGGGGATCGCTTTCGATGTGCTCATGAAGAAAATAACTTTATATCTATTATTTTCTACTGACAAAAATAGTGTCCTGCCCGTGCAGTGTTTTTAGAATTTCGTAACAGATTGACTCATTTTATGAAAAATACAGAGTGCATTAAGTATTTACAAATATTAGAAACATTATCAAATTTCAAACATAATTTTCTCTATAGCAAAAATGTAATATATCACAAGAACTTACAATATTACACTCGAATTCAGTGTAACCATAGGGATCGATTCAGATAAAAATGTAATAATATGTAAATCTTCAAAATATACTTTACAGAAGTTGTATAAATAGTTATTTTAACATCGAAACTTTTCGACTTTTCCCTAATTGCCTCCACATAATTGTCAAAGATAATTTATTTTCAAGAATTATCTAACATTATGAAATAACAACAAAAAACTTTTATTTTTATTGATTATAGTATAGTTCTCAGAGTAAAGTTGGTATATTAATGTGCTTATAAAAACGAAGCTGTAAAAGAAGAGAAAGAATTGGCCTAAAAAAAACTTTTAGAATTGAATGATTATGGACGAGGATATTAAGAGGACTATTAATCTGCTTGCAGATACGAAACACTAAAAGAAGCAGAAAAGAGAGGAAGAATTCGATTTTTAAACTTTTGGATTTGAATGATTATGGATGAAGATTTTAAGGGGACTATTTAAAGGAACAACCTTAAATAAATAAAAGAAGTTCGAAGAGTACCAAGTCCCCCTAATAATCATTATGTTTTTGTTAGCAGCTAGTTCTAAGAAGTTTTGACTAGTGTCTCATACAAGCTAGGTGTATAGAATATAAAACTATAAATATTTTGATTTTTTTTTGTATCTGTATCAAAAACGTGAGGAAATTATTTTATATATTTTAAAATTTACTCAATGAAAAATCGGAGGTTTTTTTTTTTATAAAAATCAATATAAAGTTTTAGAAAGGTTTTAAACACCATTAAAATGTTTAATGATTTTTAAACAAATTTCGTCAAAATTCTACATAGATTAAAGGGTTAATATTGATTTTGTTTAAAATCCTTAAATAAAGATGGTAAACGAAGGTAAAATTTTAAAAAGCACTAATAACTTCCTTTACTAGCGATTCAAAGGAAAAAATGTGAATTTAACAATAAAACCTGTAATTAAAGAGCCGGTGGAAAGATAAACTTTACTACAGATTGATAAATAAATAGAACTTTAGAGCTAATTATTTTTAAATTTCTCCTGAAGAATAAAAATAAGTGTTTGCCTTAGAAAGGAATTTCCGTACTCAAATTTGAAGATTGCACATAGGAAGCTCATGCTAACAGTAGAAGATATAAAAATAATCATTAAGTGTGCCATGAGTTCCTATCAAATATTCTATAAGAGGAAATGATGTAAAACTTTTTAAAATGTTTCTTTTATAACAACAAAAATTTGTTATTCAAATCGTGGTAAAATATACAAAAAAAAAAAATGAATAAATAAATAAAACGCTCATCGAATAGCATATGTTGGTTTAAATATTACAGTCAATTTTAAATGT
This sequence comes from Pardosa pseudoannulata, assembly GCA_032207245.1. NCBI lineage: Eukaryota > Metazoa > Arthropoda > Arachnida > Araneae > Lycosidae > Pardosa > Pardosa pseudoannulata. The sequence goes on along the minus strand of CM063502.1, from coordinate 4,500,167 downwards.
TCTAAAATAACTGAAAAACTATATTATCTCTAAGAAAATTTTTTCTTTGAAATACTTCAGTCATTAATATTCTTTGACTATAACAAAATATTTCCCTAGTTAAAAATCTTTAATGTCCTGATAAAAAAGATGGCTTATTATACTTCTAGAAAATGTATAGAGAAAATTTACATATTATAGTAGAACAATCATTTATCATTCTGCAAAATTTATATATTATATAGCATACGTAAGTTCACGTTTCTTATCGCAACAGAATAGTTTCACAAAGAGAAAATTTAAAAACCGCATTCAAATTTTGAAAATCATATGTATATAGGTCAGAAGGTAAATTAATTCATTTTTATATAAAATTCAATGCCTTCAAAGACATAGTTACTAAACATTTACAAATACAAATATGGAAACTTTGTCATTTACAGATAAAAATATTTAATTGATAGATATTTAAGCTCAGAGAAGGAAATTTTTAAATTTTAACATCCTTTCAAAATTTTGAAAAAATTTACAGAAAAATAGATGATCCTAGAAATTAAGTATAATGCCTCTAATTTCCTTGATTCAAGATTTCTTTTTTACTATACGACACGTTAGTGGCTTTTTTTGCAACTCTCTCCAAATTTTTTTCATATCGCTTATTGTTACGTGATGTCCTGTAATAACGTCTTTAAAAGAACATCCCGTTGATGGTCTTTTCCAGTGTGCAAAACCTCTCACGTTATACCGCTTGACATGGTATTGACTAGCACATAAACCCGTAATAAATACATCTTCCATGACTAAAAACGGGATTGTTCCACTTGCTTCGAGAAGTTTGGGCGTCACGTCTCTGCTCATCACATAAGCTGTGCCAGATAGATAATCCGGAAACACATCACCTTCAAACTGATTTTTTGGCACATACCACTTTGCTGACGGGTGTCTATTTGGTTTAGCTTTCCGAAATAAAACTCCATACATCACATTTGACTTGACAGGCAGCCTAATTAGTGTATTTATTAAATTCGGTACATTAACATACATATCATCATCAGTTTTCAGAACGTACTGGACGTTTGGGCAATACCCAGACACCCAGTTTAGGAGCATTATAGATTTTAGAGTCAAGTTTTGATAAGAATCAACGAAATCTTGTTGAATAATGTCAGCATATTTCCTGGACTCTTGTTCAATCTGTTTTTGCAGCATTATCGTTTTGGTTGATCCAAGCAAAAATGCCAATCGTACATAATCAGTATTGTTATTTTCAGAAGCTATTGATCCCCAAGTACTTCGTATTGTCTCTCTTTGCTTTATATTAGAAACAGCTGTACAAACTAATATTAACAATGTTAATTTACTTTTCACTTTTGTACCTCTGGAACAAAAATCTTGCGGATTAATCAAAAAATTAAATGACTGAGGCAGTGTTACTTCTGGAGCTACAGCACTTATATAGGTTTCATTTGTTGAATTTCCATTTCCCTTTTCGGATTTTGATATCAAAGTATTTCCAGTATATATTTCACTTTCACTGGAGGAATTGCTCATTAAAGTAATTCCAATTTTAAAAGGCTCAATGTAAATGAAACCAAGAATCAAATTGAGAAGCAATAATAGGATTAAACTTGCAATACGACGTATGGACATGTCAAGAAGAGCACTTGGAATTTACTGAAAAAGAAAAAGAAAATATAATGTACATAAACATTTTAATCTTACTCAAAATGTCACGAATTCAAAACGATACACTAATTGGTAGGCGTTATTTATTTATCCTAATACCAGAACATACATATCAAGAAATGATGATATAGCAAAAATCAATTTAAAGGGGTTTTTTCTGAAAAGAGATTAATGTTTGGAGAAAAGAATTGAAAATATAATTTTTGGATTACCCTGCAACACATTTTTGATGCAAAATAAATGAGTTTCATTGAAAACATTTATCAAATAATATGAGACAATTATGAGTAAATAGAAAATTAAATATATTTTATAATATATATTATAAGTATATCTATTTAAAATATATTTTATAAGTATATCTATTGTTTTTAAATTTTAAAATGTGCTCAATATGTAAAATGTAGCAAAATAGCATATATAATGCTACATGTAATTTATAATGTATTTTTATAATGATGTATGCAAGATATATATATATATATATATATATATATATATATATATATATATATATATATATATATATATATAAGAAAATTTCTTATAGTCCCAAAAATCTTAATAAAATTAGTATTTGATTCCGCTACAGTGTATCATAATTTTAAATGCTATTTAAAGGATTAATAGAAATCTATTCCATAATATACGTCTGTTTGCTGCAACAATGCTTCTTTCGAGGATTCTTAATGGCAATTTATTAACACTTAAGTATCAAGATTTAATTTAACCTAAAATAATTTTCTTCAATGTTTGCCCACACTTACACTGCGACAGAAAACTACGAACGCTAAGAAACTCTAAGAAAGAAATAAACTAGTTTATATAAGCCAGCTTGTTTCTTTAGTAAACCACTTAATTAAATTGAATGATTTAAAATTGCAGTTTTTAGTTTTAGTAACATCTACTGGTGCTTCTTTTCGAAATAAATTTGCAGCACTCTTCCTGAGAAACCGCCCACTAAAAATCTATGTAAAATCCTTAACTGGCCTTTTTCTCCGTAACCGTTGGTTGTTGACGTATACTTTTATTTATTTATTTATTTTTTTTTTTAGTTTCAAATAAAATAAGCATTCCTTTAATTGCATGTTGTGAAAGTTATAAAATCTAAATTTTTATCCACTCTCTGTTAGCAGAAATTGAAACTCGTCTTTAGTACCATAACACAAAAGGCTCCACTTCCCTGTGACGTAAATTGACCTAGATATTGAAATTGAAACTTTCAATATTTTTTTTCATTTATTCATGGATCGATGTTCTTAAGACAGACACTGTTATGACAGATTAATTGCATTAATTCAGGGTTAAAATTAAGTTGATACCTCCCATTTATGGTGAAAGATAGGTGGCTTCCTTGATTATAAAGGTGGGGGTTCATCTATAGTAAAGTAGATATACATTGTATTTTCCAGTAAAATAAGATCGTAATCCCACCCGCCTTTCAACCTTAAAAAGACGTTACAACTTGTTTTCATCATCAAATTACTCTAATTAATCTTTAAATCGATCCCTCAAAGCAGGAGAAAAAATTTAATTTTTCGTAAAGTTTGAATTCAAATATTTCATTCAATTTTTGTCCTCCAAAAAGTGAAACTTTTTGTGTTACGGTTTTTAGGACTAGTTTCGATTTTTACGAAATATGATAGGGAACGGGGAAACTATTAAAAATATAGATTTTATACGTTTTGCAAAATTGAAGTTAAAATATGATTAAATGAATACTTATATTATATGAAACATTTTTGTACGACCAAGGAATAACAAATCCAGAAACATTTGTTTAAAGAGTTGTTAAAACATTGAATTGTACAAAATTCTTAAAGAGCTAAGTACATTTCAAAAAATCTTAACCCATATGTCATAGTTTTCGTATTACTATTTTAGGTGCAATCATTTTCTAATCAAAATCGACAGAGAAAGCTTCTTATGTTATTGAAACATCATAAATATTTTTTTATTTCACAAGATGAAACGGTTTTGGCAAAAGATATTTAAAAAAAATTTAAGTGAAAAATATTTTAGAAAAAAATATATTTCTTCCTTTTTGCACCAGTATTAATGTACATTCCGTTTTCTTGAAGCAAATTTTTTTCAGTGAAGTACTTTAATCCGAAACTTTTATGGCTTTTAAAGAAATTTTCACAACCATACAAATTAATTCCTTTGGCAAAAGATACGGGCATAAAAAAGACTGCTTGATTACTTACACTGGAGACATTTTTACAAGGTATGTCCCAGAAGTAATAAGAAATTTTTTTCATGTTCATTTCTGTCAAATCACCAAGGAAAATAAATGGTTCAGAAATGTTTAATGGAATATTGGTGATGTATTCCAACAGTTCAGAAGTTGCTCCTGATTCAGAGGGAATGTTGAGTGGCTTAAAGGTGATAAGTTGTGAGCAGAGCTCGTTACGCTTTAAGATACAGAGCTACGCTATGCAATTAAGTTTTGCGTTAAACTCGGTAAAAGTAGTAGCTTGTAGAAGTTACAGAGATAAAGTTGTCACAATCGCAAGTCTACAAGAAGCATACTGCATTTAGGCACGGCAGACAAAACATTGAAAACGATTCCTGCGTAGGACGGCCATCTATTACGAAAAGGCATAAAAACATCGAACGAGTGAGAAACATCAACCACAGATTAAGTTTATTCTCGATTGTACAATTTTACAACTGTGATTTCACAGTTTAACTTGATAGTGCTCAACCGCCTAAACGAACAAGTTTATCTACCATCAGCCTACAGATCGATGGCAGCTGGATCATCCAACATGACACCACACACGGCATTGGTTGTGACTGAATACCTAACCCAAGAACACAACCCTTCTTCCCCAACCACAATACAATTCCAACTTATCCCTATAAGATTTTTTCCCCACTGCTTAAGATAGATATGACATTTGACACACTCCAAATGTCTCTAAAGATCGGTAACCACAAGGTTAAGGGCATTTTAAAAAATGAGTTCGAACTATGCTACAACCAGTAGCAGCAATGCTAGATTTGTTGTACGCTCAAGGTTCATATTTTGGAGATTACAAACTGTAACTACGATTGTTTTATTTATGGAATTTATTACTTATTACTTTTGGGACAGAACTTGTATTTACTCTTTTTCTTATGGAACATACAAGCTCCGATCACGTTAATATTATTTGCTTTTGACCTTTTTTAAATTTTCTCAAGATTACTTGATGGAGTGTTTAGAAAAATTAAGCACGAGTAGGGGATGCAAGTCCTCTAATATATTTATAAAAATATGAGTCATCAGTGCATTAATGGGACCAACAAAAAATAAAATAAAACAAGGGAGAAATTAGTTCACATTGTACCAGTAAAGTTGGGAATGAACGTCCTCAAATGTGAACACTAGTATACGCAACTGTTGTGTGTCAGAAAAGAAACATTTAACTATGTTAATATTAATAAATTAATTAGTCTATTTAAATAACCTATTTCTTGCACGGATTTTGATCAATACGTACTCAATTTTTAATCTAATTTTACAAAACTTACAGGTTATTTGAGAAACAATAGCAGTCATATTCTACTAAAATTTGAAATGAATTACTAAATAACTGGGGACATATGAGTTGTTAAACTAAATAATTTTTATCTAGACATGCGTGAAAGATACATTTTTCTGCTCTTAGAATGTCTTTGTTCACTCTAAAGAGAAACTTATAATGTCACTTGAATATCTTTAAAATAGACAAAAGTATTGGTGATTTATTCAGTTGCCTTTTAGTAAGTTAGAAGAAAAGAGAAAACTGATAAGAGACTTTAACAAATTAAATTTGTGTTTTTAAAACATTCATTTGCGCAAGGTAGACATTCTTGTACAATGAAAATTAGTAATATTTAATGGCTAATGAAATGTGTTTTTTTTTAATATGCTACTAAGAAAAAAAAGGGAATGGTGAAAGCAAATGGCTACCTTGCAGAAAATAGATGTTTAAAAAAAACTCTTTTCAAATTGCGAAAATCCTTAATCAGTTTTCTCTTTTCATTGAACTTGCTAAACGCAGCTCAATAAACCGGTGTCAGCTATTCAAGTGGCATCTTTATATAAATTGCCATATTCTGTTGATGACTATGAAATTGTAGTAGCACAAAAAAAATATGCATTTTTCAAGCATGCGCAGGAAATTTATTTATAAGTCGTTTTTAGCTTATTAATTTCAAAGTTTAGTGAAATATTACTGCTTTTTATGTCAAATGAACTGTAATTTTAATAAAGTTTGGTTAAAAATTGTGCACGTATTCAGCAAAAATCATGCAAAAAAGGTGTTTTTTAAATATCGATATCAATATGGTTAAATGTTTCTTTTCTCACGGAAATGCTCATAACAATTGCGTATATTTTCAGAACTTTTTAGAACAGAGTAGTTTTTTATGGTCTCCTAAATGCAGTAGTGGCTTATTTTTTATAAGGATGCCTGACGAAATGTGTTCACTGCTCATAATTAAATTTTCCTAACACTCTTATGTAATCCTTTGAAACTCGATAAAAGGTGAAAAATACGAAGTGGCCACATTAATGGGATCAGATACATAAAGAGACGTGCACTATAATAATGTTTGCTCTGAGTATTACGTTTCATTTAATATCCAGACAGCAATAATTATTATATGCCTCGTAATTTTACATTGGACTTCCCATTTTCGGAAGTGGGAAGTCGTACTTATCTTTACTTGAATGAATTACAATTTGCAAAAAATATATATCATATCTTGTTCCGAACCGGCTGAATGATAAATGGTTTTGAACTACTTACCAATCGTACGCTATGCTACTACGCTAAAGCACGTGTCTGGAAAGTCATAATAATGGTCCCTTAATACTGTGGTGCAATACGGTCATCTTTATAGCTGACGTCATTTGTGACCTTCCTTTGTCCATCAGCTGATTAAAATCCAGAGAGCATGATACCATGAATTTCTCTCATTTGCCATTGCTTTCAAAATCTGCCGGACACTGAAATACAATAACATAATTTATTTGCTCGATAAAATAATATAAAGAAAAGTTACAAAAAATTACAATGTATATATTCAAAATCAAAATTTACTATCTTTCCAAAGATAAATAATATTTCTCAACACAAAGTTCATTTGACATACCAAGTAAAAATTCTTGGTTTCTGTAATAAAGGAGGATTCCATTAAATTTAGAAAGTAAATAATATCAATATAAACGATTATTCATCCTTAAGACTCTAAAAGTATGTATAAACTAAATAGTGACTAGAGAAATACCCGCTTTTATTTTAAGCATATTATAACTGATAATAAAGCTAAAAAATAACTTCTGATTAACCAAATAAGATGTTTTAAAAACTTTTAATCTCGTTTTGAACATGAAGTGCTAGTGAATGTAAGTAAAAGAAAAATTTTATTGCAACTTAGATGCCATTTATATTGGAGTTTTAAATCTCTTTAATTTTATTGAAAACTGGTGAGAATAGATTAAAACTACGAATCTAAGACACACATGAAGTAACAAATCAGAATCAATAATGTTTTTAAAGAAATTTATATTGGCATAATGTCAAGGTACATATTTTCTCGTTAAAAAAACCGACAGCTGAACAAATTAGTCTCCTTCCCAAAAAAAACTTTTGCAAACTGAACATATTGAAAGAGTGGGTTTTGTTAAAATGATCCAGTAACACATTTATATTTATGAGAATTTATGTAGTGACGACTTCACAAAAACGAAAATTTTGTTGTATGTTTTATATTATGTCGATGTAATTATGTAGTAGAACTTATTATGTAGCAGTTATAAAGCCATTTTAAATGCTATAGAGAATGTATGCGCAAGTTTAAAAGAATTTGTTGTTAACGACTGGGCTCCAACTTATTTAATTTGTTTATATTATATAACCTTAGTCTGTATCTGTTGCCTATCACACAATATTATCGTATGCACTTAATTCAGTACAATCAATATATTTTCGTACTAGAACAGTAGAGATCTTTGGCACTGAATTCCAATTTGAAGTACAATATTTTTATATTCATAAATTAAATGAAACATCGCTTAAAAACATAATTTACAAAATAACTTCTTTTTTTTGTGATTTAAACTCCATATTCACAGCTACTTTGTTTGATACAGTAATTTTTTTATTATAGTGAAGTCAAACAATTATGGTTATCCTTAGCACTTGTAATAAAAATGAATATTTTTTTCTTTTGGAAAATTAGTGCTTGAAAAATTTATCGTAGAAACTCTTTATTTTGGAAAACTTTAAATCAAAAAGAATTAAAGGTATGAGAGAAAAACAACAAATTTGTAGAAAGCAGTAATTAAGTTTTAACGATCTCCAACATTCCAAAACTTGTATTCCAAGATTAAATGAAAAATGTATAAAGAAGTTTCCTAAAGTAATTAAAGCCATAAATTATAGAATTAGGTACATTTCTTGAAAGTTTTAATTTGCAGAAAATGAGCAGACCTGTAAGTCGTTAATAGGGAAAACGGAAGATGATAAAAAAAAAAAAATCATTTATCTCATTTGTCATCGGATTTAATACATTACTTCAGTTTTCTGTAAAAGTACTTGAAGGAGAGTTTCAAAATTTCGAAAATTTGAAAAATATTCTTTTATTCATCCAGAATAATCTCTTGGGCATGTGAATGAACGAAAAAAAATAATAATAAAATAAAAATAAACAAATAAAAGATTAGCTCTCGTGTTGCAAAAAGTAGATCGTAGTGCTCCCAACCAACCAAATAAAAGAATGAAACTTGATTCACCTTGTGCTAAACAAAGTTATAAATAATCTGGAAGTACAGAAATATTGGCGTTAGTATCAACAATCGTTTTTATATCGGGGGGGGGGGGAGAAATTTTTCATCGCATTTAATCATGTGCGCTAGAGAAAAAGGCTATTTTCAGCTTAATTAGGATGTCATAAACTGACACATATATCACATGCAGTTAAATTTTAAAATAGAAAACTTTTGAAATAATGACATAAAACTTTCAACAATTGGAGATTGGATAAATTTCGAATGTTTTAATATTGACAGTACATTTGGTTGTGTTGTAAAGTATAAGAATGCCAAATTTCTTTGCAATTGGGCAAACAGTTTAGGGGAAGATATGGAACATGCATGCATACCCACCCGCATAGAATGACTTTTATTTGTAAGATAAACACGGGTTCCCGTACTTTGCTATAATGATTTACTATACATTAATATTAGTCAAAAAATTGTATTTTGTGTTTTTCGCTTTTATAGTACAAAATTCCACGTGAATAATATCTATCGCTATAGCACATATGCTCCGTGTTTGTAACATTACCCTTGGCGACGTAGCACTATCCCAACCAACTTCGTAAGATGCCTTGTTTACTCCTCAGTTGTTCAAGTCAAGCCATCTCCATAGGTGGCTTAGTAAATTATTGTTATACTAATTATCATTATGTTTACATTTTCATTTTTGTATAGCATGGATCTTTTCGGAAACAGAACTACAATGGAATTGTACAACGACCCTAGGCTTGGACAATTTCGAATTGACCATTTCAATATTGATAATTTTTCGAGGAATGGAGCTGTAGAGATCGTATAAGTGAAGGAATCCTTATAACTAATGATTTTTGCGTGATTTCTCCACGGTGGATGTTAAAATCTACCAATATCCTCAGCAAAGAATCGCACTTAAATAGTTGTAGAATATGCAAGAAACCCGAATAACAAGAACGTAAAACTCTTTATTTAGTACTCAACCTCCAGGTTGACAAAATAGAGAGCTAACATATTGAGCTTCATGCTCTATTATACTGCAATGGAAAATTACAGAACGCAGTTCTAGTAAGAGAAAGTATGGTCCACTATCTTCCAGAACTAACAGAAAGATAATAAAATCAATTAAAATTCCTCAAATGCAGTTCCTGGATTTAAACTCGTAACTTTTTTCTTGAAAGTCATTTTACCGCTTCGCCAAAGAGGCCGGAAAGAAAGGAGTTTTAAGCTGCAATATAATGATAAAAATTAGCGAGATAAATTATTAAATTCTAATGTGCATGTTTCACTTCAATTTGGTATAGAATTTTATTCATTGTCGAAAACAGATAACGAGATAATTTCGGAATACTTGAATTTTTGCCTTTCAGTCTCCACGAGCATTAGCGTAGTATAAAAATTGTAACATAATCAATTTTAGTTTTTAAATCCAGTATAAATCCTCATAATAATTTTGAGCAGTCCCCCCCCCCGTGCAAAGTACAAAAATTCATAATAAAAGAATTAGTTGGAAAATTTTTCTGTTTTTGCCAATATAATCAGAGGGATGTTAAATATTTTTTTCATGTATTAAAAAAAACTGTGTTTCCAAAAGTAACCGAAAGAGAACAGTCACACGTCATTGTGAGACTTTTTATGCAAATAAGGCTATTGCTAAAACACCTGGCTGGAAAATGTTCCATCATTCGCTTTTTTTTTTGTTTTGAAAATAGATTGAGAAATAAAAAAAATCAGATTCAGTCAGTGTCACAACGCCTTTAACGTGTGACGAAACCAATTTGCCAGTCACGTGCTCTGAATGGTAGAACAAACCATGTTATGATATCACGTTCAGTTTTCTGAGACGTGTTGGGAAATAAAACATTATTATTGCCATTATTTTTTAAGGGTAAAATTCTCTTTGATTATTTCCAGCCTTCCAGCTTATTTTAGAAGCAGGCTTTTAGTGAATGAATTTCACAAAGAATTCTTTTTAATAGGAAAACAAAAGTGTAACTAAGTCATTGATTACAGATGTGTACCCCAAACAAATATTTTTGTGATTAAACTACTTCTTCTAAATTTATAAAGAAATAAAACATAAGTTTGTGTGAGTATCTATGTACCATAGAGATGATGTAGTTATGCTTTTATTCAAATATTTTTTTATTAGAAAGAGTTTACGATTGTTCTTTTTCGTGTTATACAGCATGTTTCCTCTTTTATGAATATTTTCAGTAATACGGCAGCAATTTTCCATTAATACGAATATATATATATATATATATATATATATATATATATATATATATATATGTGTGTGTGTGTGTGTGTGTGTGTATAAATGTCTTATGGTAGACCCCTTTATAACACATTTGTATCGTAAGATTTATTCTTACGTATTTCCAAATTCCTAGCAATAAGATTTTGATGAAAACTTTGGAATTTCACAATAGGATGATTTTGCCCACATTTTTGTGACTCATTTAGTGGCGAGTTACTAGAGAACATTGTCTCTTTTGCTTCTGGTTTTTTGAAACATTTCAAACAAAATCAATCTTATTGGTTGCTCATTGAAATAGAAACTTCAAATTCGGATTTCGCTGGCTAATAAATAGTTCCTTGTACAAGTAAAAAGATACTAAAACCTATTTAATTGTATTACCTCAACATAAATACCTACTATATAACGCAATATAAATACTTTCTAAATAATAGATGATGCATATAATGTAAATATATAAACATTGTAATATTATGGGCATTTAAAGCCATTTTACGTAATTAATAAATTATAAAATAATTAGCAGAAAATTTGCCTAAATTAGAACTTTATAAATTTTAAAATTATATTATATAGAATATAGAGTTTTATAAATTTTGAAATACAATTGTATTTCTCTTTATAGTGTAAACTGTAACGGAAATGGTGTCTGGATCATTGTGTCAAGAGTAAATGCATCACACCCAACTTGAACTCTTAAATATTCTTGAAATTGTCCTATTTAAACAATTGTAACGATGGATATGTACTGTAATGTTACAAAACAAGAATATATACAAATGGTAATAAGTGGTAGAAATGATGGAGACCAAAATTGCATACCACTGATTCTGAAGGAAAATATATTTAAAAGGAAACCAGGTTCTACTATATGAAACTTTCAAAACAGTTCAATATCTGGTAAAGGAGTACCAGAACACTTCAAATTACTGAATTCTGAACATTGAGACCTGTGGATGGGGCTTAAAGATTTCGAGCTAGATAAAGACTTAATTTTTTATTGAAGGAAAAGAAAACAGGTTGAAAGATGAAGCTACTCGTCAGAAGCGAAAAGGAAGGAAAAGAATGCAGCGTTCTCTTGGACATTGACAATTTTTTTTTCAGGCGTAGCACGTGGAGTGCTTCTTTTAATTTTTAATTTTTTAAAAATATGTTTTTTGCATATTTCCTTGTCTTTTGTTCTATGTTTGAATGTTGTAATATAGATCAGTGGCATTTTACTATAATTAAAGACGATATAAAGTAAACTTGGGTTATTAATGACTTTGAAATAACAACAGCAATGTACTATACCACAGCATTGTCTATGAAATTTTTAACAGCATTTAATTCATGATGTAAAAAAAATCAAAAATTTCTTACAGTAAAATATAAAAAAAGTAACTGTCATTAATTTCGTAGACATTCAATAAGTATGCTTTAAATTTCATCAGGATACGTAAAACATAGTAATATGCATATAATTCTTTAAAAGTAAAAATTAAAGAAAGGTTCATCTACATCTCTATATACCTATTGCTTTTTAAGTATGGATAAAATGCTTATTTAAACAAGTGTTAACGATCCCGAATCCTGATTGCAGGGAAATAATGGATAAATCATTTTTCGAAACCCTCAATCGATAATTGTTTTCATGTAAATAGTTATATTTTGTGTGCTTTAATTTCATGCACAATAAATTCCTCTATTTTACATAAAATGGAACTATTTCTTTGTAGTCAATATCTCTCGTAAAACAGACTTTTAATCATTCAAAAGATGACACAGTTTCTGTGTTTTACATAAAAAGGATCCCTATAATAAGTAGTACATTGTTAACGCTGTAAAACAGGAAAATGGACTTTTAAACTATTAAGAGAGGATGATACACTAGTTATAGGTACAACGAATGTTTATACAATGACTTTCAATACAAATTTTCCAGGACACTACCGTTACTTCTGTGAATTAATTAAAATCCATTTATTTTAAATAGAGAATAGTACTATAGACTTAGCTATCGAAGGGGATATCGTTACTGTAAAAAAATATTGGAAGAAAGATTTCATATCTGAATCGTTATGCATTTATTCATTCTACATATTATTCATATTTCCCGTACTCACATGTTTCATACAATTATTGCCATTCACTCATATTTAAACTTTTTCTCTTTATTTTTTTACCAGAAAAATAACAATCAAATTACAAGAACAAACGAGATATGTTAATTAAAATTGAAAAATGGACGTATTTAGTTGAGAAGTTACTATTTATAAATTTTCTTTACTATTGTTATTTTAAAACTACTTAATGCAATTTCATGATTAAAACTATTAAAAATCATTCGGATAGTTATGTTAAGTAAAAATTAAATGCATAATAATGAATAGTTTATATACAACGGCTACAATCATTCTCATAATATTAATCAGAACATATTATATTTATAGTTTCTAAATAACTTTAACAAGTACCTATAAGTGATAAGTTAGTATTGCCAAGCATCATTGCAATTTTCCAGGAGAATGAAACCTATTTTATCAATAACATGTTGCTGTAGCTAAAAATACACATTTCAAACAGTCATTGTTTTTAAAACTTAAAATTGATTTTCCATGGGAACATCCGGCTCTAATTTGGAATGTTTTATTTTCGAATATAAGATCTAATATTCATAAAAACAAGGACCGCCTTATAACAATTTCACTAGCTAAAACTACTGTTTCCAGAAAATAATACGAAAACTTGGTCTAAACAGGATTTAGGTTCCACCGAGCATCCAATCTATATGCTATTTTCGACATCAAATGGATATAATGGCAAAAAATGAATACTTCTGATAAATAAAAAGAGCAAACATTTTCACTCTACCAGTACTAGTATGATATTCCTACAGCTTTCCCGTCTCATTGTGCTTTTTCACATACCAACTGCCATTAAAGTAAAATAACTTAAATTTAATAAAAAGTTATGAAAAAAGAATTTAAAACATTTACAGAAGAACGTACAGGTTTGTAATTTCTTTTCTATCCATCATTTTAATTAATCCATCAATAATATTTATTTGAAACGGCTTAAACAAATAAAATAATAATGACTTATTTGTCATTAAATTATAGTAAAATCTAAAAACAAATAACAGCAAAGTATGGAAACTATATAGTATTAACCTTTTGCATATAAATCTTTGACCTTACTTGCATTTAAATAAACGAATATGAGAGCTGTTAAAAAGTCGTTCAACAATCATTCACAGAATAACAAAGAAGGTAGATTGGAAATGTTCAGAAGTATAATTAATAAAAGCTGTATGGTTGAATGATTTATTGATCTTAAAAAAGCACTTCCACTTGACCATGAATGTGAATAATGAATTCACATGTCATAAATTATTGCTACTAGTGATGTAATAAAGAATAATTTTGTACTAAATTATTCAAGTCATATATTTTGAGAAGAACTTTTTTAACTTATTATGTCACATGCAACTTTTTCCAAAATTTCATTGTTTATCGAAATATGCACATTGAAAAAAAAAGAAGCGAATAAAGCATTCAAATTATGAATTACATAAAAGCCAATTTAAAAGAAACAAGGGCAAAAGTAAACACACCTAAAGTACTTGTTTATAGAACCTAATTCAAGATTTTCAAGAATATACAAAACAAATAATACATATATTAGGTAACTTTAGAAATAATTTTATTTATTATTAAAATATGTTGTACAAGTAGCATATTTTACTAGTTTTCCCTGTTTGAAGAAAGTGAATGGCTTTAAATTCCCAGTGCAACAAAGACACACACCTATACATATATATACACACATGTGTGTGTGTGTAATGTCAAAAATTAGTGAGAGCAATTCACAAATTCTAATTAATTTTTTCCTTTTAATCAATATATAAAGTTATTTTAGGCACATGGATAACGCAAGAATACTCCAGAATAATTTCAATTAACCTTTAATTTGTGGTTTTATGTATGTATTGCGACTTGATGCGAAATTGCTAAGTCAGTAATATTAGCTATTTAAGTTGATCATTATTCTCTCTCGACACATGGTTTTCGACTTCAATGTAGCACCCTACCGCTCTCTGTTTATATGAAAAACGTTAGAGACCATATTTTTAAAATTGACAGTTAATTACTAAATGATGATCATCTTAGAATGAAACATAGACATTTACTGACGTTTATGTGTGTCGTAAATTCTTGAATTTAATGTATTAAATATTTGTGCCTTCACAGAAGTCGGCAAAAATAATAATCTGCCTGCGGGAAACCATTTCGTGTTTTCTGAAACGTCATACCAAAATTGTAGATTACTACTTTCCGTGATTCAAAGTTTATTTGATTTTTTTTTTAATGTCGGATGTCATTTTATAATGAGAACTTCAGAGCTAAAGTAAAATTTAAGGTAAAGAAAATAACAATCATTATCAGATATGCCTGAACGACTTTTAATTAAAATATTAAAAAATATCCAAAGCTGGAATTTTAATTCTGTTTGTGTATATATAGACATTTTGACGCTACAGCGAAATTTATTAACATGAGTCAGACGGTGTGAACAAATGGGATTTTCTGTGGACACATTAATAATCTGTTATTTGGCTGAACTCAGGTGAAAAGTGTAAAGTATCATACTACAATTTTCTTAACAAAATCAGTCATTTCAGTTTAATTTCAGTTATGTTTTTTAAAAGAAAATATAGTACTGAAATAATATGTTATTATATATTTCATACGGTTATCATGTCATCTTTTTGTATAATGCGTGTCCATATATTTTATGAAATGTTCCAAGGGTGTCATGAAGAATGATTTTCTTTCTAGAGATAACAATGATTTGCAACTGCTTGAATTTTCGTTTGATTCGTAGAATTTGTTTATGATGTGTTTCGTCACTATTTTTTGCCTCTGTTACCTGATGAACCTGAATTCGCACTCTTCTTGCATATTAAAGTTCTTTTGTGCTAATGTTGAATTTTCAAACTTCATTAATCATTATGATACGAATTTCTATTAATTATATTGAAAGACTTATTGGTTATTTATTACTTTTACATATACCGTTTTTCCTTTAAATTCGAGCGTTTTATTTTATACAAATGCAAAATACAGAATACACTCTTATTCCCAAACAGTAGAATACAAATACAAGTATTCTTTTTTTTTATTATATTTGCCATATTGAAAATTGAATGACATGTGAAGAAGTAAACTATCTTATCCAGGATGCTATAAAATATTAAACAGAATTTTTTATGTTAATTTAAAGAGGGATGGGAGAAAAGAAGAAATATTTTGTAAAATATGCATTTAAAAATTTGTTTCTCAAAATGCTAGATAAAATGCATTCACTAACTCAGAAATTTTTTTATTATATATGCTTTTATATAATAAATTTTGATCCTCAATATATTTTGCCTGTATGTTAAGTTAAAAACTTATTGTATTTTAATGAGTTGAGAACAATCATCCCGTTAAAATTTGTAAAAGATGAATACATTTTGGAGTAAATGTAAGATTTTTTACTGCGAAGTTGTGAAGTTCGATAAATATTATGGAAATTTTTGATTTAATATATTTAACTGATTTGGGAAGTTGTGATGTTTGAAAGGATGTTTTTCTATTTTTTTTTCTTAACTTTAAAGTATCGAGGATGTCAGATTATTCATGGGAGTGCGTTTATAAGCATTCCTTTGACCATGTGTATGATGTGGAAGTAGAATATAATGATTCAAGATATTTAAACAAATGTCAAATTTATAGATTGTTTTTATCACCATAAATTGAAAAAGCTAATTATTTTGGTTTATTTTTTCTGTAAAAATTATCATCAATGGTTTGAAAATGTTTCATGTGAAATTAGTTGCGTTATGTTTATAAGAGGTTGTAAACGTTTGGGTATAGTTAACATACTGTATTCAATGTTGGTTGCACTTACATTTTATGACACATTTTCTGCAGTTGATAAATTTTCTTTCCATCAAGGGTGGTAGGAGTTATGTATCTTCCTGACATAGCACGTTTTTGTACAAAATATGTTACACCACACGCCATTCTTATTAACCTAGATATGTAACTCATAAAACACTTTAGTAGGTTTTCGTTGTGTTATAATAATACGTGAACCATATCGAAAACTAACCTTGTTAGTTCTCTTGTTTCACCATTAATGGGAATACATATATTGATGAATATCTTAAATCTAAATTAATATGGAGGAGTAAATGAAATAGGAAATTAAGCAACTGAAAAAAATACAGTCCGTTCTCTTCAGTGATGAGCTAAAATTTTAAACATCACAGTGGGTCCTTTATAAAAGAGGATAAATCGCGGGATAACAGATTTATAACAGATTTGTTATCATATGTAAACAACGAAATGTAAAGTTTTATATTGGATATAGCTATTAGTCCTAATTTCAGTCGGAGTACCTGCCAAAAAAGTAAACTCCTGTATGAAGTATTAAAAATCATAGATGTCGATCAAAATTATAAATAATATCAAAAACTTGAAAATTTAGAGAATTGCTTGTAAGAATACAACTAGCCTTCACTTACTGGGAAAAATCTTTTCAAAAATTCTACAAAAATATTTTTTTAACTGTTCTTAAAAATGGACACTGCATATTAATGGGTTAAGAAGGTGCTTAATAAGTGAAGTATACAGTCTACCAAACTGAAATAGTAACACTGGATACTGAAATACCAATATTTCCCACAGAAACACTAATATTAGAACAGTGTCGTTTTTATTAGTGAAATTGCCCTTTCAAGCGTCCGAGTTTCCAGTCCGATACAAACCGATTTGAAGACCTACACTGAATGAGAAGATCGAAGGATTGTTACATATCAAATAAAGAGACAGTGCATCAAACAATAACAATATATAAGGACAAGAACAAAACCAAAACTCTATCCACTTCTAGTATTCTCCATCTACAATGGATTTCATTCCATGTGAATTTAAAACATAATGCTATTGCGGATAGACTGGCTCTGCCATCTCTTGGGAGCAACCGCAAACACATGGTATTCCTGTGGCTTTAACCGTTTATGAGGATGACAAGAGTAGCCAAACTCGACTGATTTTAGGGCATTTAAGAAAGGGTTTACAAACTCAGGTTTTCCAGTGGTACTTCTATTTGCACCAAGTGGAATATTGCAGAGGCTACTGTAAAACACCTGATCAATTGCATTGTCTTGGTATGAGCAGATCTTTTAAGAAGACTTACTTTCGTCATGGATCTGACCTCATTCAGATCAGCAATAAGAAGAGGAGGACAAGAAGTAGAATGAATCAGGCTGACTAGTACGCAGGTGACAGCAGAGATAAAGTGATCTACTGCGGGCTGGTAATAGCGGCATTATATAAGGTCGCAAACACCAAAACATTAAGACCACATTGAATTTTTAACTACTGTTTAAATTTCTAAAAAATTGAAAATTTCTTCCTTCAAATTCCCGAAATTTTTATCAGTTTTACGAATTTTATAAAAAGTTAATGTAGAACATGTTCTTTCTCAATATTGGTGTAAATTAAGCTTTAATGTATTCAATTGGTGATCAGATATGAATATGTTAAAGAAATACTCCGTTGCTGCGAAATATACCAATATTACCATTACATTATGTTGCAGTTAACTGTAATCTTGTTAATCTTTTATTCGATAACCCAAAGAAGAAAAATATCTCCAAATTTTCACAAACTTTGACTTGAAATACCTCGAACAGTTTTTTTCCACGGAGATGTGGAACTTTTTTCGGTACGGTTGTTAGTTTCAATTGTTAGTATATACTAGTGTACTTTGCCTTCTAAATGACATGCGGTAATTGAAAGAAAACAAAATCTTAAATATACGTGTGTGTGAACACACACACACACACACACACACACATATATATATATATATATATATATATATATAATATATATATATATATATATATATATATATATATATATATACATAATTTTTTTCTTTAAATCCATCAGAAAATCACAAATCCCCACAAAAAAATAATAAAACAGAAAAACATTTTTTAGCATTATGATTATGTAAATGATTTTTTAAATTTTCGAGTAATCCCGCTTTTCTTGGATATTGGAACTTCGAAAGACCATAAAATGAAAATAAATGCTATTTCGAAACTCTGATTTACGAAAATCGCCAAGAGGGAAGGACAGACTCCCCCCTTCTAAAACCATCCGTTAGTTTCCTAAATCAGAAATATCTACAATAAGATTTGCTGTAAATTTTGAGCTTAAAAATAAATTTATAATGATTCTAAGGTGCGTGAACATTGTAATGCATACAGATTGTCAGTGGTCCCTTCTTGACAGTGAAACAATTTAAGCATTTTTAGTTCACCATCATTTTTCCATCATTTAAAAACATAAGGTAAAGAAATATAAGGTAATTAGTATAAGAGTGAGTAGATAATAACATTGAAATATTATTCCTTGGCACATAATAAAATATTCACTAAAGAACAAATAAAAATGCCATTTTTGCAAACTATTTTCATTTAATTAAAAACATTTAGACCAAAAGAATCAACATTTTAAGTAGTTTTTAATTAGGAACTTCGTTCCTACAAAAATGCGACTTAGTGAAAAGAGTTCTCAACAACTTTTTGAACCCGTGGGTGCCTGTCTCGACCGCAAAATATTCTCAGTAAATTTTCTAAGTAAAGAGCATCTATTTTCAAAGTTTACTGTGGCAGGATTTAACTTTTCTCTTTAATAATATCATTAAGTTCCCACATCAAAATTTAACACTTTTAAGAATTTCATATTCAAACAAAATAAATTTCAAATCGGATATTTAAAAAGTTACTTTAACATAATTATCTCAGATAAAAGTAACTAAACAAATAAAACAAAAAGTCTTTCCTAATGTATACCAAACTCAAAATTATTCATAAAATTGTTAAATTCTATATGAATTCTATCTATATCATTTTGAAGCATTAATTACTGCTACCAAAGATGAGAGGACTCTTACAACACGATCAGTCTAGGGGAAAAGAAAATATTAAAACAAAGTTAAACTACTCTTCCCATAATGTCTTTGCAGTGAATGCATATTAAAACGCTCATCATCCAGAAAATGCGATGACTTTACTTAAGTTATCCCTCCACCTGTAAAGTGTTTCTCCCTACTAGAGAGTTAAGTTTTTGTTTTCCTGAAGCTCAGTTTTTTTTATACACAGAAAAAACTAAACTAAGCACTGTACATCACTTCAAAACGCTATACCTTAATAACTTTTAATTTATTCATATTTTTAAATTTAAATTTATTCATATTTCCCACTAAAACATAACTGCTATTTCACTATATTTTTAAAACACCGTTAATCAAACTTTTTCACAAAATAATTTTTAATCTAAGAAATTTATCTCCATTATGTATTTAATAGATTTTAATCAATCACCACAGGAAAATTTTTCAGGAGTAAATTTTTGCAAAAAATCTTTTACCTTTAAAATATTACTGTTCATATTACATCAGTAATAACTTTTTTTTTTATCTCCTGTTTTACTCTCACTACTCTCAACGAGTCATCCAACTTAACACTGTTTTTTCAGTAGTCATTTTCTTTCATTAATATAGTACCAAAATAGTTTTTTAATGTAACTCAAAATTAAACTCAACTTCAGAGCATCATATTTAAATCACATAACATAAAAATCAGTATAACTACTATTCCATTGATTTTGGTTTGGTTTGGAACGCTAGGTCTACTTTTATGCAACAACGGTCTACTTTTATGCAACGAGAGACTGGGACATACTGCTTAAAGCCGATTCCGAACGGCTACGAACATCCATGCCATAGTGGGATTCGAACCCACGAACTCCGGATCCAAAGGCAAGCACCCTAACCAATCGGCCATCGTTCGGCACTATCCCATTGAAATATTGAAACATACCAATTTAATTTTTTAACTAGTTCATCAACATGATTTTAAAAACATGCTTTTTACTATTCATTATATTTTTTTACCAATTGATAACAAAGGTTATAAATTTTTATAGTTATTTCCTAAAAGATTATTTAAAGTTTTTTTATATTTTACCTTGAATGGTAGGATCTCTGAAGAAAAAAAAATTTCGCCCGTACAACATATTTTAATAAGTTCATCTCAGAATTTTATGTAAACAACGCCGAACGCAAATGGATGGTTTGTTTTGGAGTGCTACGGTCTACTTTTTGCAATACGAGGGCTAAGAACGCAAATGGAGAAAGAGATGTTTCAGTGTAGAACTCGCGAAAAGTTGCTTGTAATGCCAAGTCTCTTTTCCACTCTGTTGCAGCACACAGTAACATTGGATTGCGGCGGTCGGGAAAGAGCGTTGATTTCGTATTGACTGATGCTAAAATTGCAAAAACTTCAAATAATTTAAATATTATACTCCATAAGTTACTGAAGTTCATTCTGTTAAAAGAATATAGACACAAAAGGAAAGGTGCCGTATAGATAATGTAATCGCGCAAGCAAAAGAGCCTTGATAGGAAAACAACTTTGCAGGCTTCTGTATTCCTCTTTTGTGTTTTGATTTTGTTTTTTAAATTACCAATTTTGTAGATTTCAGGTTTAGTAATAAGGTAAGGTTTTTAAAAATTCCTTTCAGATTATATATTTGTAGTATATGCTAATACATACA
>CM063502.1:4451309-4471309 GCA_032207245.1 Pardosa pseudoannulata | reverse complement strand
GAATGCTGTGGCCAGTATTGTATTACTGGAATGCGTTTCCAGTAGATTAGACCTGGATTAAAGCCGATTCCAAATAGATTTTGCCATATGTTAGATAAATTGGTATTCAAAACAAAATTGAGGGAATGAGCTCTACTATTAAAAGCAATATTCATTTTCATTCAGAATGAAGGTTAATTAATGTTTGGAATTTTTAGTAACAACAATTAATTAAAAGATTGACCATATTCTCTTAACTCCTAAGCCCTACAATAAAACTAGATCCCATAGATTTCGACTTGAAATGTCAATTGACATTTTTAGTTTAATTTTACCTATTATCAGAAAGGCATTTTCGTATGCTCCCATATTAAGGAGGACCGAATAAGTAGAGAGTCGCCATTTAGGACCAAAATTCGTGTATACAAATTCCCTGCTGGCATTGATATTCATAGTCAGTTGGAATCGAATTTAAGTGGTATGAACTTGTTAAAGTACTTCACATGTTGCAAAAATTTAACTATAGTGCTTCAAATAAAAGATGTCCTTTACAAGGTGCAAGATTTTGGCAAAGGTCAGTTTCTAAATCCTGTTAAAAAGGATTACGAAATGAAAATCAAAACATTTCAAGTGATTTCGAAAGACATTGCAAAAATGCTTCATAACATTCTCCCTAAACTTCGATTCTATTTTTACACGTACTTATAATGCGACCGAATGGTTTAAAAGCAGATGTGGATCTACAATTTTGAAGTAAATTTAAATTGAATTTGATTCGTCTAGTTCAGGGGTTTCCGACTTGAAAGGCCATATTGGAAACCTCATGAATGACTGTGGGCCGGACTTTCATAAACAGCCTATTTTTGGAGATACCAGTATGAAATAATATGCATGGTTTCGTTAAAAACAAATGTTAAATCATTTTAGTTGCTTAAAGACCCCTGTGTTATAAAATATATTTCTGGGCTCATGATTATTTGTATATTTTAAATGTAAGAATAAACATGACAAAATAGAGAAATAGCTTTTGTAAAGTTTAAATAAATAATTAAAGCTTTTTATTACTTTACAGTTGTATAACTGAGTGAAATATAAAATAAAAAATGCTGTTATACCCTCAAAAGAATTGAATTTTGAAGATGATCATTCAACAATGTCACTTTATATGAATTACTATCGCCAAATGGCAAAGAAGAGAAGAGATATCTAAAACCAAATTGGTATTAAAAGTGTAATCAAAATAAAAGTTTTAAAAAAGGTTAATTTAATGGAAGTACCATTTCTGCTAATGCTCAGAGTTAAACCAGTGATGAATTAGAAAGTCGAGTTCTGTACTAATTTTTAATGAATTTCATAAAAAATACTTTTTTTTTTCAAAAAGCTTTTGTGGGCTGCAAAATTGGCATCTCGGGCATCTTTGAGTTACCGAGTTCGCACACGAACAGGAGACAAATAGTAACTTCTAAAAGTAATCGGCAATTCAGAAATTTAGGAAAAAAAATATGCTCTAGCTAGAGTTGAATTCGAAATAAAAGACAGTACAATTTTTTTAAAATTTCCTTCTTTTGTTTCTGAATAACACCTAACATAGTCTTTTCAAAATATTTCCTTTTTATATAAAAATATACACTGCAAGGAAAAAAATTACAAAGGTATCCGAGAACTAATTTTTTTTTTCAGATAAATGACTAATAAAATATATCTACCACTTTTCTATAGTATATATGGGTACAATAAAATATTTTTGCTGGTTTAAATCTATTTATCTTAAAATAGATTCCTACAATCTACGAGACAAATGGACAATGAACGACAACCTTGAATAATGTTGAAAAATTTACTGTTTTAATTTTTAAAAAATCAAGATCCATATATGGATTAATTTATTTCACTGTACTGTTACTTTATAACAATATGTTTTAAAGAAAAAACTGAATTGATAACATTGTTGTCCGAGAAAAGTAATTCTACTTGATTAGAGAATTCTTGTGAAAAGTATCAGAAAAATCAGTTGTAAAATCTTCTGAAGATTTCAGAAAAGCCTGTTTCTATACAATATTATGTAATTGTTAGATTTCAGAAAATTTAAAAGGGTTATTACGAAAACATAGAACAGAATTCCGCAATATTAATGATAAATTATGTGAAATTCTATAGACTCCCATTTTGCTTGCCTATGCTGGTAAACTTTAATATTTTAGTTCTTTCAAAAAATTGATAACAAAGAAAATAAAATGAGACCATTAAACATTAAAAACTTATAAGTACGAGCAACGCGATGTGGTAGAGGTGTACTATTACAGAGTTGCATGTTAGCATTAAAACTATTCAGTTTCGTATTCAGCGACCACGTAATGGTTAACACTTTATTTAAATATTTTAGGTTTGGTTTGGAGCGCTACGGTCTACTGTTTTGCTCACGAGGGCTAATGAGACCGGGACTTACTGCTTAAAGCCTATTCCGAAGGGTCACACAACAACCATGGCAGCAGCGGGATTCTGGTACCAAAAAGCAATGCTCTACCATCCGGCCACCGCTCGGCTTTAAACATTTCAAATGAACATATTAAAATTAGTATATCAAAAGCAACTGCCTCTTCCCTTTCGGCAAAAAATCAAATATACTACCCAATCATTGGATTTCAATCCACTACAATACATAGAATTAGAAAACACGAATTTAAAATGAAAAAGAAACTAACAAACTGTGGGGAGTGACACTGATACAGAAATTTTGAAAAGGAAAATTGTTTATTAATAAACTCACTAGATACTTAATGTGGGACAAAAAATCCTACTAAAGAAAAAAATTACCACAATGTTTTTAGTGTAAGACAGCTGTTGGGAGAGATGTTTTTGATTACTTCTTGATTAATCATTTTTTAAAAATGAGTTTCATTGTATGTTTAAAATACTTTGAACAGTTTCATTAAATTTAAAATGTTAATATGATTTAAAAAATTCCTATTGTGAGCTTTGAATTTTTATTAGTAAATAAAGCAGAATTTAGATAAAATCAGAAAGAGTGCGATTAAGTTTTGGGGAAATTATGCACATAGAAACCTAAATAAATTCCATCCTTCTTTTTCATTTTGTTTTTAAATTGTAGACACACACAGAAAAAGGATCTTAGGGGAGACAAAATGTTGATATCCATTTAAGTTTGGAGGTGAAGTTTCTAACTATTATAAAATTTAAAAAAATGTAATATTGGGAATTTTCCAAATAAAACTCTATAATAGACAAATTAATATATTTGATTTGTTACTAAGATATTAAAAGTTTAAACTTAAAAATTATACGTAGAAATTATGACTTTCTTAGGCGTAAAATGAATGATAATAGAAAAAAGCTAATTAAATACTACAGATACTTGTTTACAATGATTGTCTGTAATAATACTACAATCATCACAAATACACAAATTATCTTTCTGAATTTAGCAATGTAAACAAGTTTTCAATAAAGGGAAATCGATAACAATTGAAGCTTTAAAAAATTCCTATTCTATTTGTCCATCAATTACTCTATCTATTTACTTGTTTTGTCCTCGTTTTAATTATTTTTATAAAGAACATAAATTTGTTACTCCAAAAGGGTGTAACATTTTTCCTTTCTTGAAAAATAGGCGACTTCTCCAGTCGCATCAGAAACAATAATGGCTCCTATTTATCATACTTAAATTGCAATCGGAAGATAAAAGAATATTTTCGTTATCTTTACAATAGCAAGGTACACTAAGCCTTCAAAAAAGTATAAAACATATCGTTATACATATGTTAGCGAATTAAAACTTTGTTCCGGCAAAAGTAAATATACTATGAAAACGACAAACTTAATTGTAAAAAACAAACATACAATACCACTTACATTAAAAAATTGCTTTTTAACAAATTGCGTTTTTAACGGGTATGTGTACATCATATCGTGACAACTGTCACGCACATTATGGTCGAGGTTCGTGTTCCAAACGACAGTTTTCTTTTTATTCGAACATACAATACATGTCGTTGAAACCTGTAATTTCCAGTCAAAAGGTTTATTTTGTGAAATAATACTGTCATATATTAATTTAAAATATGTTTGACTACAGCAGTGAAAAAAAACTATTAATTATTTTTAGTAAAAAAACATATACAACGAAAACATGACTAAAATTTGGATAGAATTAAAATTCCATTTCAAAATAACGATGTTTATGTAAACTTTAAAATTTTGATTTTAAATTTTATGTTTAAAAGAATAACATCTGTAAGAATAAATTGTATTAAAATTTGGTTTTACTTTTAAAGTCGTATTTTAATTTGATTTGGAACATAATAGTTTGCAACACGAGGGTTAATAAAACAGGGGCATAAAGCAGATTCCGAAGAGTTACGAATATCTGTGCCACGAACTCCGGTACTGACACCCTACCTATTAGACAGCAGTTTCATTTGGAAAAAATAAATACTTCTGTTGACAGCCTGGAATATAAATGGTATGGTTCATACTAAAAATGAAAGATCACTTATTTCAATTTGGTAAAAAATACTCTTTCCAAAAAATGCAAAGTTGAAAATTCAGAGTCAAAACTTGATAAAAAGTAATTTGAAATAGACTTAGAAGATTTAATAACATTAAAACTGTATTGTTCAATGTAAAATAAGTTCTAAAAAGAATCCGGAACACAGCTATTTCTATCGAATTTGTGATTAAAACACAATTTTAAACAAGAAATTGCGAAATCACTTCTCCCGCTGCAATTTCTAATCGATATTCTTGTGACATAGGAGGAAAAAAACGGAAAAAAAAATCATATTTCGGCATTATATTTTTAAGATGCGAAAATATATCACCATTTTTCAAATCTTTGTTTTGTTTATTGTCTTGTAGTAGGAGTCCACTAATCTCATTAGGTTAATTTAGAATATCTATTGAAGTCTTTGTAGCAGATAAAAAATACAGAAAGTTAAAAAAAGTAAACAAAGTATTGATCAAAGATTCCTAGAAAAAAAGGTTTCGTGGAATTGAAATTTTGTTGTTTTATTAAAGTATCATACATTTTTGATGATATTGTCTATTATTCTATTGATAATTTTGTTGTAAAATACATGAGACAAATGTACTGAATTGTTTCGACTGAAGAATTTGACAGCTACAGTGGCTGACTGTAGTATTGAACGCTATAAAATCTCGAGTTTGAAAGGATTTAAAAATTGTTGGCCACGCATATAATTACAGCTTATATGGTTATCAAAACAACAGAATCAAAAATAACTATCGCTAGAAGATCTCAGGCTATCGTGCATTTCGAAACATTGACATGCGAAATAAACTCTATTTAACACAAATAAAAAAAAACTTTGAAAATCAGCTTTAGAGTAAAATAATGTTCAAATATCTTAAATGCTACTTTTGAAAATGTCCTAAAAGTACAAATATTTAGTAGAAATAAAAATTTTAATACAGTTATGCAATTCTTTAATAGAGATCTTGAAATGTTCTCACTTCATTTGGAAAAGTGTAAAACTTTTTCATACAAAATTTATCAAAATTAAATTGCTTCTAATAGATTCTAAAAGCATTCCTTCAAATTTTTTTAAAATTTAATATCTAGTTAAAAATTTTTGTTATCTCTAAATTTTTCTGGCAAATCCTTTAAAAGTTCAATTTAGAAGTTCACAGAGACAGAATTTTATGCTTTATTCTTTAGTTGTCTAAATTTCCATAATTTTTATTTTAAACCTTTGTTACATCATACCAAAACTTTTTTCCGGTTTATCAACACACAGATATACAAACATATGAGTATGTAAGGATTTCCTTTTACAAGAGATGAATAAGTGGACAAATTGAAATGTAGATTTCTTTCTTTATATTTTAGGATTATATATAAGATGGGTTTAGAAATAAACTAAGACAAATGGAATGAAATAACTGCATCGTGTGTTTCAATATAATTCTATTTTACTATCAAATTCGAACAAAAAATTGAAACAAATAATAAGCTGTTTAATCACTATTTTATCTAAGGTATGCCAATTCGCCTGTAGAGGAAAAAATAAATGTAATATTTTATCAGGTTAAGATCATTTTATTCAAAAGTTACAATTCGGTTATATTATATTAAGTTAACGTACTTTTTAAAAGGGCATTGAATTTTACAAAAGAGAAATAAAATTCTTCTTTAAATTTGATTTCAAATGTGTATAAAATAGTTTTGAATCTTTAATATTTAACTTAATATGTTTTTAAACTTTGGCATATTTAATTATTTAATCGATATATCAATATGTTTTTTAAATCTTATTAATAACCTCCCTAAAAAAAGAAAATTTTACGTATTTACATATAAGAAGCAGTCAACTAGACATCTCTATGTTGAATAAAATCAAAATTTAGATTGCCTTTCCGTAAAAACTAGATTAAAAATATTTTTAAAAATGCCTAACAGACTATAAAATTTTATTAAGTGATTGACTAATATAACATTATTTAACTATAGATAATAATAAAACATTTAACTATAGTAACTGTTAAGAAAAGAAAGAAAAAATATTTCACTCAAAGCTGGAAATCAGTTTATTTTATTCAAATAACTATTTTATTAAAAATCCAAGTAATAATAAATGTCACTTATGTAATTATCTCTCTGTATAGTAATAATCTTCAGCACAATTTAACTATTTACACAGATATACTAATGATAAACAGTTATGGCAATGATTTATAGAGAAAAATATCAATGTTTGTTTTCAAAATTAAAAGATAGAAATTTTTCATGAATCAAAAACTTTGTTTTAGTTAAGTAAAAATACAACCACTCTTAAATTTTCAAAATTTCTTAAAGTATATCGTTAACTCTGACAGTTTTTTTAGAAAATGAACTTACTGCAATCGAATTATCTCATTTTAAACTTATTTATATTCAGTTACGATAGGAATGATAAGTTTAAGATTAAAATTATACAGATATCAAAATACTTCAAACACATCTGGTAATTTTCTCAGTATTTACCTGGAAGCTACACATTAAATCGGAATTTAATCTCTACTACCAACTAGTATTGTTTACATATTTCTCTACTAAATTAAGTGAATATTATTTCTGAGCAGTTTTATTGAATACTTGTTTCATTGAAGGATAAGTAATTTTTTAAAACTAGTCGTAAGATGGTATATTCTGCGATTTTAAATATAACAGGTGTGTGTTTCAGAAAACAATTGAGTTGCTTAACTCGTATACACACTGTAATAAAGATAAACTCCAAAAATATTTATTGTTTAATTATTCTTATTTACAATTAATGTCAAGAATAATATGGAGTAATATATTTCTATACAAATAATTAGTAAGAATATTTTTTATGAGAATTTAAGTGTTTTGTGTGATTTCAGTTTTAAAAAAATACATTACAATATGATCTAAATTCAGGCTTGTTTTAAAAATTGACAATAATTTCTTCTTAAAATCTAATTTTGCACCGGTAAATCCTGGTTTTATATATAAATGCATAATATTCTTTCACATATCATCTACAAAATCGTTCGTGTTACACTCAATCGTAAGCTTTTGGACGCTGTAGCCCTAGAAATAAGTAGTATTGTATTGATTCGAACGATTACCCCGAGCTCAATAATATTAATTTCTATCTAGGTGAAGTAAATTGTGATTTTGTGATTCGAGAATGACATAGAAATGGAAAAATCGTTCAGAAATCACTCACCAAGGAGAGGAACTGCGAACGACCGGCAGCCAGCGTTTGTTTTGATAAGAGCGTGGAGGAGGGCGTTTTTCCCTCTCTCTTCTTGTTAAACTCGACTTGGCAATGTTTCGCCGTTTTGGCGTCATTTGGCGTCGAAAAGGACCTACCTCACATATATTCCGGATTAGTCTCATCTTTGAAATAAACGAAAATTATCAGAATTAGCCAAGATAAGCTCATATAACAAATCTAATGCAGACAAATAAAATATTAATAAATTAATAATACTTTAAATATGAAACCTAATTTCTTCAATAAACTTCAATTTTTTACTGAAATACTCCCATACGAAATTAATTTCAGATGGGCCATTCCATAGTTACGGGTGTGGCAAATTAAACTACTTTTTAATCACTTTTTTCTATAAACAATATATTTCAAATATATATTTTTGTGAAGCAATTATAACACCTAAGGGAAAATTTTGCAAAAATTAAAAAATTTCAGTATCTTCTTTATATAATATTATATTCTTTAGAGAAAAGGTGATAAAAAGTAGTACAATGTAACTATGGAATGGCCGAGTAGTTGTACAGTACGGAATACAGGTGTCAGCAGAAGACGTGACATGAACATGAAAAATAAAAATAAATCATGCACCAAGTGGGAAATTAATATGATGTAGATGTTAAATTTTATATACTTAAAAACTTGTTTTATTGGGAAAAAGTGTCATTTTGGGTTATTAAGAAATGACCTCTCCTCTTGTTTTTAAGATAGATTGAAAATACCGTCTTTCTATTGTTAATATTACAATTTTTTCCATCATCCTAAATTAAATGCAAATTTTCTACTATCCTCTTTGAAATTGGGTTGTTAAAGAAACACTATGTGCACAAATTATTACACAAAACGTCTTCCTGAGGCTTTGGCATGAATTCATGACAGTAAAAAAATCTTTTGAATTACATAAATATTAATTGGAGTTTTCTACCGCAGAGCAGCGCCCTACCCATTCGGTCATCGTTCGACCTTCGAAGTTATGAATTTCTGATTCTACCACAAGCGTTGTGGATTAAACAACTTCCCTTAAACGTTCAACTCATTTTTTTCTGTTAGTACCGAAACAGTGTACATTAATAGCGGATAAGATGACCACAATTCTTGGAATTAATATAAGCGTCAGATGGCTGTTTGTCAGCCGCTTAATAGTCAGTTCCTTTCGAAACGGTACCCGATGCCAGGAATGTCCTACTTCACAGGCTGATTCAAACTTTTTATCTCAAATGATGGATTTAAATTTAAATTTAACAACTAATAGTGCAATTTGGCTTGATTATAGTCGTTCAAGGTCTAAAAGATCTCGTACTAAGTGCATAAAGGCTCAATAATTCGCGTCATAGAACATTCAAAACTAAATATCTTCCAAGTTCACCTCTCTGAAATTTCCAGTAAAACTCGCAATCCCAACTGTTCGATCGGTGTGAGACGACACCCAGTGTTTCATGCTCTTATTTTTCAGTCACTTTCGAAACGGTATCCGATGCCTTGTAGATACAGGTGATAATGTTTTAACTTAGACCATAAAATATTTTTTGCCCTATTCCAACACCCCTTATTAAACTTTATGCTGCCAGCAAATCTGACATTCATATTTACAGAACTATAAAGCCTGTTATAGATCTTGAATTTAAAGGCTCTTTTTCAAAGAAATCTAAAGTTGCAAGTGCCAGCTTTGATGCTGATTTTTTACGGCATATTGAATTGTTAGGTCATTGGCGTGGTGACAAAACTCAAAGTTAGTTCATAGTTAAGCTATATAATGATCAAATTAATATGTCTGAAGTGAAATTTCGAAAGATTTGCCTTTGATTTCTTAAAGTAATACCCTAGTTTAATTACTCAAAACACTAAGCTAGTGAAAACTAAATATTTAACTATTCGTTTTATAATAATTAAAAGGACACAGGTAATTAAGGCTCTTCGCTTTCCACCGACAAATTGGCCATAGATAAAGAAGAATTTAAAAAGTTAGAAGAAATAAAAATTGTCATCTTATTAAAACTCTTTATAGCCATCTCTATTTCATATGTGAAGACGGAGTTCCAGACGACGTCATACCGTCACTGAATCCGATCGTTACCCACATACACGATTTTAACAGCAGTTTAATCGGTAAAATATTTTACATTCTGCATGTTGTAATGTACTTACAACCATAACACCAGTGTTCGGTTACAAGGGGAAACACAGTAAGAATATAATACTTTATATTGAGATTCATACATTCATTTACAAATTTATCCTTGGCTATCATACATCATAATAATCAATTATTTATGTCTTATATTTACACCATAATTATTACAATTCTCTTTATAATTCGTAATTATTCAATTACAAGGTTAAATCATTAATAGAGGCCTAAATAAGTGTAAATATTATTTTATCTTTACCTCCATTAAAGGCACAGGGGAGCAGGCAGGGGCTTTCCTCATGCGGTGTCGGTCCGGGACGAGTTGGTGATGGTGAGCGGGGCTTCGGATTCCATGTCCCACTTCTCTCGAATCCCGACTTCAACTCCTCTCCTTAACTTCGTTTCCAAACTCCTCACCTCGATCTTAAAGCCCCTTTTTCTTCCTTTCCAATCGCTTCTTTCGGAAAATTTTCCCAGGTGGGCTCATTAAAGTAGCTCCTTTTGTGACATTATTTTTTAGCCCCTGCTCCCATAACATCTCTGTGCGAGCTTGACCTTCTCTGCGGGGGTCCTTAAACTACTGGAGTCCTAAATTCCTCTAGGAAATTTCTCCCACGGCTGTGCATGCACGTGCAGACCACCGTGGGAAAGTACTTTGGTACACTGCATGTTACAGAATACCACTTTACCATTTCTAACACTGTGCAAATCTCCTCATTTCAATTTTTTATATGCCGTTTAAAACTTTAAAAATACAGCGTTTTATAAATGAATTATTTGAAATTTACTTTGTTACCCTTATTTACATGATATATTAATAGCATCATCAGATGAGGAATCACACATTAAACATTTAGAACACTTATTTCAACGTTTAGGGCTAAACATGGATAAATGCATCTTCGTTAAAGAATTGATTTTTCTTGTTTTGGATAAGGATATTTCATCTTGTCATCGTAAAGTCGAAACACTTATTACTTTTCTTCGTCAAAGTACCATTCGTTAGTTTCGCATCGCACATTTTTTTCCTGACATTTTTAACACGGATTCCTTCCAAACGCAGCTGAAAAACAAGCTATTTTATATGATCTTGTCAAAATTTCAAACTGTACGAATTCTAAGCCTCTAATGCGGGCACATAATAAGGATCAAGCTTTTGTGTCTTTAGGGAAAAAAACCATTAAAAATGCTCTACTCTTAATTCATCTTCAGCCATATGTCGAAATCTAGCTTTTTGTCAATGCGCTGGGCACTTGATAAGAGCTGATGTAAACATAAATGTGTTATAACTTTATTAAATTTTGACTCTCGTAGATTGATAATAGCTTTAAAAAAGTGAGAAGGATTTAGAACTGGTGTCCGCATATTCCCCCGTCAAATATTTTCATTATTTTTTTAGGTTTTGGATCTAGGTAAAGAGCGATCGTATGTTGCCTCGTCGTCGACTGAAATTTTATTTCACAAGGTATCACCAAAATTCTTTCTGTTCTCAATTCGCATATTATTATTGCTGAACTTTATCCTATATTAATATGACCTCCACTATAGATTTTAAAGCACTGACATTGGTACAGCGCAACGATCCAAAAATACACACACCGGTAAGGAATTAAAAACTTGGAAGGGTTTCAACAAATAAAAGCTAGCGGTGTGCGTATGCAAAACATTTTTATGAAGTAGATGAAACGCCTTCAGAATGCTAGTCTAAGTTAGATATGTGGCTGTAATGGACCAAATGGCAGATATATTCCCATTTGAAAAAGGATTTGTATTTAGGCTCGTTTAGCAGGAGCTACGATTGTGGAGACGACATAACTACGATCCCAAAAGCCGCCATTTGAATGTGTGTAACAGGTGGATGCAGAACCTACACTTCATGTGCAAAAGACGTAATTATGATTCGAACACAATCAGCCAAGACCGTGGTTGAGGTTGTTTGCAACGTGTTGTACGGCAGAAAAAAGACTTTTCTGTACTTCAATTGACAGAAATCTTCAACCAAGGCTCAGCCTAACTGCTTGCAGTGCGAACGATACATAGAGAATCGTATAGTGTGGGATTACATTGTCGGATGCTTGTGAGGAAATATTTCTGCCCGGAATGCCCGAATTCGTTTCCTGTGCTGTTTAAAAGAGTAAAATGAAGAAAAGAAGATTGGAGTAAGGTTATGTGTGATCAGATGAAACCCTTTATACCTTCTTTGCACTAATGGGAAACATCGATTTGGCGAGAACCCCCATGAAGCCATGAACCCATCTTGTCTTACTCGCACTCTCCAAAGGTCTGGTGGAAGTATAGCGGCATGATCTACGAAGTATGGAAGTGGTCCCGTGATGTTCGTTTGGGGTAAATACTCAGTCATTCACTATCTGGACGTGCTGGCAGATCAAGTGAATTCTACAACGCTACGTTTTTACTCAGCAGATAGCGGATACTTCATGGACGATATTGCAACTATACATCGTGCGAGATGATT
Source organism: Pardosa pseudoannulata (assembly GCA_032207245.1). Taxonomy (NCBI): domain Eukaryota; kingdom Metazoa; phylum Arthropoda; class Arachnida; order Araneae; family Lycosidae; genus Pardosa; species Pardosa pseudoannulata. Next base: position 4,458,969 of record CM063502.1, on the reverse strand, counting down.
CGAGATCATTCCAGTGAACATCAATCACACTTCCAATAGCTTCAAAAGACTGGATCTTAATATAAAAGTAAATATTAAGGATATGTTAGAAAGGCGCATCCAACAAATCTACATTTCAATCAATTTACAGCATCTTAGGTCTGTGTGTAGGCAATGTTTGGATTCTCTAGACAAATGCACTCAAACACGTAGAATCAGTGCCCTGAAGAATACGGGCTGCAAAATGAGGTTTAATGAAATATTAACCCTAGGTTCCTAATTCATTGGGCCAATGTGGGTATTTGCATTTTCATCAACGTTAAATGTTCCAACCAATCATTTTGACTAATAGTATCTAACTTATGTGCGATACTTCAACTGAATATAAAGCCATTCATACTTCTGGCATTTCATAAATCTATTATTGATTCCACACATACCTTACATTAGCCCTGAAATTCTTGTAGATAGCCTTGCCTTTAATGAACAATGGTTGTATGAATTGGTGCAAAAATGGTCTCTCCTGCCAGAAATCCAAAATCTCCAAATATATTTATCCTCCACATGGGCTTTCCCACAGCAAAAGTTTTACCTGTATACTTTTATATCATAGTACCATAGACGTCTTCAAAATTTCAATTACTGCTTACTCTGGATATATTGTCATACCAAGTGGCTGGAGATTGTTTTTCTTGTCTATCAAACTGCTAATACAATAGCTGCTGCTTTTATGTCTAATTGGGTATACCGTGATAGAGTATCAGATACTATTACTACAGATCAGTGGTACAATTTTCAGAGTACTATGTTGTGTATATTTCATAAAAAGCTCGGTTGCGTTAAAACAGGAACATCGGCTAATAGATCGGCCGGCTTGCCACGGAATTATTTTAAGTAGTAGATCCCAATATCATTAGTCCTAGTGTAACAACAGTTTTCTCCAACAATGTTTATGCAGACACTGCATCCTTCTCCAGTACAAAAACTGCAATCTTCATATCCATATTCTTAAATTACTACAAGTAAATTACGATTTCGTCTTCCTAGACCTTAAATCATTTCAACATTCATCCACTCCCGTTTGTCAGGGATTGGAGGAGTATTGGAAAGATAAGTCATCTACCTGCTACCAGCTAGCATCTAATCCAACTGGTATTGTATTATATTTTACCGTATAAGTTAAATACTACTTGAAGTTTTAAGAACATTTATATAGCATCATCCCCTCAATTTAAAATCTTGGAATCCCGATAAATGTTTCAAGTAGCCAAGTTAAATTAGGTAAAATTTTAAGATTGTAAGTGAAGATGGAATCTATAAAGAGTATTCCTGTATTTTATTGGGTTAGTTTTCCCAGTTTTGCGATTGGAACAAATAAAATAGGAACTCTATAAGTATCAAGCTCAATAAGTGTTTTTTTCCAAAAACCAGTTATAAGGTTTAAAATACATGCAGAAAAAATACTTAATCGCATTTTTCAATGTTAATTCAGTTTCTCTAGAATAATTTTGTGTCTTTTACTTTGGAAAACAAAGTTATTTAGTTTTCCATCGTATTACAGGCAAACAAAATGTAAAAAAAGTATGTCTAAGCTTGAAAATAAATTCTACATAAATAAAATCATTTGCTAACAATTGTATTAAAATGCATGGACTCCGAATATCGATAGACAGACACTTAAATGACATCATGCAATAACAAAATATTCGGTTTGATAAAACACTAGAAATTTTAACATTTCTTGTAATATGTGTAAAATTTTCCAAGCAGTACATTTTTTATGACAAAAAGTCAAATATGAGTATAACATACAACAGAAATGGTTATTTCTTTAAAAAATGAGATACCAATTTTCAATAGGTAGTGACCTTTTGTTAATTTCTTTTTGCATTATTTCTTTTACATTTATTTCTTAAACTATAATACACACTTAGATTGAAGCATATTTGTATACACAATTTTGCTTAGATTGTTAATAAATATTGCTGCCTACTTTTCGTTACAGCAAGGAATAAGTCGATGTGCTTAAAGCGGTTATAAACATTCATGTCAACAAAGACATTCGAACTCAGTGACTTCGATACTGAAAGAAAGCGCCCATTCTACTCGCCATTATCAGTATTTTTATGAGCCTGGATATTTAATGAATAATTGTGGGACATTTACAAAATGTTAACTGAAAACATTTATCTAATCTTCAAGTACCTATGTTGCCTGACAAGAGCATTGTTTGAAGTACGTGGAATAGTTTGAAGCTGTTATTTTTAAATAATAGTTTTTGTCATTGTAAAACAACTTACTAAATGACTTTCATGCTTAAATAGTTATGCCGAACACTCCTATATTACATTGTCTACCAATAAGTATTTGGACACCTATGCAAATGACGATATCTGAGGTCCTGAGGTACTCCGCCGGTATACATCGTGTAAGAAACAGCATCAGATGCCGCGCAGTTTGAAGCTCTTTGATTTGGAGAAAGGTAGAATTATCGGGCCGATTTTTAAGGGACATATCTATTGATCTGAAATACCAAAAATCGACAGTGGCCTACGTGATTAAGAAGTGGAAGGTGAGCGGTGATTGTCGGAATGTGCCCCGAGTCGGCAGACCAACGAAACTGGGAGATAGACTGACGAGTGCTGTCCAGAGAAATTCAAAAGAACCGCACCCAACCGATGGCCCTCATCAGCGGAGAGTTTCAACAGGCATCCGGCAGTATTGTTTCAATGAATACCATCCGTAAGGAATCACATCTGCTTGGTTTTCATGGTCGTGCTGCTGCCTATATGTCTTTGATTACAAAGTCTAAACGTGCTACTTGGTTAATGTAGTGCAAAGCACACCGAAATTGGACCGTAGATCAATGGAAACGAGTTTTTTGGAGCGACGAATCAAGGTTCACATTTTACCGTTCGAATGGCAGGGTCTGGGTCTGGAGTCTGCCTGGAGAACTCTCCTGCCAGAATGCATTTTGCCAACAGTCAAGTTCGGCGGAGGTGGAATTATGGTCTGGGGGTATTTCTCCTGGTATAGACTGGGACTCTTGGTCTCCATTCATGGTAAGCTCAACGCCGAAGCCTACTGCACTAATTTGGATAACAATGTATGTGCTTCCTACGCTGTGTCAGTTTTACGGGTTGGACCCCTATAACTTTCAGGAGGACAATGCCAGTTGTCATGTTTCGAGGTTAACCATAGCTTGGTATGGTGTCAATGGAGTTCAACGAATGGAGTGGCCTGCCCAGAGTCCAAACCTGAACCCTATCGAGAACCTCTGGGACGAGTTGGATTGCCGAATTAAGGGGTGCACTACCCGTCCAAAATCGGTGAAGGAACTTGTATGTCTACTCCAAGCCGAGTGGAAGACAATACCACTAGATGTAATACAAAGACTTGTGGAAAGTATGCCCCGGAGGGTTCACGCTGCCTCTCGTGGAGGCTCTACCAACTATTGATTTTGAATAAAGTTAGTTTTTCTTTTCTATCACAGTTGTCCAAATACTTATTGGTAGACAGTGTATAAAGTTAGCAAATTAAGTATTCGTGCACTATAATACTTTTTAGCTAAATAAAATTATTTTTACAAAATAAAACTAAATTAAATTATTTTTAAATAAGTAAAACATATTTTGATAGAAAAGAGTTTTATTATACCATATGTAGCGTACATTTTACATTATACAACAAAAATGTTTTGATGAAATTAAATAAGTTTTTTGGAGGAATGCTAAAAAGTTTCTTGTAAAAAAGTATTTGTACACTTAGTCAGTAAGATATGTACTACTTTTATAGTTCAAATGACTATTTAAATAATAGCTATAAATAATTGTTAGCTTCGTATAGTTTTTGTAGCCTGATATTTTATCTAAATTTGTAAGGTAATCGAGAATGACACCTAAAATTGGAAAGTCTTCTGTAGGCACGAGAAACCGTAACATTGAGCTCATTATAAATGAAATTTATACTTAGAAATTAGAAAAGATACTAAATTACCATTTACAACTGTTGGATACATAATGAGAGAGTATGAGAAGTAATTGGATTTATCAAAAATAAATTTTAGGATGTTGCCGCAAATTAAAAATGAGAGCAAAGAAAGGGGTTCTATAAAAATTCTATGGGTTCAGCTGAAAAATTTTCTGAAGGCCTTGCAACATCGTCTAATATTGGAGTAGCACCTCAGACAGTAAGAAATGTTCACCACAATGCATGTTTCAAAGAAAGAATGCAAAGGAAGATGCCATTCATTAGTGAAAAAAGACTGAAAATTACTTGGACCTACAGAAATAAAGGAATAAAGTTTTGGAAAACAATGTTTTCTGAAGAGAGTAAATTTCAAATTTTCTTTCCACCAAAAAAATTGAGTATATAAAAAAATCACTTTCGAAAAACATATTCCAAACTTGGAAGTATGCTAAGAGAAACGTTATGATTTGGAGATGTGGCTTATAATGGTTTGCTGGTTAGATATTTATGGCACAAATCCCAAGAGTGACAAGCTGTTCTAAAACAAAGGTTTCAAAATCCCTAACACCCAAAAGTAATAAAGGGAAATACTAATAATTATACTCTCACTATTAAAATAACAACAGTAAATGATTAAAAGTGTGACTATAAAACAGTAACGAGATGTATAAGTAATCTTGCTTCTTAAGCTGAAAAGGTAGAGGACAAAAATATTTTAAATGAAACATTTAAAGGAACTGACTCAAACCAACAGTCATTAAAAATTTAAAGATTTCGATGAAAATATTCTCCAATGATGTCACTTAAAAGATGGTAATAATTATAAAAAAAAAAACACGCAAAGGAAAAGTAAATTAGTCAAAATGTTACAATACGCTACACCGACAATGAAGAATTACACAAAGGTCATGACCAAGTAAGAGAGGACAATGTGTAAAATATGTATGACCAATGAGCAAGCGTGTTAAACGAACGTGATTTTTACGAGATGGAAGGAAAAGGCAAATGCTGATGATTTTCTTGACAGAGTGTCATTTGTTATCTAGAGAATCCTATTCTGATTAACATTTGTTTTTATAAAACAAAAATTTTTAAATTTATGTCAGCGTACGGAGCAGAAACAAGAATAAAGAAAGTAACGTAGATATTGCTGCAGCGTCGGCCTCTTAGTTGTCAAATATACTGACTGGCTCTGGAAGCCAACATAGAAAATCCTGGATACCTGAATTTTGAAGGCGTGTTAGAAGGAGAATTTTTTTAGCAAGTTAATGGATATTTTTAATTGACGTTAGAGAATCCAAAGCACTATGACGGTCAGCGTAACATATAAATGTAACTTCTAAGTCTTATAACATCTAAAATCTTTTAAGTAGCAAGAAGTTTAGAAGTAAAAACTGGATAAGTAATTGTGAGTTCAAACTGCCATATCAACACGTTTCTGTATCTTGGTATCCCATCTGTGTAAACTTTCTATATACACCGAAAAATAAGAATGAGAATTATAGAAAAGTTGATGATGAATATTTGAATCTGTAAAATCCGTTGGTATCCCATCTATGTAAACTTTCTATATACACCGAAAAATAAGAATGAGGATTATAGAAAAGTTGATGATGAATATTTGAATCCGTATTAAATCTGACAAATCCCATAAAAGATTTTTAGGAAATTGTTGGGGGTGCGTGTGGTAATGACTCCATTTAACAAAAACCAAACTAACTTTATTCAAGCTCGAACACACGCATACTGAAAAACAAACTCCTACTCGGAGTTTACTGAAAAACATAAATAAACAAATAATAATAAAAACATAAATAAACATACTGAAAAAAGTCCAAAAATCTTCTCCTGGTTCTAAAAATAGGTTGTCCAGGCCCGTGTTTAAATACTCTGATTGGCTGCCAGAGGAGCAACTATCAATGTCGAGGTAGATCTACGTCATCGGAGTATACCCTCTAGTGACGTAGGTCACGATACAATAAGTTAAGCTATTTGATTGCGGAGGATAGGCACTAGTTCTAATGCGGTTTGTACCTAAAATTCGCGCTAGTTCGTTAAATAAGCCCGATTCGAAATATCTGCCTTAATCAGTTGTAATTGTTACTGGACAACCAAATCTAGCTATCCAATTGTGTACCAACGATTTGAGAGCCGTTTTGGTGGAGATGTCAGTAGTATGGATTCCGGCCATCTAGTAAACCAATCAATAACTGTCATGCAATATGTATGACATCTCAAAGGTGGAAGGGGACCAATGAATTCCATATGAATAGGGGCAAATCTTGCATTAGGCAAGGAAAAGGTACCCAAAGATGATTTCGAATGTCTGTTAATTTTACAGCGTTGGCATTGCACGGTATTTTTAATAAATCTTTCCATGTTTGGCCAAAAATAACATTTTGCGACTAGATCGGTTGTAGCGGAGATTTCGGCTTCAGAAAATCAGTGAATCAGTTGAAAAATTGGTGATCGAAAAGATTTAGGAATAAATGGACGAGGTGTACCCGCATCCACATTGCAGTAAAGAGTAATATTCTATAGAGGGAAATACCGTTTTTGCAGCTTAAAACTTGAAAGGGATTGAGAAAGGGTAGTTTCAATTTCTTTATCCCGAAGTTGTTCATCAGCTAACTTAGTATAATCGAGATTCTGACAATTAGAAACCGAATGTTGTCATAGCTTTTAATGTACCGTATGTCTGTCGAAAATCTAAGTGGTTCAGTTGGCGTGGGGTACACATTTTTCGGGCTTTTGTTTAAACGCATTTATCAGAGGTTTTTGATCTGTATATATTCTGAAATCCCTACCTTCAAGCATGTGCCGAAATTTCTTGATCGATAAGTATATTGATAGGAGTTCTCGATTATAGGTTGAGATATTCTTTTGAGCTTTGTTAAGTTTGACTGACATAAAGGCGATGAGTTCTCAAACTGAATTATGATGTTGCATTGAGGAGCTACCAACAGCAATATTCGAAACAGCAGTATATAAACATAAAGTAGCTCCGGAAATCACGTGTATAAGAAGAGTAGCTTCAGCAATAGCTCTTTTCCCAAAAGTGAATGTATACTAAAGTGAACACACTCATACTGAAAAACAAGTTCTAAAAATCTTCTCATAGTTGTAAAAATAGCTCGGCCAGGTCTGTGTTTAAATACTCTTCGGCCAGGCACTGATTGGCTGGCAGAGGAGCAGCTATCAGTGTAGAGTTACGTCACCACAGAATTAAGAAAACTAATTTTCCAAGGCTGCCATGCAGGTTTAAAATAGAAATTTTCCTTATAAACATCTAAATTTTCAAGCTGATTTTCCTTCGCTTCCGTAATCGAAATCCAAAGAATTGAATAAAAGATGGCGATCAAGCCTTTTAGGCTCTTAATAGAGAAAGAAAATTGGGATTAATTGACATTAAAATAACAGCTTTGACATATATGGTTGTGTTGCAGCATAATTTATTAAGCAGTACTAAGGAAATTCGAGTACACTTTCCACTCTCAACAGGATAACGAACTAAAGCATATACTGCTGTGGACACCAGGTATGGTTACCCTAAAGTCTAAGGCGCGTGGTAAACCTTCGCTAGATATAGACAGAGATTCAATATGAAATTTGTATATTGTTTTCAAACTAGCCGGGTTTTTGAGACTTCCAGGAGATAAATTGAGGATTCGAAGTGGTGATGTGCTTTCGGTCGCATTGAAGCAGGATAATC
>CM063502.1:4443809-4446309 GCA_032207245.1 Pardosa pseudoannulata | reverse complement strand
GTGACAAAACAGCTCCGACACTTTCGCTGCTGGCGTCTGTGTCTAAAATGAATAATTTGTCGGATTTGGGATATGCAAGAACGGGTGAAGATGTCAATGCCTCCTTCAAATTCTTAAAGGCTTTTTCGCATTCGTCTGTCCACAGGAATTGTTGTCTAACCTCATTCAACTTGTGAAAGGGTCTGGCAATATTTGAGAAACCTTTGACGAATTTCCTGTAATACGTGCATAGTCCGAGAAAACTTCGCAGCTGGTGAATATCTTCCGGACGGGTCCAGTCCTGAACGGCCGAGATCTTTCTAGGATCTGTCCGCACACCTTCAGCAGAGATTATGTGACCCAGGTAACTCACCTCATGGCGGAACAAGTTGCACTTGGAAGGGTTTAGCTTCAGTCTGGCCTCTTTCAATTTTTCGAATACCCTCTTTAGGTTATTTAGATGATCTTCAAAATTTCGCCCCACAATAATGATGTCATCCAGGTATACAAGACAGGCTTCGGGAGAGAGCCCTTTTAACCCCGTCTCCATGAGGCGTTCGAAGGTGGCTGGTGCATTGCAGAGACCGAACGGCATGACTTTGAACTGCCAAAGTCCGTGTCCGTCAGTTGTGAATGCTGTTTTCTCGCGGTCCTCAGGATGTACCTCTACCTGCCAGTAACCGCTTTTTAAGTCCAAGGTAGAGAACCACTCGTTTCCGGAAAGTGTGTCTAGCGTGTCATCAATTCGTGGAAGAGGATAACTGTCTTTCTTTGTGATATCATTGAGTTGTCGATAATCTATGCAAAATCTCGTAGATCCATCTTTCTTTCGGACCAAAACGATGGGAGACTCCCAGGGACTCGAAGAAGGCTCGATGACATCTTTTTCCTGCATGTCTCTCAGTAGATCTCTTACTTCTTCTGTGTTGGCAATTGGCAGTCTTCGGGGATTCTGTTTAATTGGATGGTGATCTCCAGTGTTAATTCGATGGTGCGTTAATTTTGTTCTTCCGAAATCATTAAATGTACAGAAAAATAGTCCTTCGTAATTCTCTAAAACCTCCTTTGCTACCCTTTTCTGTTGGCCATTTAATTCAGAGTGTTTTAATAACTTCATTGTAAGATCTTCAGAAGACTTCTTTGACCTGATTTCGAGATTTTTCTCTACACAGGTGACTGAAGCACATGTTGCTAAAACATCGCCTTTCTTGGTGATCTTCGGTTTGTCTGTTAAATTAATAACTCTTATTGGTATAACTTCCCTTGAAAGATCTACTAGGGTGGAAGCTACCAATACACCTTTCGGGAAATTTTCAGTGTCCGGAAGTTCAGTTAGTCCATGTCGAAAATTTTGATTTCGTTCAGTGGTTCCTTCCACAAGCATCTCAATTCGCGCAGGAATAGTAGTATCAATTTTGGAAATTATTCGACGACAGGATTCTATTTCAGGCGTTCCTAACGGGAATAACGTAACGTCTTCTGAATTTGAGTGCAGCAAATTATTTTTAAAGTCTATTACAAAATCGTGTTTCTTTAAAAAGTCCAAGCCGAGTATAAAAATGGCAGTTATTTCTGCCACAAACACTATATGGTCGTATAACACATTTCCAAATTTAATTTTTATCTGCATTCTGCCAATAATCGGGATTTTATCCCCATTTACGGTCTAAAGAGTTACGCGGGGCGGTGTCCAAAGAATTGTTCCGCCCAGTTGCAGGGCCAAATCTTGGCTCATTATGGTGACATTGGCCCCTGTATCTACGACCATTCGACACGGAAATCCATTCACGTTTGCTTCGATAAAAAGTCCATTTTCACTGCCATTTCTAGATGAAATTTGTAGCACTTCAAAATGGGGTTTTTCTTTCTCTGGCAACCTCCGCCCCGCGAGACCGCCATATATTAATTTTTCCTGGGCATTATTCTTGGACAGGTTCCTGGCCCGTTGATCTTGCTGAGCCTGGCACTGCCTTTGGAGATGTCCTTCAACGCCACATTTCCAGCAACGCACACTGTTGTTGTTAGATCCGCTCGCAGCCAGTACTGGCCTTGCCTTCATTTCTTTCAATTCTTCCAACACTTGTGTCATAACCTTAAGTAAGGGATCTTCGTTTTCATTTACTTCCAACCTCAGATTGAGTGACGGTCCCTTCTCGATGCTTGTTGTGCTGCTTCGAATTTGATGGCATAAATTAAAGCCGACTTGAGATCTTTCGTTTCTGCCATTCGAAGTGCCTTTTTATTTCGGTGTCCCTGACACCGTCCACAAAATATTGCACAGCCAAAGCTTCTCTAACTTCGAGAGGACAATCAGAGAATGCAGGATGAGACAACTTTTCTATGTCTGTTGCAAGTTCCTGTAGGGTCTCGTTGGGTCTTTGCTGGCAAGTCTTTAATTGGAGGCGACTGTAATCTTTCAGGCATTTCTCGCCGAACCGTAAATCAAGTGCACTTGAAAGAGCGTCAAAATTTAGCTGTTATTTTTCAGGAATTGTCCTGAGTATATCGGCAGCTCCGGCTC
>CM063502.1:4428809-4438809 GCA_032207245.1 Pardosa pseudoannulata | reverse complement strand
ACATACTACATGCTAATTTCATGTAAGAGCAGTAAAATAAAATTATTATCTTGATAAATTGTATTAAAAGTCAAAAAATGAGCATTTTGCAGAATTTTCAACGCAGAACTACCTTAAAAAGTTAATTTTTTTGTATTAACTTAGGGCTACTAGATTATAAGAATTCATCAAGAAATCGCAGTAAAATTTTTATACATAATTCCGTAATTAGCAGCATATGTAGAAACATAATTCTGCTGTTATTTCCTCCACAGGGAGTTTAACATTGGTTGTAATCTCATTTAAAACTGGATTTAAATACTGATATGTTTATGTGTATATGTGTTTCCATTCATTTGCATAAAGGCTGATTTAATTTCATAAACATCGAAATCAACAATTATAGCTTTTCCCCCATTATATTAATGGTTAATTCTAAAACCCAATAGCATTACTTTACGTAAGTGTGAATGTTCAAACAAATCTAAATCACCTGTGATAAAATGCAGATGAAAATGATTTAAAAAGTTCTGAAAAACTACTACATTTATAAAGTTCAATTTTCGAACAATCAAACTTCTTTGATATTGTATTATAATTAAAAGTGGTTTTATACAGCGGCTTGTTATACTTGAAACTAGTGCAAGTATGTATATTAGAAATAGTAATATAGCCTTTCATAAATCTGAATAATTTAGCAAGATGAGACATAGTTTAAGAAATTTAATAAAATTTTTATTATAGTTTCATTATAAAAATGAAGGTTATATTTTATATAAATATTTTATTTGTTGAAACATGCCATTACATATTTTTATAAATTTTAATTAAAAAACTCATTGTCATTGCATATTGTAATGAAATCAAAAGTATCTTACGGCAAAGAGAATATCTTTTAAATAAAATAAAATAATCAATACTACTAAAATAACCCCATACACATTTAAGCCATTTTATTTTAATGCTGTATATAAAATTTTTGGTCCATTCAACAGATATTTTATTTTTTGATATAATATCATAAAATAACAATTTTCTCTTTATATTATTATAAAACTTAAAATGAACTTTTTTCTTTTTATCATTTTTCCTCTTTTATTCTTTCAAACAGTATTTGAAAACAAGGGAGCTATTGTTACCTTAATTTTAAATTAAAAAGGGTATCAAATTCGCTGATTGTAGGGTATAATATTAATAAAAGCAAGTGGCCCTCATATGCAAAACAATAAAAGTTTCATTATTATAAATACTGTTACGATATTAGAGAAATTTTCGATGGCCCACATTTACAAGATTTCACAAGATCTTTTTTGTGCTTATATTTATTGTCATTCCCTCTCTCCTCAATCTCTATCTTTCCAAAAAAAATGTATATTTGCAATTATGGAGTAGTTTAAAGCACAATTTGTTTAGATTATTATTGCAAGCACGATATATAAAACTAAAAATATTGGGGGTAGTACTTTTATGGTTTTCTTTATAAATCCTATTTATCCAAATTATCACTACAATCAACAACATTAGTACCTTGAGAGTAAGTAAAAGAAAAGTACTCATAAATAAGAGGATTCCCATCTATGACATCCTTATTAGTCATTTGATTTGATTTGATTTGGTTTGGTTTGGTGGGCTATTATCTACCTTTTGCAACACGAGGGCTAATGCTACTGAGATTTACTACTTAAAGCCGATTCCGAACGGCTATGAACATCCATACCAGAGTGAGATTCGAACCCCACAAACTCAAACCAAAGATCAGCGTCCTAACCATTCGATCATCGTTCGACTTCTTATTAGTGACAGATAAATCATGTGGAGCAGTAGTGCCAATTTCTCCAGTATTACAATTACTACTAAATAAATTATCTATGATAATTTACTGATTTGAAGGGAGAAAAATAAACATAAAGAAAAAAAGAAAATTACTCGAGTTTAATAACAATCGTAAAAAAACAATGAACACGTCCAGCATTCAAAGTTAAGCAATCCATAATTTCAAAGTTTCCACCAATTTTGTCCTAATTTTTGCCCTAACTTTAACCATCAAACAGTTAAAAACGCAATAATCTTAAGACATAGACAATAGAGGGATTGCAACCTCGATAATTAATGTTAAAAATAATTAGCAAAGACGCTCGTTTGTAGACCCAAAAATAAGGACAAATAAAAAATAATAACCTGTATAACTAGCAGCAACGAAGTCATAGTTAGAAAATATAAAATTATACACATAAATTAAACAAATATCAGTAGAGTCGATTGCAATACAATATTTTACTATAACTAATAATATATCAAAAAAAGCATACATTAAAAAGATTCAAAATAACCATTATATAATATATTGACCTAAGAATAATAATGCTAAAGACAAATAACAAACGGAAAGAAATACTAGTAATGATTGAGGATAGTTGTACTCCGGTTAAACATGTTTACGATACAACAGTACTCCAGAAAGTTGCATCATCATAAAACTTCCAAATAGTCAAAATAGAAGACATTACAACAGCATAGCCGCTCAAAATATACACTCATGTCCATAAATTAAGGATAATTCAGAATCACACAGAAATTGAGCTCTAAAATAAAAATTTCACACACACATCTTGAAGAAGAATATACAAATTGCAGGAAACCACCAGATGGCGCGGATAGTACGTCACAATGACGATAGTGTATGAAAGGGGTATATAAGGAATGGTAGCAAAGAAGTAAAATTGTTCACAAGCGCTTTAAAAGCCTTTCAGTGCAATAACCGCATAGTTATGGCACAAAGGAAGCATTTGGATGATTTTTTACGTGGTAGAATTATCGAACGACTGGAATGTGGACGTACCCAGCTGGAAGTATCCGAGGAACTTGGAATCGCCCAGAGTGTCATCTCCAGGCTTTAGCAACGATTCAAACATGATGGTAATGTGAGTAGATGTTACAGCACAGGTCGCTCCCGAGTTACTACGCCGAATGATGACCGGTATTTGGTAGTTACTGCCAAAAGAAACAGACGGAGCCCAGCATCAGACCTGTCTCGTCAGCTCTCTTCAGCTACCGGTACGACAGTTTCAAGGCAGACCGTGTACAGACGCTTAGGGAACATTGGTCTACATGCTCGTAGGCCTGTCAGATGTGTTCCCCTTACCGCAACTCACTGTCGCCTGCGATTATGCTGGACTAGAGAGCATGCATTGTGGACATCGCAACAGTGGTCTTGTGTGATGTTTTCCGACGAGTCCAGGTTCAGTTTACATTCTGATTCTTGCCGGACTTTCATATGGAGAGCGCCAGGTACCCGTTACCGCCAAGAGAACACCATTGAACGACACCGTTACGGTGGTGCAGGATGGCTCGTTTGGGGAGGAATTATTCTTGGTTGCAGAACTGACCTGCATGTTCAGAGTGTAACAATGACAGGCCACATCTATCGGGATGTCATTCTGGAACAACATGTACGTTTGTTTCGGGGCGCCATAGGTCCTGAATTTCTGTACATGGATGACAACGCCCTACTTCACCGTGCAAACATTGTAGACGAATGCATTCAATCGGAGGATATCACCCGTATGGATTGGCCAGCATACTCACCGGACTTGAATCCAATAGAGCATGTGTGGGACATACTTGGCCGACGAATTGCAGCCCGTCAATCCCCTTCCAACTGTCTATCGAAACTTCGGAGGGCATTGCTTGATGAGTGGTGTAATTTTCCCCAAGATCAGATTGATAATCTGATACTCAGCATGCGTAGGCGTTGTAACGCTTGTATTGCATCGTCCGGGAGACATACTCCGTATTAACCATCATACTAACCATGTTATACTGTTTTCTGTAAATAGGTTCTGTTTTGAAATTTGCTCCAGGGAGTAAAAATCGCAATTTTTATTAATTATGTCAAACATATAGCATCTTTTTTGCTCTTTATCTTTTGTTTAATAAATAGACTTTACAAATAAGTCAAATTTGTTTTGCTTTTGTCTCTTTCATTGCCTGAACTTCATTATCCTTAATTTATGGACATGAGTGTACTTAAGAGACTCTGTGCTACATAAAACTACCATGAACTACAATGAACTCAAATATTTAATAAACGTTTAAAGTAGTTTGATTTTAAATAATCGATTAATGCATTCGTATTTAACATATTAAAAAACACTACAATCTAAACCAAAATGTACCTTACACATTTATTACGAATTAGAGTCGAGCGCAATGCAGTGACTAATAACACAATTTACCAAACAAAATAAATACGAAACAAATTCCAATATTCCACCTGTCCTATACTTACACACATTATTTTTCCGTAGAACGTCATCAAGGACATAGTGAAAGTGCAGTCGAAGTTGTAGTGAAACGACGTACAGCTTATAACATTAACAACTTTTATTCTTGACTAAAATATATAGCTATTTACAAATTTTTCCGAATGAAAATCACAGGGCTCAGGTGAGCTGGTACGGACCTAAAAGTCCCAGGTTCGAGGCGAACCTAAAAAACAATCTGCGGTCAGGTGCCCGACAGATATACGGTTGTACAGGGGCACAACTTGGACTCCTTGAGTCCCACACAAAACTGAAGATTGGCACTCTAAAAAAAAAACCGCAACTCCCGCCGCCTTCACTCGTTCTCTTCTCTTTCTAGTAGCCAATCTTCCTCCGGCGAAAACTCGCGCCGCCTGACGTCACCTTTCCCCTCTTTCCATTGGCTTTTCCTTCCCTCGTCGCCGTCCTGCTAACCTTCGATTGGTCCATTCTTTGACGCCTGATAGGCTATCCTTCCCGCTTCGCGTCCGACCTTCTGATCACCTCGGACATCTCAAGGAGTGTCAAACCGAAATTCTTTTGTAGTTTAGTGACAAAATTCCAGACCAAATGTCACCTTGGCCTGGGTTGTAACAAAACCTCTTTGTGAAGCCAATGGGTGTAGCGACGTCACAACACAAAAAAGTCTCCCTTAGAATTATCAGAATTAAAGGGAATTCTCCTGCATGACATGGCAAGCTCCTCACACTCACCAAGGTAAGCAGCTTGTTCTAATTTGTGAAGCATATTAAACAATTGTACTAGAACTACGAATCGTGCCCTGGTCTATATATCTTGATATTAGTTAAATGCATTCACTTCCAAAAGTTAAGCACGAAGATGTAAAAGGAAAAAAAATTAACAAATACTGCTTTGATTGACACAAAATTCGGCAGGAACGTAGCATATATATTTATGCATAAAACAAAATCAATAATTATATACAGAAATGAAGACAATATTAAATTTTTGTAAGTTATCAGATAATGACATACTGGAGACATAAACAGTATTATGTATAAAGTGAAAAAAAAAGCATAAAACAAAAAGGACATTAATAGGGTTCCCCCTCATCTGTATGCAAAGTTTACACCTTGTGACCATGCTTTCAATTAGGTGGTCAACCACCGCAGAATTAAGCAATCGCCATTGTTCTTGTAAAGCAGTTTCCAGCTGAATAAAAGTGGCTGGAGTTGGGAAACGTGAAGATACAGAACGGCCGAGAACATCCCAGAGATTTTCAATGGGATTTAGGTCGGGCAAATATGCTGGTCACGCCATATGCTCAATCCCTTCACTCTCCAGGTTGTCATCACCGATGTCATCTCTATAGGGACGTGCGTCGTCCATTAAAACAAAATTAGGGCCTACTTCTGCATCGTAAAATCTCACAATGGGTTCTAGAACTTCATCTGGATACCAGACAGCCGTCACAGAACCCCGTTTAAAGATATGCAGATAGGTGTGGTATCCTAATGAAATCCCTGCCCACACCATAATGCTTCCGCCTTGAAATGCGTGATGTTCGGTGATGTTTTGAGATTGATTGAGTGTTCCTTGTTCACGTCATATCCTTATACATTTGTCATTTGGCTCCAGAACAAATCTTGACTCATCAGTAAACATGACATTACCCCCACTCAGATACAATCCAATTGGCAAGTTCCCGGCACCACTTTAATCGTGCCCCTCTTGATTGGGTGGATAGAAAAACAAAAATTCGAGGTACCCGAGCGTACAGTCCACTCATATGTTATCTTCGGCGTACAGTAGCTGCAGATATCGCCTTACCAGTGGAAGCTGTAACCATAGATGTGATACGTGTGGAGGTCGCTCTGCGATTCCGCGGGGGTTGTAATCCTGGGGCGACCAGTTACGGGCCTTCGGACAACTGTCTATGTGGTTTGGAATTGTTTCCATAAATGTGAAATTATAGAATGATGAACGCTGAAGAAAAGAGCAACATGTGTGATCGACTGTCCTGCTCCGACTGTCGCGCTCCACAGCACGCCAGCGCTCAAAATCCTCCATTCGTTTTCAGGAAGTCATAGAAACAAATATGTCATGAAAACAAATTGTACGAAATTTTTAAACACCTCCTATCAGCCAGCGCTTACAATCAACCTCTAAAACCCTTCCTAAAGCTGGCATCTTATAAGACTGACCTTTTTGCATATTTCTTGACATGAAAGCGCGATTGGCTGTTAACTAACATATTTGCATACTTCCATCTACGTCTGCAGCGAATGGCATCCTCTTCAATTCTGATTGGCTTCAGGAAATTAGCATTTTCATCTTCGTGCTTAACTTTTGGAAGTGAGGGTATTTCAAACTATATAAAATTTCATTATTAGAGATATATTATAAGGGAGAACACGAAAAAGTCTAGGGAAGAACATTTCCTATTTTTTAAAGAAATGAAGCAGAATTTCAAAACTTATATAGACCATTTTATAGCCATGCATGTTAAGTAATTTACATCCCACACTCCGGCAATAAGATTTCAGATACTACTACTAAGTACACGAGTACTCAATTTGAATTAGTTCATAATTCAGGGATGTAGTTAAAGGAGATATAAAACTGGAAGTACGTCAAAATTTACCTAACAATTGCGGAAGCTAGATGAACTACCAAATCAACCACTAATTACTTTCCCATCCTTCCTTTATTGGCGGATTTCCGGTCCACTGACGAATATCCGTTCTTTCCAATTATTCAGAGACATTTTTTTACGATCATTGTAAATGCTTTCTGCAAATGTTGGCTTAAGAATTAGGTAAGATTATGGTACACCTTCTTATCATTCCGTATTTACAGAAAAAAACCTGTAGATTTCAGATAAATTTCCTAGTTAGTTCTATTATGTCCATAAAATGATCCCCGATAAAATAGATATTTTTTAGAATGTAAATTATTCTATCAACCCTAAATGATGTGAAGAGAAATATTTCGGTAGTTTTCGAAAATCGGTTCTAAAATACTCAGTACAGCCCACATAAATTTTCTCAGTTTTCCTATATTGGATATTTTAACTGCTGCTAAATACCGTTAATACAGCTGAATATATTATATTAGCCTAAAAATTAGCCTAAACTAAAATATTTTCTTATTAATAAAACTTGTTACGATTAATTTAAAGAACTAGAAATTGAGTTTTGGTCTGTATATATAGATATTAGCTGAATATTCTAAGATATATAAAGAATTAAATTAATTCTATACGTATCTGGCACTAATTCTTATTTTACAGGAAAATTCGCCACATAAAATATTTTGTATTCACATAAAGGTAATAATTTATTATAAAATTAATCGTTAATAATTTTAATAACCAACTACATATTTAAATACCCCTTGAAATAAAAAAAGTAGAAGTATTTTTAAATAAACCTATTACATTATAGAGAAATACAGTAAAAAATAATAACCTATAATAAACAAACAAGGCAAAAATACAATTCTATTAATTTTCAAATGTAGTTTTATACACTGCTCAAAACAATTAGGGGAATTACGCAAATACTTACTCAGATAAGTAACATAAAATAAATCATCCATAATTTAAAGCCTAGCAGAAAAAAAAAGACGAAAACTTCATGTGCAAATCAAAGTTCATGACGTCAAAAACCAGAAAAATACTATCATGCATGTTTTCCTTACTTTATTATCAAAATGTTCCAATTTATAATTTATTTAAAAACATTTTACTATTTTTGGATTGATTTACAGCGTCAAAACAGGACAACATCTGTCGGGTCGTCTAGTATATATGTATGTATATATATATATATATATATATATATATATATATATATATATATATATATATATATATATATATATATATATATATATATATATATATATATATATATATTAATAAATACTAGATGTAAGAAACTCACGAAGGGTCACACAACTTCCTCTCAGACAGGCAACTCTATTTTTTTTTAAAAAAAAAGTCGAGAAAATTCCGATTTTATATGCAATTGTGAACATAAGAATTTCATATTTTTAAAAAATCGTTCAGTTTATCGTTTGATTTAAAGAAAAGTGATATATTTTGTTATTAATAAATTTATAAATTTATGAAAATTAAAAAGCAACAATAAATTTTCATTCACGCGTACACACGTACACACGTACTATTACACACGTACGTGTTTACGTACACACGTACTATACTGAAACTGAAATCCATGATACGGTTTGTTACCCTGAATGCGAACTATTTTATTGTAGGGAGCAAAACTCTTAATTGAGTATTATTTTTTGCTGTTGTTGCAAATGCGCATAAGATATAGGGAACTATCTGTCAAAACGAGAAAGAATATTTTATTCACCCTTACTGTCTGGATTATGTTGAAGGCCTTCTTCATGCGATAAAAAAAAGTACTTCGTTATGAAATGACATATTTTGTACAGAATTCATCTTATACCAAGGATAGGGCTTAGTCAATAGATAGTACATCACGCTATTTGCTAATAAATCACTTATATTTTGTGTACACATATGAGCCAGCCATATGGCGTGATGGTTAATTTATGTAAAAAAAAAAAAAAAAGGAGGAAGAGCATCAATGTAACCCAGTGTATCAGATGAAAAGTGTTTAATGACCAAGGTGTCAACTATAATAGTAGTGCTATGTTTAAGCATGTAAAAAAATAGAATAAAAAATTTAAGAAAAAATTGTTATTACATATCCTGATAAAGTTCCTGGTACCTTTGCAGTTACATGCAAATAAATTTATTTCAATTATATTTAAAATTACACTGATAATAGTAGTAACTATAATAAATGTAATTAAAGGTTTAAACGAATAAATAATAGGATTATAGTCTTTAATAAAAGGCTTCATTTTGGTTCTAACAATGTACATTTACTGCATTTATTTCTAACTTTTGAATTTCATTAAACTCCTGTTTTATTTAAAACTATTAAATGGGGCTATAAAATTTATATATTGCTAATGATTGTTGTCTATTATCCAGAATGCTTTTAACAAACTTAACAATAGCAATATAATGAACAATAGTAAGGATATTATCAATTTTGTTACATATAAGTATGTTTATTTTGTTTATACATAGGATTTTGAAGGCGTTTTTAATGACTTGATGTATAGAGCCTATGATTAATATTTTGGATAAAATTTATGAGAAATACATTTAAAGTATTATTCCGCTTAAAGAAATTAAACTTTTAATTATGTGTTAAAAGAAAATTATATTATTTTGGGGAGAGACATTTACAAACAGTGTAACGATTTACCACAAGGTGGTACTGCAAGTAATTGGCTGGCCAACACATATTTATATTACTATGAAAATTTACGAAATGAAAAAAATAATGCACATAAGAATGATTCTTTTTCGAAAAAGTTCTACTTTTACTCTTGTTCTTTCCTTCTTTACGAATTTGCTTAATTTAAAATTAACTAAACAATATTACAGTGAAACTAATTGCACTGATTTAAATATTGAAATTGTTGATAATAATGTAGACACCAAAATTATATCATTAGAAAGTGTCTAGTCATTTTTGGCAATATGGTGTATATATGTTGACATCTTGTCGAATATTTAAATCCTTTTCGGCAAATTATCTTGAAGCTTCAGGGGTTAATAATTTGTGGCAGCATTTGTAGTTTTACTGTCGTAAATTCTGAATAAAGGGATATGAAACTTACACAAAAACATTTTCATCGTATGCTTT
>CM063502.1:4218809-4423809 GCA_032207245.1 Pardosa pseudoannulata | reverse complement strand
AAGTGGTCCTGGAGTTCTTGTCTGGCGAGGCATTATACTGAGCTCCACGTTTTCGACAGAGGTTCTGTAACCAGGGATCGCTATTGTAAGGAGGTACTCCTTCCTTATGTGCGTCTGTTCCGAGGTGCCATTGGCCTATACCTCATTTTTATGGATGACAATACACGACCACATCGCACTCTTGCTGTTGAGGAGCTACTGGAAAGGGAAGATATCACTCGAATGGATTGGCCAGCATACTCCCCTGATTTAAATCCCATCGACATGTATGAGATACTTTGGGGAGACGCATTGCAGCACGCTTGCATCGTCCGGAGAACATCCAACAACTCAAACAAATGCTGGTAGCAGGATGGGCACTCCTACCGCAAGAAATGTTGGACCGGCTAATTCTGAGTATGCGGAGACGGTGCGAAGCAACAATTGCAGTTAAGGGAGGGCATATCCCATATTAAGGAATATCTGCTTGTTGTTCTCTCTCTTGGATAGGCAATCATAAGTCACGATACTATGTGTTCAATAAAGCTTGTTTTTGTTTGATTCCATACCACAATCCATTGCATTGTATTCCTTTTTCAGCGCCGATGCTTTTGTCATCCTTTACGTACATAATATTCCCCCTCATTTCTGAATTTCCTGTCCCTCACATTTCTCGTGGAGTTATGGAAAAAAAACCACCTGTTGCTAAGTTTTGCACACCAGTGTATTGCCTGTGATTTGAAATAGCTATTTAGATAGACTTTTTGCAATCAATGCGATTTAAAGGACTTAAAGAAATGGCCACGACTTATGTTAGCCAATTTTTGAAGTTTGGATTTGGAGTTAAAAGGACTGGAGCGGTATTTTTCAAAAAGGGCCTTATTGGACTAGTAACTACTGTCTAAATCCTATTTCTCATGGCAAAACACTTTTGAGCATATATTTTCAAACCAACAGACTCTGGTACTGGCGTTTCACCTGTTCGACCCCAATTCAGCTTAAACAGAATAAGAATCAACGTATACATCCTAAAAGACCTAACAGTATGAGATTAGCTTAAAATGTAACGAAGGGAATAGATTAAATTTAGCGAACGGACTTTTCATCGAAATTGTAGATATGTATCATATGTTTTGACTCAGTCGTCTAACAGTATGGGATACTTCAAAACATTTGATTGCCTAATTTAGATTGTCCCATGAATCTGGCCGGAATTTAAATTAGAATAAAAAATTAACAAATAAGTGTACCGGACTGACGTTTGCACCTTTAAACATATAAAATAAGTCAAATATTTTTCAACCACAAAACGAGAATATTTAAAATGCTTGAAATCAGAGGCCGACCACAAATTTTGATTTCCAGAAAGTTGAAATTATTTCTTTAAAAGAGTTTGAAAGACAAAACACGTAGCTTCTAATTCAATTCTGCCTTAATATTGGTATATTAGAGCATGAGAATTAAATGACTGCTTTGTTTAATTATTCTAATTCATTAAATAACTGAAATATTGCCACTGGTAGTAAGAACACTTTTGGAAAGTTATATTACACCAACCATGAATAGCTGATGTATTTGGGAAATTTCAAACAGGAGATGAAATGAAGATATAGTGGGGTTCAGTTACTGAAATTGTGCACAGAAGTATGAAGCAGTTATCTAAAGAATCGGGTAGCTTAGAAGATCATTTCTGCTGTGGTATATCGCCATTCTCAGAAGAAACATCAATAAGGTAGCAACAAAAATGTATGCTCTCACAGCACAGTTACCCTGAATATAAAGTTTCAATAAACGCGAATTTGCCACGAGATACTGTGATTTGAAAAAAAACTTGAAATAATATCTGTGCAAACTACAACGTTCGCAAAAGATGAAGCCAGGCTATATTCTAAAGTGATACGCAGGCGAGTGGGTTTTGCGAAAGATTGAAGATCTTCAATAGCTTTTGAAGATATGTTGGACAGATGACCAATTTTCTGTATGTGGATTCGTTAACACACACAGAACTGCTGGATTTAGGCTCCAAATAATCTATACGCACATCTAGAATAACGGATAAAAGAATGAGAGTTACTGCATGATACAGGTGTTCACTGCATCAGCAATTTTTGAAATGAGGCCCATATCACACGGAACGAAAATATGCACTGAAAACTGTAGTGTGCTGCATTCGGGTGAAAATCAATATGGGACAGAGTATTTCCACCCAACTACAGGACAAAAGAGCAGCTTGAAACAGTTGACAGTGTGTATATTCGTCTCGTGACACTGACCTTAGAGAAACTTTGCAAAACTAGTGGGAGAAAGGCATACACACAGAAGGTAAGCTGTTATTTTAAAATTTATAAATTATTGTTGTAAATCCCTGCTCCTACATAACCGTAACATTCTATTTAGGACAAACACTTCATTACAATATCACAGGAAATTTAAAGGCAGTTTGATCAAGAAGGAAAAATAAATCGATCTCAGGACTCCTGTAGTTTTTGATTATGGTGCACCTAAAATCTTGAGTGAGCATTAAAACAGCAAATTATTACCGGTTACAACGTTTTGTTGAATATCTAGAAAAATGCATGAGGAATTGTCCTGAAACTTTAGGTGTGTAAAGGACATGGTATATGTAATATATTTCTTCAAAGACGTTTTCCAGAAACTCTACAAGAAACTGTCAAAAAATTGAAGAAAATTAAACTGTATCAAATAATCCAATAAAAACAAATGCTTTGAAAATTTAGTACATGATTAAGAGGCTTTTTGCAGTAATCTGTTTGCTTATAATTTGTACAGTTCTTAACATAAAAGAATGCTACTTTCAGGAAGCATTACAAACGATATTTTACACAATATCCTGCAACCAGAAATGATAAATATTGAAAGATGAGCAGGTTTACTAAAATAATATCCAATGCGCATGCTTGAATGCAATCAACATAAGAAGTTCCTGGTGTTTTAGTTAAATGTATACAGCAATTTTTGTGAAAGTTCCAAAATCATAGCTTGAAAATTCTGATAGTAATCGCTGATAGAATACGCTTGAAATCCATAGTTCTCAAAAAGAAGCAAAAAGATGAAGTGGTGTATCTAAATATAGTATAGTAATTTGTATAAATGCAGGCAGCAGTATCAATGATTCTTTCGTAGCTATAACAAACATTGATACTGTTGGCCGCAAAGTACTGTGTATTTTGTATTTAAAGTTGCAAATTACATGCACTCCATTATATGAATTTGTTAATTAAACAAATTTAAAGTCTTCTAAATTTATGGGACAGACTGTAGATGTTCATAGGGCGTAGTATGCAGATTGATGAATTTTTTAAAATGACCTCAAAAATCACGTTAAATGATGTGGTTGTTTAAAATATTCTACAGCGTGATTTAAAGATATTGCGAGAAATCCCGTTTACGATGTTTGTTTTGGCTACGGTTTACTGTTTGGCTCATGAGGGCTAATGAAAGCGGGACTTACTGCTTAAAGCTAATTTCGAACGGCTACTAACATCCATGCCAGCAGCGGGATTCGAACTCCGGTACAAAAGAGCCCATTTACAACGTACCAGGACTTTAATGATTTTTCTGAAATACATGGAAATTTATCTGCCATGCACTTGCTTGTTCTTTTCTTAAACTATCTTAAAGGAATAAGAGAGAGCCGTTGGTCACAAGTTGTGCTTTTGGGTCTGTGACAGTTCAGTCTTGGACAAATGAATTTCTGATCTCCGGTAGAATATATGACTCTCGTCAGGCTTGCCAAAGTTCCACATTCACCGAAGGAATATCCCGATCCTCAAAAGATTCTATCCTTTGTGAAGGGCTTGAAAGGGTTCCAACACATTCATCGAGTTTATTTTCACGACCTCCGAAGAGTTTGAGTTTGGTTTGGAGTGCTATGGTCTACTTTTTGCAACACGAGGGCTAATGAGACCGGGACCTACAGCTTACAGCCGATTCCGAACGGCTACGAACATCCATGCCATAGTGGGATTCGAACCCATGAACTCCGGTACCGAAGGCCAGCACCCTAACCAATCGGCCATCGTTCGGCCCCAAAGAGTTATGAGAGTGAGGCTGAGAACCTGATTCAAGTCTGAAATTTTCTTTTTTTTCATTAGGACTGTTGTAGCAAAAATGTAGGCCATAGCGCGCTAACAAACTAAGTGGAAATCTCTAAATGTTTGTAAATACGGTTTTCAAAAGCCTGGAAAGTAACATTTTAACTGTCGGAATATTTTAATGCATTTCTAGTGTCCCAGTTGATAATCTGTGATCCTGAAAGATAGCCATCTGCAGCAGGACGGCGTCTATAGCTCCATCATACTTTTGATGAAAGATGTAATGGTATTCAAGATCCCAAGATCAAAAACTTTTGGGCTCTGAGGCTGTGTTAAAACACTAGTTTATGCTAATAAACCTAGAGATATTGAAGTCTTCAATAACAGTTTTTAAGTAACATTTAAATTTTTCTTCTATGTCATATACGAGTTACTGCAATAAAATGTTCCAATAACTAAAAAATTATTGGTGATTACTTTCTTCCTAGGTTTTTGTCTATATACTATATTATTTCATTTAAAATTAATTAACATTAGAAAGATGAGAGCGAGGATTTTGACCGCTAACAAATTTTAAACTTTAATATATCCCATGTATATATTTCGATTTCCTGTTTATTCATTGGCCTTTCCTCATATTTCATAACGAAAATGCATATAAAAATTATTTTTTTCTGATTATTATCGAGGTTTTAAACCTGTATACATAAAAGGCTAACTGCGATCATTTTAATCGCTGAACAAATATCATGTTAAAAATGTGTTTTACATTTTATTTCTAGTTATTTTTAATGGAAAACGTAGAGATAAAAAGGGTTGTTTATGAAAACACTTTAGCTCTTCCTGAAGATATTTTAATAAAAGAATTTGTATTCCAAGACAAAGAAGCAAACTTTTTTCATGAAATAATAACTCATGATAGCTTCAGAGAAAGAATTAAATATTTGCGATTTGATTTCAATTTAATAGCATACGAAAGAACTTTGATAAATTTGCTCTAGTATTAGAAATTTGGAACATGCTTAGTGAAAATTGCTTTATATATATATATATATATATATATATATATATATATATATATATATATATATATATATAAATCAAGTTAAAACATAATGGAAGATGTGTGATTATTTCCATGTAAAGCTTGTTGCCACTTCATACAATATATACCTCAAAAACAGAATAAATTTTGGCTTGTTTCTGATGTTAGGGCAAAATATTTATTGAACCGTTTTTTCCCTTTAAAAAAATAATAATAGACCTATTGATGACACTGTTGGAGACACGGCAGGGCCACTTCATAATGCTTAGAGGAACTAGCCAATTGCTTTACTCAAGTAGAAAATATAAACAATGTCAAATAATTTCACGACACGCTATAAACTTTGCAAAAGAAATCAGTTTGTGAATTGTATAAGGAAACTGATTAATACAAGTATTTATAGAGACTGAAAATAAATACCAAGAGACTAAAAAAAAATAATGTAAGGAAATTATATGGTAATATTTGCTTTAAATACATACATTTTTTTAATAATTATCAAATGTTATATTGATTTAAATTTGTGCAAATCAAAGAAATTTGTATTGTGCACTTTATTTAGTTACTGTATTTTATGAAATGACAGATAAGATATTTTCATGGATATAAATAATGTAAATCAAGAACTGAGTTGGATGCAAATGTTAAAATAAGCAACTCTATATACGTCGAAACTTGCTTCAGAAAACTAATAAAGTAAAACAAGTGGTTTGGAGTCTTTTAAAGAGATCGGTGTTATAAGGAAAACGCAGGCTTACTAGATTTAAAGCAATTCAAAATTCTTCTGGTGGAACTAGAATTGTTTTCCCCTTATTTTCACTCCTTATCGTTCCAATACATTCTTAAACTACCATAGTGAAATCTTGCACTTTATAAGTGAAATCTTAATGTGGGAATATATGAGAAAATCCAGGGGTGAATGCTCCCGATTTTTTTCACCTTAGTGAATTATTTAACATTTAGGCTAACAGAGAGTGAAGGCGATTACAAATTGTTGGAAAAAATAGGACAATTTCCCATTTACAGTGAGAAAGTTTTACAGCAGTTATTTTGATAATAAACTTATGAATAATTTCAAACAATTGTATAAATTGAATGATATATTTGGCAATATACTGGCGTTCATTTTTAATAAAACCACTAATCTACTCATTCTATTTCGTTCTAAGCCGGCTATATATTATGCAACAAAATATTCTACAATACCTTTTTCTATTGACATGAATAGGTTCAAAATTGGAGACAGGTGTAAAAGCCATGCATCGAAATTCATCTTTGCATTAGTTAATTTCGTTTCAGAGTTCTTATGCTCCCACACTTTCGGAATCCGGTCACATTAGCCCTCCTGTAGCAAAATAGTAGACCGTAGCGATCGAAACAGACACACAGAGACTGATATAATTCCAAAGCTGTTTATTTCAGACATAGGGCTGTCTAAAATCGGTGATCAGTCAAGTGATCCATTTGAACAAAGCAAGTATCACTTCAAAAATATCTTTTTTAATTTAGTAAAAGTAGAAGTTATATTTTATAAAATGTTAACCACATTCGATTAGTATTGTAAATAATTAATTAATAGTCACACAGTTTACTGAATTTCTTCATCCTTTTCGAGCATTCGTCATTTTCCTTTGTCGTCTTTTTTTTAAAAAACGATGGATCGAGATTATACTCTATATGATTTTCGAATAATTTATCTCTTGTTACACAACAATACTTGGTACAATTATTTTTTTCTCAACCTTTTACATATACAATCCTAATTTCAGGCTTGCAACTGCTGAGGTACTTTCAAAAAAGTGAGAAAAGTGACAAACAATACAGAATAAGTGACCAAAAAATGACTAAATATTGAAAAAAAAGCAATTTTTTTTCTCCTCTTGATTACAGATGCTATTATTAAGATTTTTCTATTCATTTTAACTCGAAATCAAATGATTCATGCAAGACATGATTTTAGTGTCAAATAAAAAAAGGTTAAAAATTTTACTTAGCACAACTCAACATTGCTTTTTATTCAAGAAAATCAATAAATTAGATTTGAATACAAACAATACATTAATTTTATAATCACAATTTTCTGCATATATTAATGATGTTTTGAAATATGTACATAGCTAGATTAGAGTATCTAAACAAAAATTGTGAAGAAAAAGAGAAACGCTTGCTTTGACGTAAATTGTACATTTCAGACAATTAATTGACGTAAATGTATTAAATGTACATTCCAGTACAAAAGTAGATTTCAGGAACTTCTTTACGACTTTTTAAAATCACTCAATTCTGGAAACCATATGACTAATTACATTTTAATCGGAAAAATAAGATTAGAGCATCACATTTTTGGTCTTTTATTAAAATATTTTGTTATTAATTCAGATTTTCTTTTTCAACAACAGACTTTTGCTATGATACACCATGACAAAAGTGACTAAAAGGGACTGTTTATTTAAAAAGGTGACTAAAAGTGATCAGTTGTAAAAAAAGTGACTAAAAGTGAGAAAAGTGACAGAATTGCAAGCCTGTAATTTAGAGATTGCTTTTTCCTGCCCTCCATTTTACGAGTTTCCTCTTAATCAAAACGCCTCCTCATCTTTCTGTTGTTAATTAATTAAAAAAAATATATTTAAAAAATTTTTTTTCTAATAAGAACGAAATTTGCGTACAAGTACTTTTGAAAAACCTTGTTCAGTTACTTCCAAGTTTATTCCGTTTACTTCGTTTTAGCCCCTTTATCTGCTTTTACTTTTAAAGCTTTCACGTTTTCGAAGGGGAAAAAAATTCAAGGAACGTGCTTACATAACTTTTACATACTTTCTTAAGTTTCGATAGAAAGTATATTTGAGACTTATAAACAAGCTTTCTAAGTTTTATTTTTATTTCAAGTTTTAAAGAAGCATAAAATCTAATTATTTGATAGCAGATTCTTTTATAAAATAAAATTATTACTTACGCATTTTATTTAATATAAATTTACCACAGCAGAATTTTCTTTTTTCATAAACACAGAGAAAGTATTTCAATAGTCAAAAGTTCAAACTCAAAATTTAGATAAATATCCACATTTAAGAAGCCAACTAACATTTTAGAATTTTGTAGGAAGATGAAAAAAACGCAATATTTTAGATAGGTAAAATTCAGTACATGCTTTATACTAAAACTGTAAGTCTCTATCAAATTTTGGACCCAATCTATCAATTAGAAGAGACATTGTATAACATTCCGTTATATACGTAAGTATTAATGTAGGTTGTTAACACATGGGTTTTAAATTTTGTATGTAAATTGGCGGTTTCTAGTGAGCGCTTAATGAAGTCAAATGTTGTATCATAACATGATTTCAAAGTACTACTGGACAAAGTTTCCCATGTAAGTTGGTGGTTTCTAGTGACCGTTTGATATAACTGTCTCAATGACGTCAAATGTTGTATCGTAAGATGATTCTTTATATAAAAACGCCATAACATCAAGTTGTGCTCTTCTCTTTATGAATGCCCTATACAGACTTTAGAACGAAAATTTTCAATATAACGTATATTAGCGTTACCGGCATAACTCAACGATTAACCGCAAAGTGTTCAAATTTTCTATTATAACACATAGATATGTACCTCTATTTTTGATTCCAGTCACAGTCTATATATGAAAAATCTCATTGTAACGCTACTGACCTACAACAACGAAACTGAAAGATACCGACGTAATCATGTGCAGTTATAAGAATGCTTTTAAATTGCAAAAATAAAAATCTATTATTTACAAAGAATAATTTTGAATTTTTGGCTGTTTATTACTTTCTGGTACGAAGTAAAGGAAGTATTGTAATAACGAAAAAGTTACAACGAAAACTCTCAATATAACGATTATTAACGCTATAGATCTTCGTTAGATAGCAGCACTTGAGCTCTATTCAGACAACACCAATATTTTGAGAATCGTTAAGAAATTTGAATCGTGATGAGGATGAGCAAGTAATAATTCTGATGACGCATCATACAAAGTAAAAAATATATATAATATAATATCCATACAAGGAAGTCATGTGTACATCAAATTTTTATAACACATCCTATAAAAACTTAGGCAATTAAATGCAAGAATTTGGTGTTCTTACTAAACTCACATACACACAGTCCTTTTTGATCCCTTATTTTAAAATTCGCATAGTTATGAGGGAGTAAACTATGAAGTTAACAATACTGCAGATTCTTTTTTTGCCTTACAGCTCTGGGATTTTAACTGCAAGCAATTCTCTTTTTGGAAAAAGTCTAGAGACATCTTTATTGCGAAACAATAAATTGCAACTCATAGTATGAAAAATGTTTATTACTTTAGAATATATTGAATCGGGGATTGGCAAACGTAAAAATTTGTTAAATTAATAAATTAAAAAAAAAGTATGACAGACTAGGTTAAAAACTCGAATACTATTTAATAAGAATTCCTACTCATAAATCTAAATGAAAAGTTTTTTTTTTTAAATAAATGATACTTAGTGGACTTCCATAGTAGCAGTTCTTATCATTAACGTTTCTAGTAATTTGTGATTACTTGGAGAATTGGGTGTCATGAAAAGATATGTTACTATGTCTCTCGAACCAAACTGTCCCATTTTACTCTTCGCTGAACCTACAAGCAGGTTACCCTCCTATGATCATTATTCAAAAAATCGAATGGATCAAACTAGTCGAACCATCCTGTTGGATTGAAATAGACGGTGAGACGACTTCTGTATTAAATAATACTTTTAAATCATATTTTGAACCAAATGATTTTCATGAAGGAGTGAAAACGTTGACCAATAAAAATAATTTAAATTTGAAACAGTTAGAAAATAATTATAAACATTGAGTAAAATATATTAAATACGATTTTAACTTCTAATTCAAGACTTATAATATTTAACTCTCAATCTCTGCAAACAAATATAGGTTATTGAGTAGTTAAATAACTATTAAGTTCCTTTTAATGCCCCCATTGGATTTCTACAGCTCACGTGAGCTCAATAATTTTGGAATCCAGTATTTACAATGGGAATTTTTCCTTGTTTTTAATCACCAAATGAAAAACATACTTTTTACCTGAAAGTGGTCCATTTGTTTTTTTTTATTATCTGATGGATAATTGTCTAGTTTCCTTATTTTAATTCGACATAATATTAACATTTACAATGATAATACTATTGCTGGCCATAGATTACAACTTACTTTTTCTGCAGCAACAGATGCTGCTTTTTTATAAAATTCTAAGTTATTTACAACTTGTTGTGAGCCATCTATAGAAAGTCCTCTGGGACGATGTTCAAATACTGCTGCAGTGAAATATTTTCTTCCCCAAACAACTGTTGGGGTTATTAGTAAAAGAAGTAGTAATAGCTTAGCACCTGGAAAAGAATAGATATAAGCTTACATATAAAAGTTTTAAATATATACACTGTCTACCAATAAGTATTTGGACATCTATGCAAATGACGATATCTGAGGTACTGAGGTACGTCATGGCCTCCGCCGCTATACATCATGTAAAAAACAGCATCGGCATTAGTCGCATGCAAGATGCCGTGCAGTTCGGAGCTCTCTGATTTCGAGAAAGGTATAACTATCGGGTATCACAAATGTGACTGACCCTTAAGGGACATATCTAGCTATCTGAAGTACCCAAAATCGACAGTGGCCTATGTGATTAAGAAGTGGAAGGTGGGGGGTGATTGTCGGAATGTGCCCCGAGTCAGCAGACCAACGAAACTGGGAGATAGAGACCGACGAATGCTGTGCAGAGGAACTCGGAAGAACCCCACCCAACCGATGACCTCATCCGCGAGTTTCAACAGGCATCCGGGAGTATTTTTACAATGAATACCATCCGTAAGGAAGCACATCTGCTTGGTTTTCATGGTCGTGCTGCTGCCCATAATCCTTTGATCACAAAGTCCAACCACGCTGCTCGGTTAATGTGGTGCAAAGCACATCAAAATTGGACCGTAGATCAGTGGAAACGGGTTCTTTGGAGCGACGAATCAAGGTTCACCCTTTACCGTTCGGATGGCAGGGTCTGGGTCTGGCGTCTGCCTGGAGAACGTCTCCTGCCAGAATGCATTGTGCCAACAGTCAAGTTCGGCGGAGGTGGAATTATGATATGGGCATGTTTCTCCTGGTATGGACTGGGACCCTTGGTCCCCATTCATGGTAAGCTCGACGTCGATGCCTACTGCACTATTTTGGATGACAATGTGCTTCCTACGTTGTGGCAGTTTTACGGGTTAGACCCCTGTTACTTTCAGGACGACAATGCCAGTTGTCATATTTCGAGGTTAACCTAGGCTTGGTATGGTGCCAATGGAGTTGATCGAATGGACTGACTGCCAGAGCCCAGACCTGAACCCTGTCGAGAACCTCTGGGACGAGTTGGATCGCCGAATTAAGGGGTGCACTACCCGTCCAAAATCTGTGAAGGAACTTGAATGTCTACTCCAAGCAGAGAGGAAGACAATACCACTAGATGTAATACAAAGACTTGTATGCCCCGGAGGGTTCACGCTGTAATTGTCTCTCGTGAAGGCTCTAACAACCATTGATTTTGAATACAGTTAGTTTTTCTTTTCTATCACAAGTGTCCAAATACTTATTGGTAGACAGTGTATTTACATTATTATCCAGACACCGTTCAACGATTCTATGATAATACTGTAACTGAACATCAGTGACTAGAAATTCATAAGTATCTTAATATACTGTATCATACTATATTCAAGAAAAGTAGACTATATTGCCCAAAACGATCTGATACTTTCGATTTTAGATGTGTTGCCGAACATCTAGAAAAACTCTTGACAAATTATCCTGATTCATCAGAGGTATAAAGATAATATTAAACGTGATATATATTTCAGCAAAAATTTTGTCTGAAAGGAAAATGGGAGACTAGAAAGAAATCTTAGATAAAATAATGCTTAAAATACATTGTAACTCTTGCATGCGATTATGAAGCTACTTTTAATTATCTATGTTAGTTTCTGTGAGAATTGCACATATATTCATAGAAATATAAAGAGTTCTTAAAAAAATAGAAAAATTTTTCGAAAGTTTTTTACTTATAATGTGCAAGGTATTCAACCCATTGCAGTGCCATTTTCCGGAAACTTGACAAACTATAGGGAAGACAGCACCCCGTAATCAGAATATAAAAATGTTAAATATTCGATGATATAGGAGGCTTTTTACTAAATAACTTTAAACTGCACATGCGCGAATAATGATCTTTATATTTGTTTAATTTGATGGCCTAATATATATGGCAAACTAGATAAAAAATATCAGTAGAATATCTGTAAAAATGTCAAGGATATCAGAATTTAATTGAATACTTTTCATGAAAGTCTCCTAATGATGATATATCACATATCGTAGATAGTTCATAAAATAAACAATTTATAGCAGTAAGAATTTTTTTAATTGTATCATCTCATTGATTTTGCTAATGCTGAAATAGTTTGAATACAAGTAGGTACGATACACAAAATCACTTTAAGCAAATATCCAGATTTGGGAAAAATCCCGGTGATTTTGTGATATTGCAATTAATAATTAATGTAATGACTTGAGGTATATATTAATCCCTCTCTTTGGTATACATCCAACTCATAAATAATTTAAGCTGAGGCATTAATATTAATTCCTCGGGACACAATTGCATAATTCAATACTTTCGAAAAAAAAATCTTTAAAGAACTTTCTCTTCATTGTTGGTCATTATTTTATTTTAATTTAATTACAATATATATAGGAAGTATTCAAATTTTCTTTTATGCAATAAGAATTCTAGTTTAATTCGCTCTCAACAATAAATTATCCTTTCTTATTTTTAGAAAATCTGATACCTTTCTGAAATGGACAATGCCTATTTTATTAAGAATATATTTTTACAAAACGGTTTTGATTTATATTAAAGTGGGTTTTCAAAATTTTTACGATAATTTAAATTCGTATTGATAACTGTTATTCGCAAATTTGATAGTCCACATTAAAGCTATATTTTCTCTTACATCCAAATATTCAATCTGAATTCTTTTTATTATTGTCAAATCACTTGTATACCATTCGATAGTATAAATTTATCTAATTTTAAAATTATTTTTGCTAGCATTTTAAGTCAGTATTTGTAATTTATCCATCATATATCAGTTAACTGTACACATTTTTCTTGGGAGATATTTTTCATGTAATCATGTTGATGTTAAGCATAGACGAAGTTCTTTCGTCTTAGTGATTTATAATTTAGTGTAAGTTTAAATACAATAATTAATGAATTAAGTTGGATGAAATCATTCTTGTCCTTAAAAGTAAATAACACCTTAAATATGTTTATTTTTAATAAACCGCCGTGTGAAACCTTTACAGCTATGACTATTATCCTCCGAAATTAAATTATTGATTAGTAAAACTATTCTCTTATTTCATACCAGGTAAGATAAGAAAATATGTATTTTTAATTGTTATAGCATATACACACACGTGTGTGTAGATATATAAAAGAAACAAACCACCTTCGAAAGTTTTTTTACATATTTTTAAATTTTAATAATAATAATTGTTTTAAAATTAAGTCTGATTATGAAGAACAAAAAAAACAAACATTAAATGTGTATTTTTCGTAGAAATACGAGGAAAATATAGAAAAAAAATTGCAATGTTTTCAACTTCCGGAAAACATAAGAAATACAATATCATACGAGTTGAATAATTTTATATTTTTGTAAAGAGCCTTGTATTTGTAATTGTATTTTACAAAAAAGAGACTATTAGTGAAACTCTGAATGAATTTTTAAGTTTTGTACGGTTGAAAATTCAAACTAAAATGAACAAAATTTCATGGTTATCATTAAATTTCATTTTTAAACCTCTGAATCTCTGAAAATAGTACGGCAATCCTCTATGTTTTAGTCTATCTTATGTATCACACTACAGTAAATCTATGATAAAAATTTCATGGCATTTGAAAAAATTGATTTTGAGTTATCATGATTCTCGTACAGGTGACACAAAGAAAATTCGAAAATGAAAGAAGGAATGTAATTATATTGCTCCTGTTTCGAAATAATGTTAATAAAAGTATATAAATAGGCCCAGTAAATTACAGTACGTATGTTTAAAAGTAGCTAATACCAGAGATATTAAGTTTACTAAATTTTTAGTTAATAAAACAATGTAAACCGTAAATGGGCGTTTATATAACGCCCATTTACGGTTTTTTTACCATAATTTATTGTTGAGAGCGAATTAAACTATGTTTAATAAACTATCACTCTTTTAAACTATAATTCTTATTGCATAAAATAAAATTTGAATAACTCCTATATATGTTGTAATTAAATTAAAATAATGACCAACAATGAAGAGAAAGTTCTTTAAAGATTTTTCTTTGAAAGTATTGAATTATGCAATTGTGTTCTGAGGAATTAATATTAATGCCTCAGCTTAAACTATTTATGAGTTGGATGTATACCAAAGAGAGGGATTAATATATACCTCAAGTCATTACATTAATTATTAAATTGAAATGGCAACAGAAGTGGGCATTTAAATAACGCCCACTTCTGTTGCCATTTCAAAGAATAAACCACTAATAAAATTATCATAACTCCGGGTGACCACAGATTCAACATCCAAACAGTTTTCAAAACTTAAAATATTGTAGTTTTAAAAATATTTAAAAAAATTAAAATGCTGACGGGAAAAATTATTTTTATGGTCGTTAGCTGGATTTATTAAAATTCATAATTTAGGGAAAAGCATTATATTTATGCTACACTCTGCCACAAAACACTTTTAAAAACATACACTAAAAAATAATTAGCTTAAGAGTTCGGTGCAAATATTTTAAAACTGTTACTTTGAAATTACAGTTTTGTATTTTACTGTCCACAATTTTTTCACCTCTAATTATCTGATAATACTTTCAGATAGAAACTTAATAACCGTTTTCGTATCAACCATGTAACATCATATATTTTAATGCATTTTATAGGCATAGAATACTAAAAGTGTATCACAGCAGAATAAAGTTTAATATAAGAGAGTTATAGATAATAATTTATTGATGTATTGAATCGAAAATACTGTTTGTTTATAACTAATTAATATATCCATGTCCCGTTCCTGCATTTAAAGAATTTTTAAATTTTATACTTGGATCTAAAGACATATTTTCTTATAATATAAGATATTCTTCGAAGTGATAAATCAGTTAATTCTAAAACATATTAAAAGAAAGCAGTAAAATTAAAGGATAAGACTAACAGGAGAAAGAGTAAACAAAGACATTCTTACCCATGTTTCTTCTCTCTGTGACAAATCTCAACATTTAATCAATAAAATACTTAAACACGATTTATTATCAATTCTTCTCTTATCCTTTGTTCGAACAAAGATAAGAGAAATTGATTAGATTACTGTATACTTCACAATAATACAGAGTCAAAGTAGAACTGATACATAAAAGGTTTTTCTGTTCATTTTGAAGTATTAAAACTGAAATATAACAAATTTGGAAATTATTTTCCTTAAGTAACAAATTAATATCTTAATAAATATTCTTACTGAAAAAAATTAAGCATTACACATTACTCAACGTAACACTTTTTTAGATGGATTTGGAGAAAACAAGGTGAAAGTAAAACCAGTAGACTATACAAAATTCTCAATTTGGAAAACATAAAAGCGTATTTTCAATTTAGTTTTTGTGTATCCTAAGGAGTTCCAAACATGTTGGCATAAATGAAAAGAGATTTTCACAAAAATATTTAATGATTTTAGTTGGTTCTTTTAAAAAGGCTTTTCGTAGTCGTGTTACCTCTTTGCATATGTACTGCAGCGTCCCCCATTCAGTCTGTATGGTCTGCGTAATAAACCTTCTCTCGAATTTATTCGTCAGAACCGTCATCTACATAACCTCTTTACACACATCATAATCACCATATTTCATAATTACCCATCTTATGTGTCCTGTTTTGATATTAGGCACTAAAAATCTCTGAAGAATAGATTCCTCGTTTTTTCTCATTGACAGATTCCTGTTTTTACTTTATTTTTTGGCTTTATGAAGTCGAATACAAATATTCTTTGCTACCCACCGTGATGCCTACCTCGATGACATTCCTATCTATATTGACAGCTCTAAACCCTCCTCTCCTTTATGTGTCGTAAAAATATCATTAGTCAGTTTCCCTCCAGTTTGTTCTGTTTTTAGTACTGAATTGTATATTATATTGAGGAAGCCTTACTACATATCTCTCGGCAAGCAGTTTATTATCTACATTGACTCTCTGGGTGCACTAATTGCCTTACAACTCCATCTATCCCATTTTTAGATCGAAAACACAGCCCCAAAAAACGGGGAATAAATATTTGGATCTGCTGGGTTCCTAGACATGCTGATATCAAAGGCAACAAGTTAGCTGATGATGCGACTTAAAATCCAGACATCCCTGTAAAGGGTTCTATCCCCTACCCTGACATTAAGAGAAAAGTTAATCGCTATTTTACTTCTCTCTGGCAAGATAATTGGCACAGCAATGTAACAAATTGCACGCATAAAACTCAGCTAAAGCATCTGGCTTACCACTGGTAATCGTAAAAGGGGCTAACTCATCTTCTTTTAGCTCATACGTATGTTCACGCTTCGGACTACTCTTACTGTCATTTCTACCCACAACTCTCTCACATTTTTTAAATTTCATGTTCCCATTTTTACTATTTAGATCTTAAATATTTTAATTGAATTGCCTAATTTGATTGCCATTGATGGTAATGATCCCTATCAGAATCTTTTTAAAAGTTTACGTATTATATCACGAATTCTAGGAATCTCTAATTTATTCTTCAACTTTTTTGAAGGAGGGGATTCTCCTCTGCTTTTGTGGGACTTTTTCTGATCCTTTCAATAATTTTTATGTGAACTTTCATATTGTTTTACTTACTGATGTTCATTTATAAACTGTCAAATTTTCGTACTAGTTCTGATTGATCCTTTTGTTTGATATCCATAGTAGATTTTGCACCAATAAAACCCAAAAACCAACCAACCCCTGAACATTAAAAACATAGAAACTAGTTTTGAAATTTGTTAACACATAGTAAAATTGCCTTTATTATGCAATATATGCACCACTTAGTATGAATATATATTATTAAAGACACAAAAACAAAAATGAAGTAAATTTCTTTAATTAATTCTGAATATTTGGATACTGTAACAGTGCAGTATCTGTACTATTTCTTTGTAGGTAAAAAAGTAATGAGTAAAATGAACTTACGTTTTAGCTGTATTTTCATTGATAATGGACCATTACGTGTTCCAAATAACTATAAACTGCGGCGTCATTTTCTCTAGATTATTTATCGTTCTTTTAACGCTTAGTGAGTTCTTACCGTTTAATAATCATTACCTCGAAACACCTTTATCAATCTTTGATTAGCGGTTTTATCCTTCAGTGATATTTATGGACGAATAGTAATACTAATTTCTTTACTTATTTTTACTACCAATAAAAGAAACTTCTTCCCTTTTTAAATACATATTGTTACAAAAATTTTGTTATGTTAGGAAAGAAATTAATCATTCATAACTGTTAAAAAAACTTATTCTTTATACTAAATAATTTCTAAATATTTTACTCTGTGTAAACGTTTTTCTGTAAATATTTTAGAAGAATTCATTTTAAAAGTATTAAATTGTTTAAAACTATTATTGCTTCTTTAGTAAAAAATTTAAAAATATATAGGATACTACAGATTTTGAGATTAGGGAAAATTTGAATACGGTAAAACTTACCTTCCATAATAAACTAAAATCGACCATGGATTTTATTCAGTTTTAGCTAAAGGACTGTCATAAAAAATGTGATCCTATTTTAGTGCATATTTCTGTTAAGATATATTTCATTATGACATCATTGTTGGCTATTTTATTATAGGTGCATCTTATATATCACCCGAAGTAGTAAATATTCGAAATTTTCTAACCTATTAATAATGACAGTTTGTAAAACTTTGGTATACTATAAAACGGGTGAATTTATTAAATATTTAAAGCTCTTTTTCAAATACTAGAAAAGACGAGACAGATTCTATGTATTAGACGCATTATATGTTTATTGCCATACTCATATTAAAAGATATGCCTATTCAAGAACTTTACGGTAAAGAAAATTAGCTTCAAGATTTCTTCATACTTTTGACTTTAATAATCTCTACTTAGGAAAAATCTTATTTCAGATTAAAATAGCAACGTTATTATCACTCCTTTTATCTTCCAAAAGGTAAAGTTCACTGCTATCTACCTTTGGACATTTTACGATAAGTTATTATTCTAAAGCTATACAAAATTCAATTTTCTACAACTGTGTAAAGCGTTCTTGTTTAGTAAATATTGTTTAATGACTACAATCTGGGTAATGGTTGAAGATGGGGACATCAAAGAAGGTATTGCTTTTAGGTTTCAAACCCTGTAGGTTCGAAAACTAAACACTCCTACCAAAAGTTTCAAACTCGCTCCTAGTTTTATAGAATCTGCTTTAAGCAATAAATTTAAATCTAATCATCTATGTGTAGTCATAATTTCACCGAAATTCCCATTAAATGACTGAAAATCATATTATTCTAACTTCTCAAATTTTAATGCTCCACATTTTCCGCCGTCACTGTCTTCTCAAATTCATCGACATTTTATCTTATTTCAGTACACAAAAAAATAAAACCTTTTTTAAAGAACGCATAGGCCATATTTTATAAAAATGCACGCACGCATACACTGCATAAAAGCATTGATGTCCGAGTGTACTTTGAAATATCACAAGTCAAATAAATTGTATCCAAAGTAAAAGTTATTTTATTTTCATAACATTCCAAAAGTACATAGTCATTTCCAAAAAAATAAACTAAATAACTGAAAGTAACAGATTTTTAAAGAAAATGAATCAGAGACATTTTGACAAAACAAACATTATATAAAACGAATTTAACAAAGGTGCATTTCATTTTTAAAAGTATTATTCTCGCAATCTATAAAGAATATAGAGATTGTTTGAAAAGTGTAGAATGTAATAGATTTGTTTTTTCGTTTTACTTTTTATATTGGTGATAATTTTGTTCTCAAGATCTTAACAATATTTCAAATATTTAAAAAAAATTCTTCCTTAAATTTTACAGAGACGAATTACTTAAATACATAGAATGATAGGCCTCTATTTTCCTCACTCCATTATATATATATATATATATATATATATATATATATATATATATATATATATATATATATATATATATATATATATATATATATATACACATACATATACATACAATACTTCCTTTTATTAAAATAACATTAATATGAATAGCATAAAAACAAGATGAACTCATTTTTTTAATAAGAAGCAAGCCAAAAAAAGTTAGACAGTAAGGTTTCAGGATTTCATCGTTTAATAATTTTGCATTACATTATGCTTTTGAACTAAAATAAAATTCCGAAAAAATACAATTTCAAAAATAAATCAAACAACTAGTTTTAATTTCACCAACACATAAACATAAATTATAAATTTAAAGAACATTATGATGATATCACTTTCTATAGCCAAAAAAAAAAAACTTGGACATTTATCCAAGGTAACAAAAAGTAACTTTTAAATTTGAAACAGAAACATTTAATAGTTCGTGTGATATCCTTTGGCTGCTATAACAGCTTCTAATCCTTTGTTCGTCGAAAGGACTAACTTTTCAGGGAAGGCTATTGGTACACTGTCCCATATATTCTGAAGAGCACTTTTTAGTTCATTTTTATTTTTTATTTTCTTCTTTCCCAATTTTTTTTCCATAAACGCCCATAAATGTTCTATAGGGTTCCAATCCGGACTTTGTGGAGGATGGGGCATTATATAATAACCATTCCTTCACAATCTGGGCTTTATGCTTGGGATCATTCTCTTGGACAAAAGGGAAGTTTCTATTTAAATTCAATTTTACAACTGTGCTTGGTAAATTTTGTTTTAGAACATTTAAATATACCATGGTACCGTCAATAAACATTAAATTTGCACTGCCATTGCACC
Organism: Pardosa pseudoannulata; assembly: GCA_032207245.1. Classification (NCBI taxonomy): domain Eukaryota; kingdom Metazoa; phylum Arthropoda; class Arachnida; order Araneae; family Lycosidae; genus Pardosa; species Pardosa pseudoannulata. The sequence goes on along the minus strand of CM063502.1, from coordinate 4,403,621 downwards.
CCATACCATAATGTTACCACTGCCACGTTTAACCGTTACTTTTATATTTGCTGATTTAAGTGTTATACCTTCCTTCTCCATCAGTAAAAATAACTTAAGAAGTAAAAATATTTTTATGAGTAAAAGTAAGAAGACTTCCAAAAATCTTGGGATTTTGCAATATAGTTTTTAGCGTACTCAAGACGTTTTTTCACATTTCTGGCTGATAAGTATGGTTTCTTTTGTGGTGTATAGGCTCTATTTTCCATAGAATGTAAAAATTTTCTTACCGTCTGTGGATGCACATTGACAACAGATGTCTCCTTTAACTCTCTTGCTAACTTTACTGCAGAAATTGTAGAATTCTCTTTAACAAATCTCAGTATCCGCCTCTCTACTGAAGCGAAGAAATCTTTTTGGGTCTGTGAAAAAATCCATACCTTTTATAGTTATTAATTAAGTAATGCACAGTTGAATGAGGCTTTTTCCCAATTTCTGCAATATCTCTTATGCTTTTCTTTTCTTTCCATAGTTCAACAATTAAGTTTTTCATATCTATATAGAAATTTGATTTGTCTCCATTTCCCAAAATTTAAACCAAGAAAAATAAATTTAAACAGTTCAGTCTCAAAGCTTTGACTTGGATTCGTGCCAAAAATACAAGTGTCTTAAAAATTTGCTTAAAACTTGCGTAAAGCAGTGTATAGTGCAAAGAAAATAAATGTCCACACTTTTTTTTTCTGTGGAATTCTCAAAATTTTATCTTTAAATTAGTTTAAAATTAAATGTAGTGTTTTATTGAAATTCAAACCAGTCATCTCAATCGTGGAAGTAATTACCATTTTTTTTTTAAATGTTTCATTTTAAAAATACTACTCGCTTTTAAAATATTACACTACAAAATGGGTTCTCCTTGATGGCCACCTCTTTTTTTTTTTTGGGGGGGGGGGTTTACTCTTTATATATAGTATGTATGTGTGTGTTGTACGCGCGTTAAAACTATATTACGACGTCTAGGCAATTTGCGAAATGACTGACTACGTTGCGTTTCTAGCTAAAGCTCCAAATGTGCAAGAATTCAGAACTGTTTTGGACTCAATTTGTAAAGTCAAGGACCAATTTTTGAATCGAGAAATTTCGAAACTACTTTTGCAGTACAAAAAACGAATTTAATTTTTCGAAAATTTGACATTATTCTCCGAGATTGTTTTGTTCCATAAGCACATTGGTCTGACACACTAACGAATTAGATAACTTGTTAGTTAAAGTATTTGAAGAAATGTTGAGAGATTAAAAATTTCCATGAGACATATTGTGTAGCAGACTAAATTACGAATCAGTTGACAGGAAGCCATGATGTTCACTAACTCCTCAGATGCAAGCTAATAAAACCGACTGTGCTACCAGGCCAATGTTCTCAGCTCACTTAAAAAAAACAAAAAAAAAAAAAAAAAAAAAAAAAAAAACAACTTTTTTTATTAGGGCATTTAACACTGAAATAATTAATTCAAGTTCGATTGGAAAAACCTACACTAAGTCTCAGTACTCCTCAAAATCCAAAAAAAGATGTACTGTAGCTTACATTTATGATCTAAGACCGATGAAGAAATTTCCAATGATGAAATTTTCTGCATCTGCTATAAAAATATTTCTGAAAAATAAAAAATAATGATATATATAAACAATTTACTTTAAAATGAACAAAGAATCCTTAAGACGTACATCCCCATAAAAGAACATATTACAATTTTGCACTAAAAATCAAGGTATCAATAAATATTAGATTTGGCTCGTGATTCCTTAGGCTGAAAAGGCAGGAATTTGGATATAAAAAGAGTTTGGAGCAATTAAGGATAAAGTGTGCATCCCAGTAATAAATTTTGGAATACGACGAAATGATTCACAACCCGTGATAACTGGGGTTTTGTTTCTAGAGAATAACAAGTATAAACTTTAAGGATATTTTGATAATTTAAAACATTTTAAAGGTCGTTGTTAGACGTCTAAAAAAAATGCGTTTCTATGCTACCAATTCCGAGTGTGAAAATGTTAAATTTAGCATTATTTGTTCATATAAAAAGAGGCAAAAATTGTTCAGTGCTGCTGTACTGAAAAGTGTTAGAAAATTCGACGGAAGTCCTAATATATTATTTAACAGGAAGTATTTTTTTAAAAATGCGATTTTTAGTCTTTAACTCTGAAGTCTTTTTTTTATGTGGCTTTATGTTGTAAATGATTTATTTCTCTGATGTAATATATTTTAGAAGTATTTAAAAGAATTTTATGATTAAAAAGATTCATTTAGCAGAAGATGAAGTCAATTTTGTTAAATGCTTCTTTTTTTAAGAGGTAAAATAATTTGTGTGTGAGAGAGTGTGTTTATTAAATCGCAACGATGCTAATAAAACAACAATGCTATTGTTCTCTTTGAAGTCCTTTTTGTCTTGGAAAGATATTATGATAAAATCTTTTATTTACATTGAAAGCAATTTTCTCCTTTAATTAAACTAAAGTTTTTATGTTGGTTATGAAGTGATTTAGAACTATTTAGGTATTATAAACTCGCTTAAGTGTAAGGCTAGGAAATTTTAATTTCGGCCAATTCTAAAATTGGCAGTTAACAGCCGAGAACTTTGCACGTTGGCAGGCTAAAACCAGAAACAATTACAAGTCTGTATATACCAGGCTATGACGTTAAATTCGGCCATTAGGGAACATATTTCAGTCTTTAGCATTAAAAAACACAAACATACATGCGCACATGCACACACACACACACACATATATATATAGATAGATAGATATGTGTATGTATATATTCAACAACAAATGAATTGCACGATAAATATAATAAAATACAACATATATAACATATAAAGCAATGACAATGTATAAAAGTACAAAATATGATTTCATATTTAACAAATAAACAAAATACCCACGAAATAAGTAGAATAAACAACAAATTTTAAAATGACTAGAAAAGAGTAGTTATGTAGTGTACAGGTTTACAGCTATGTATTTAACACAGCAAACAACAAATGAAATACATTAATTTTGGGAAATTTAATTTTTCAGCAGTATATCTTGCAATTAGTCACTGGATACTTGAATGAGAAACAGTCTGAACTGTAGTAGTATTTCAATATATATAACTGTAACTATACGTTATGTAGAAGTTATGTTTGTTAATTTTATGTTAGCCATCTTCTTGGTCATCATCATATAATATATATATATATATATATATATATATATATGGATTGTCTTGGGGTCGAGGCGCCCGACAAGTTTAATAGAATTATATTATTACAAATATATATACACACACACACATATATATAAATATATATATATATAATGCAAATATGTGTGTGCATAAATGAATAAAGTCCTCTGTATGTTTTTCTATCAAATAATAACATCCCCCTTTTCAATTTTTTTACTTTATTCCTTAACTGTTTTTTTTTTTTTTATTTATTTATATTTTTATGGGGACTATATCTTAAAGGGAGTTATATCTTTCAATCATTACAAAATCAACTTTATATCCACCTAACTATAACTTAAAAATTTATATGTCATTTATATTCTAAAAAATTATATTTTTACTGATCGTTAAGCCACCTTTAACCTTTTCAGTAAGTGAACAATAAAACTTCTAGATTTAAATAAAACTATTAATTAAAAAACGAAAAATTTGAAATTTTAAAATTTTTTGTAGTATTTTATTGCGCAAACATTGCACATTTATTCTTTTGTATATACACAGATTTTATTTAAATTTAAATCATTATAATGAGAATTTTAGATTATAAACTACCATTCTATTTAGTAAAATGTTTAATTACTGATAAATATGTCAATCAAATTTTTAATTTGTAAACATTAAAAAAAAATTCTATAAATAACCTTGAATATTCATTTCATAGTTCATAAATACATCTTAAAGCCACATTTTGATGTTTTAACTTCTACGGAAAGAAATTCGTATATTCATAATAACAATTATACACTGTTGGAGGAAGTCAGATAATTGACAAAAAATTATTAATAATCAATTATACTTTGATTTTCAAGAACTCACCATTCAAGTAGAGAAATTTTTAATATAATGTAATCAGAGAAGAAAGATTGATTAACATTGAGCCAAGAGTACGTTTAGGAGACCAGCGAAAATCTGGATAAAAAGAAAGGAATTCAATTCATCCTGTCTAACTGTGCATGCATGAAAAATCTACCTATTGTACTACTGTGATTTTATATCCAACCAAATGGGGAAACTTATATAAATAGTTCACTTAAATATTTGAAAAAAACCAAATGATATCAACAATTCATTGGACAGATTTTTAGAAACTTTCCAAGAATGTAGTTGGAGATAATAAAGGATTTTCCACAATGTGCAATTGTATTTTGTGGAAAAAACATCTATAATATTCTCCAAATTAATAACATAGCTTAGGAGAGAAAAATGTGCTGCTAAAAAAGGTTTATTTATGTATTAAAGATTTTTTCCTTTAAATTTTTTGTGGTTCTTTTGTAACATAAAAATAGACCATGGTGCTCCACTGGTCCACTTAAATGTACCAGTGCCTCATTCCCAACTGGAAGGTTTATAAAAGAGCTATTTCTTATGTGGTCAAAGTTTAAAACATTCCTTCAAGTACTTCTCTAAGGAATAATAAAAAAATTATGATCATCTAAAATATCCAGTGACTAATGGAAAAATTATTTCATCATTTATTTGAAATTTGGAAAAGTTATAGTACCTTAGCATGCACTGAAGAACTGCATTTAAAAGTAAAAGTATTTATAACATACTGAATAATATAAATTCTTTTATTTCATTTTCTAAAAAGATTGCTATACTCAAACACATTAGAAAATGAAACTTAAAAAAAACTAATGATGTCTGAGAAAAAGTGTATATATAAGAGAAATAAAATGAACTTTATGCAAATTTCTTTACAGTTAAAAAATATTTAGTAAAAGAAATGTAATTATCGAAATCTACTTAAAACAACTTTATTTGAACATTAAAATAAAATTGACAAAAATAATGAAAGCAGTGTGACAAAACTGTATTTAGTTTTAAATTGATTAAATTTTCAATAATAATTTTCAATAATTGATTAAATTTTTATGAGGAACTGATTTTAAAATAAGAAACATAACTATTGATTTCTATATAACAACAATATACATAAAGTATATGAAATTAATTACAAATCTAACAAAAATAATTATCTTTAAAAATGCTGTCTGTCATAATAAAGCATGAGAAATACATGGCATGTTGAGAGGAATAGCAAATTATGTTGCTGTTATAAATATTACAATACACACCATACTGAGGATTTTAAAAATATTCTAGAGACAATATTTCATCAATTTAAATGTAAAATATAAATTGTTTCATAATTCATCATGCAGCTTCAATCCTATCCACCAATCTGCAAGATTATTCACTTGCTGCCAGTCTACTAAAAACCACCAGTTTTCAATATATTTGGATTTTTGATTATGCCATTTCAAAATGTATGCATGTTCCCAAATATCTAACCCAAGGATAGGAAACAGTCCTTGACTTATAGGAGTATCTTCATTTGGTGTTATCACTATGACAAGATCACCAGGATTTTCAGAAGAACTATAATTTCTACAAAGCCATACAAAGCCTAAGTGAAAAATCAAAACATATATAGTAAATTTAAGTTTTCAAAAGAATCATAGATTAAATTTTCATAAATTTCACAGACATCTGAGAAATTCCTCAAAAATTTTATATATTAAAAGTATGGAAAAACAATTTTGATCAATATCAGCAAAGTAATATCAGTTTTAAAATATTATTCAAAATCATTAAATATTATATTTTATTAAATAAACTGAAAAATACTCAAAGAGTCATAAAAATACTTTTAAACAAAATATTTTAGGATAATAATAATCCTGATATAATCATTTTCACACAGAACCTTAGTATGATATTACCGAAAAATTTCTTTATTAGTCATAGTGTAATATAAGAAAAGAAAATATAATATTAACCACAGAATAAGAGGCCAAAAAAATGACATTTTTTCTTACTTTTAATTTTAAATGTAAAATTTAAAATTAAAATCAAGTAAGAAAGAAGACAACCATCTGAAAATAACATGTAATATAATATAAAAAAGAAGTTTATCTCCTAAAAAATGTTTTCTTCACTTTCGTAAATCTAAAAAATATATTTCAGTTAAATTTGAACCCAATCATTTTTAAGATGAACAAGAAAATAATATAAGATACATTTAAATTTCAATACAGAGACATAATAATCATGTGTCCATCCTAAGAGATAAATATAATTCAAGCAGACACAATTTTCAATAAAATATGACACTATCTACTTTTACAGAGTGGTATTCTACCAAATGCTTTAAATGACAGAGAAAGATTGAAACCTGGTGATATAATATAAGGAAAATAAATTATAATTAGATAAAAATATTCCAAAAATATATAAGCATGGTATCTCAATAAAACTATATTTTTAAATCCAATTTTTGTAAACATTCCTGAAAAATTAAATTTAAAATTTCCAAACATTTTTCATGCCATTAAAAAACTTAAAATTCTTTTCAATACCTGTCTATAAGCACCATATATATTTTTAATTTCTACTTCAGGTGACACTTAAATTTCAAATACAAAAAGAAAGAAAGAAATTTACATAAATAAATTATGTAATCAAAAACTCTTTCATTAACTATAGCTCTCATACTATTCTTGATTATTCTCTATAACAGGGATTTCTAAAATTTTAAGCATTCCAATATACTTTTTAGAAGCCAAATTTATTAGTAATTCATTTCATCTATATCATACTGAGTTATTTCAGAGATACTTGACTAGCAAGAAATGGACATTTCAATAAAAAATTACCTTTATATATTTAAGTAGCCTGCACATAAGCCATGTCAAAGAACTGATTCTTTAACTATGTCATCTGCACATTTAAGAGAAAGATGCTTTGTTTGTTTATTTCTAGTCTTTCTACATAAATCACTTAATGATGTCTCTTTTTTTTTTTTTTTTTTTTTTGTTATATTGCTACCATATTGGAGACAATTTTAAAGCCAATATCACGTTTATAGAAATTATAGATACGTATAAATATATTCAAGATTTTGTCGAAACCAATCAAACATTGACTCATTAAAAATTTGGGAAATGCTGCTATAGCTCTATTACTATCACATAAAATCGACATATATTTTAGATTTCAAAACAACCACGATTAGCTGAGTTTTTTTAAGGATTTCAATATTATATAATAGCAAATTTCCACTTTAAAAACTTAATTATGAATTATAAAAAATCATTTACTAATCTTTGAGATAGAATGGATTCTAATAGATGTATTAATGGTAACTGATATGAAGAAATAAAATTGTAACATACACAAACACAATTGAAGACATACATATATTAATTCAAAAATTTCGGTATAAAGATTATCAAAATGTTAAATTTTATTTAAATCAGATAACACTGGTGGGATTGAATCTAAAGTAGTAAAAAAAAAGTTAGGTTGCAAAAGAACATGTTCATAGATCATACACGAGAAAATAACAAATTTGCTAAGATTAAGTATTAAATTTGTAAACTTTTTCATAGAAATAAAAAAAATCCAGATATGAGTTATTTATTATTATAATTATTGTTCTATTTTTATTACTGACAAAAATATTTTTTCCATCAGACTGTGACAGAAAAGTAAACTATATCCAAAGTAAATTACAAAAAAAAAAAAAACACTTTAAGATGCATACATTTAACAAAACATCACATATCATGTTATCTTATGGTGACATGACAAAATAAACAGTAATGATTTAAACTAGGTTTTCAAATAATACTCAGCTATAAAATAAAAAGTTATGTTACCACTACTAGCAATAATAAACAAATATAAATTACCTGAACCAAAGTAATTGATAGCCATATCAGTAAATGCAGACTTAAATTCCAAAAATGAACCAAACTTTGAAGTAATAGCCCTTTCTATTGGTCCTGAAGGCAATCTATGCTCTCCTTGGAGATTAGGCGAAATTGTAGCCCAATATAAATTATGGTTTATGTACCTAAAACAAACACGAGAATTATTTAAATTAAGAATACTACAGTCAATCAAGACTACTGCTTATTAAAAGTTATTCATCAATCTGGTAATAATATTTACTAATATTAGTAACCAATAATGATTAAGATGTAAACATTTGCAAAGAAATTTGTGAGAGTAAAAGAAGTAAATAAGAAGTTTTATTTAATATTTCTAGTAAGTGATTCTCATTTAAGAATATTTTTTGCTAACATATGAAGATCTAGAAAAACATTTTGCCAAAAGACTAGAGGAAAATTGATAATAAAGTAGATGTTTTACGTTAGATTTTTAACATGTTTCAAAATATGATTTATCTTAAAGCATTATTAACTATATATGCACATGCATACCTACATAAATAGTACAATAATACTTGCTTTATATAGTTAAAAACAATAAAGGTACAGTCAGAATTATGAAACAAGAAAATACTACGTTAAAATGTCACCAAAATGCAATCAAACTTACCCACTACCATAATTTTTTAGATCATTTCTGTACAATGGTGGAATATGGGATAAATTTCTAATAATATCTATGATTGACATCCTGGATGCATGTTTTCCCTAAAACAAAAGCACTTTTACAACATTTGGAATCCAAAAGGTGGAAAATTTTAATTTTTAGGAAATACTTCCATGTATGAATATAAAACTGAATAGAAAACACATAACTATAAGATTAAAATCTGATCTACCTGGTGAGATTTTACCTTTGCGTTTCTCCTCCATCTCTTCAACACTGCATTGACCTCATTTACATATTTAGCATGATATTCAAAGTAATGCATTTTGGCCGACGTTTCGTCAATATAAGGCTCAAGTTCATCAAAAGAATAAAGCAAAGGGGGTAAATCATATTCTAATGCTGCCCGCTCTAGGCCATAAAATGCGGGAGCTATTTCGCTTGAATAAGTAATGCCTATATGTACTGCAAAAAGAAATAATAAGATCATTTCTTATTACTAAAACCTTTTCTGGTACAGCTCTTTTTACCAATTACACCGTTAAGAAAAAGTTCGACCACTTCTAAACAAGTATAGGGACATGTAGAATATTACAGATACAGTGTTCTTAAATGGAATGCATATGCCATGACATTTCCGTAAAGAAACTATATCACAAAGCAAAATAATTTCAAAAACTCATTCATATCTAGCCCATATGTCATTAAATGTTTAAGATAAAAATTACTGTTGATGAAATAAGAAGTACATTGAACAAGCATCCAAGAATGCAGCGAAAATCATTGGATATATCAGTAAATAAACAAAATCCTAGTATTTATGCAAGCTAATAGATGGCAGCATTTGTCAGTCTCGGATCTTAAAATTTAACGAATTTATGTGAGGTTTAGTATTACAAATAAAGATGGCAGCACTATTTTTCAATTATTGTTATTTTACATTAAGTACAATTTTGTTTAACCGATTGTGACCCGAACATTTCTGCTTTCTGAAAATTCCAAACTGTTATAAAATCGTATTTAGTTTATACTTATTATTTAAATTAGTTACTAATTAGAATTAGCAGTGAAAATATATTCATTCAATGCTGGACATTCTAATCATTTAATTTTATCATGCAATAAACAGTAGTTCATACAATAGATGGCGCCAGCACTTCATTAATAATATTCTCGAAAGCTAACAGTGGTCGCTTTTTCCATGCCAAATGTAAAAATATGCCACAGAAGCACATATATGAATCTTTTAATCAGTTGTGTAGGTTTCTACTTAAATTAGATAAATTTTCAAGAGCTACTAAAGTGAAAAATCCATTTTTTTTCCGAAATTTTTTATTTTATGTGCATGTTACCAAAAATCTTAATAATTCTCAGCCTACCCATAAATCCGTGAAATTAAAACAAAAACCATAAATCGTACAGATAATCTGTAAAAGTTGGTAGTTTTGTATATTTCCTCTTTGTTAGGTCTGTGAACATCATTTCCAAGAATCTGATATCCGGAGAACTAGTGAAGCATATGATCCACTCACTGAGAAAAAAGTTATCGTGAACCTTCAGCAGCCCAGATTGATGAAAGATGCAGTGCCAAAAATATTCCCAAATTATCTTGCGTATTTAATAAATGTAGATACATTTCGGGAAAGTCCACATAAACGCATTCGATTAGAGTGTGAACATATACAGACTGCGATTGCTGAAAGTGAAAAAGTTACTGCAGAATACAATAAGAAAAATAATTTAATTTTCTTGCAGAACTTATTCTTCTTTTGCACGAAAGATCTGTGCCATCTGGTTGGACATTTCTTCAAAAAGATAGAGCCGTTTTCTTTATCAAAGTCGACACTGAAATGTCTCCGGTTCCTCAAATTTTGTTTCCTGTAAAAGTGGACTTAAAGGTATCAGTGTATAGTAAATATTCTATTTTAAAGATCATCAAAAGCTTAAATCTTCCTACAAAAGTAGATTCCATTTTTACATTATTTGAAATTCTTGAAGAAATGAATTTTGATCAAGAAGTCTCCCTCAAAGAAGAGATAAAGATAATACAATCACTTTCCCACTTAGCTGTTTTAGGAAGTGAAGTTGATAGAAAAATTTTGCTTTTTCTGAGCTAACAATTGAATTTATTAGTGCAACAGAAAAATTACAGAAAATATGATCATGACCTCCTCATTTTATCTTGCCTATTAAATTCAATTTCGCCCCATTGCTACCGCTTTTTAAGATACTTCCTTTACATGAAATTTCAATAGATGTAGAAGGCTGCCCTAAAAATCATTCAGCAAATAATAGCATTAAATCCATAATCTGGTCCTGTTCTAACATTTTATTAAAAAACTTTTGTAAATCAAAAAATGATGAATATAATCATAAAAAGAAAAAAAAACTTCTAAAATAAAAGAAAAATGCAGGCTTTAACCCAATAAAGAAAATAATATTTCTATATATGTATATCTTGTAAATATTTTAAATTATCTATAATTTTCTTGCACCAACAATTTGATGAATCTCTTGCACTTTAAAAATTTTGCAAAATTTTAAATTAGTTTCTATTTATTTAATAGTATTTTTAAATGCTTTCCACAAATTATCAACAATGTATCAGCTCTTTATGTTTTGGTAAATAGTATATTTTTACTTTGTGTATTAGATTAGGAAAAATTGTGTATAATGTATATATTTATAGCTATATATATCTAATTTTGCTAATAGTAGATGACTGATAGAAAAGTGCTAAAATTGAATTAAATAAATTATATTTTCTTGTGGTGATATCCAAATCCTTTATTCTGCTTTTTTGCCCAATGAAGATAATGTTTTTTGATTAAAATAAGTGCTTCAAATAATCATTTTAAAGTTTTAAATTTTTTTTAGAAGCAATGATATATTTTACATAATTCTTGAAATTTATATGTGTGTGTTAAAGAGAGAGATATATAGTAAATATTCAATTTTTAATTGGGGGTTGGATGTGGGTGCAGAAAAAGAAACAAAGTTGGAAGGTAAATTCAAAACTTAAAACCCTTACTAGACAAATACCAAAAATCAATTTTCCTCTTTTAGAACTAGATATTTTTCATTGTGATTTATAAACATTTTCATACAGTTGAGATAATTTTAAAATAAATTAATAATTTACATACTACACTCACTTCCAAAAGTTAAGTAACGAAGATGAAAATGCTAATTTTCGGAAACCAATCATAATTGAAGGAGATGCAATTCGCTGCAGAGGTAGATGGAAGAATGCAAATATGTTAGTTAATATCCAATCGCGCTGTCGTGTCAAGAAATATGCAAAAAGGTCAGTCTTATAAGATGTCAGCTTTATGAAGGGTTACAGAAGTTAATTGTACGTGCTGATAGAAGGTGTTTAAAACTTTCGTACAATTTGTTTTCATGACATACGTGTTTCTATGACTTCATGAAAACGAATAGAGGATTTTGAGTGCAGGCGGGTTGTGGGACGCAGCACACCAGCGGAGCAGTACAGTCAGTCGATCACAGATGTGGCTCTTTTCTTCGGCGTTCATCATTCTGTAATTTCACGTTTATGGAAATAATTCCAAACCACACAGAAAGTTGTCCGAAGGCCCGTAGCCGGTCTCTTAAGGGTTACAACCTCCGCAGAAGATCGATATATTGCTATTTTAGCCAAGCGGAATAGCAAAGTGACCTCCACACGTGTGACATCTATGGTTACAGCGTCCATTGGTAAGGTGATATCTGCAGCTACTGCCCGCCGAAGATTACATATGAGTGGACTGTACGTCCGGGTACCTCGAGTTTGTGTAATTCTATCCGCCCATTCAAGAGGGCACAATTAAAGTGGTGCCGGGAACATGTCAATTGGACTCTCTGAGTGGGGCAATGCCATGTTTACTGATGAGTAAAGATTTGCTCTGGAGCCAGATGACAAGCGTATAAGGATATGACGTGAACAAGAAACACTCAATCAACCCCAAAACATCACCGAACATCACGCATTTCGAGGCGGAAGCATTATGGTGTGGGCAGGAATTTCATTAGGATACCGCACAGACCTGCATATCTCTAAACGGGGTTCTGTGACGGCTTTCCAGTATGGAGATGAAGTCCTAGAACCAACTGTGAGATTTTAAGCTGCAGCAGATGGCCCTAATTTTGTTTTAATGGACGATAACGCACGTCCCCATAGAGCTGACACCGTCGATGATTACCTGGACAGTGAAGGGATTGCGCGTATGGCATGGCTAGCATATTCGCCAGACCTGAATCCCATTGAAAATTTTTGGGATTCTCTTGGCCGTGATTTATCTTCACGTTTCCCACCTCCAGCCACTCTTATTGGGCTGGAAACTGCTCTACAATAAGAATGGCGATTGCCTGATTCTGCGGTGGTTGACCACCTAATTGAAAGTATGGTCACAAGGTGTAAACTTTGTATACAGATGAGGGAAATCACATACCCTATTAATGTCCTTTTTTTCATTTTATGCTGTTTATTTTCACTTTATACATAATTCTGTTTAAGTCTCCAGTATGTCATTATCTCATAACTTACAAAAATTTAATATTGTTTTCATTTCTGTATATAATTATTGTTTTTTTATGCATAAATATATATGCTACTTTCCTGCCGAATTTTGTGTCAATCAAAGCAGTATTTGTTAATTTTTTTTTTTTTTGCATTTTACATCTTCGTGCTTAATTTTTGGAAATGGGTGTATTTGTGTTAAATTGTATACATTAATGATTTGTATATCTCTAACAACAGGTTTGAGCAGTAACAATAAAGGGAAAAATATTTTGAAATGCCTTTTCATCATAGTAAATTATGAAAACATTTAGTTATTTTTACAGTTTGCAAGTTTGGTTATAACTTAATTCCTGACCAATCAATCCAAAAACTTTATTAGAAGAACTTAACATAAAATTATATTAATTTTAAAATTAATATATTAGTAGGTTTAATTTTTTCCTTCAGTTCCCTCATATGATGGTTGTAATGCTTAAGGTTGGAGGAGCGCGAAGGAGAGCCTTGTCTCTAGGAGGTGTTGCCCCAGCACATATTGTGTCCATTTATCTTCCTGAGGGTCTTTTCCGTCACTCGAGGTGTTCAGTTTCTGCATGTTTATGTTATGCTTTTCCAATATAAGTTGGTATTGTAAATAACATACAATTACCTGTACTTGATTTTAAAAATTCTTAGGAAAGGATGATAACCGTAATTAGAATAAATCTTAAGCATACTAATAAAAAGAGAATAATTTCAAAATTCATTAAAATGTCGAATCAAAAATTTAATATACCCCAAAAATCTAGAGGGGCAAAGCTACAAGCTCGAGTACCTATACTTCCTATAAAGATTCGCAGAAAAAGATGATGATCGTAATTAGACTACATCTTAAGCATACTAACAAAAACATAATAATCTCAAAATCCATTAAAATGTCAAATAAAAGTTTCATTCATGAATTAAACCGTAAAATTCTAGAGGGGCAAAACTACAAGTTTGCCCCTCCTCTAAAAATTCCGGTGGGCACCCCCCTTGCCCCTCTCAAATTACGCCCATATACATCTGAAAAGAGAAAACATAGCAGTATATTGAATCAAAGAGTCGGTATAAAAATATCAAATAATAATATATTTAAATAACTTCAAAACTTTTACTTTTGGGGTGAACTTATACCAGTATTCCTTATGCAAATACATTTCAATATCATTACTTAATCCATGATAGCTAGTTTTTATAAGATTTTAGAAATAAGAAATAACTAAATAACTGCCTCAATTATTCCTTTGCAAATCAGACACCTAACAGTTAGTATGGGGAAGTTTGAAAAATAAATATTATGCAATGGAATTAATAGTAAAAATCCTATTTATAAGTCCTGCATGTAGTATTTATTCTATAATCTATATTACAATACTTAAATCTATTTACGGTAAGTAATATTATAATATTAATATGTAATATCAAAATAGTTACTTAATAAAAATCTTAAGTATTTATTAAATATATCAGTTGTCTTTAAGCAAATATTTTGTAACATCTTAATGGTAAGTTACAGATTAAAGTGGCATAATTTCTTAGGGCCGATCCCACCAAAGTCGTTTAACGGCTAACTACGATTAGCCACGATTAACCCTGGCGTCAACCAATGAGGGAACGCAATTCTCCGTTTAAACCGAGATTAATCTCGCTTAGCGTTAAACGACTTTGGTGGGATCGGCCCTTAATTAAGTTCAAAAGTCTCTGAATTCAGTATTCGTTAAATATCGTTAGCAAACAGAAGAAACCTAATAAAAGCAGAAAATATATCTACTCCAAAATACATTAAAAGTTCTTAAAATTTGTTAGCTTATATCATTTTTACGATATGATCAATGAAAAATCACTTAAAGTAACGATAAAAGTTAAAAAATTCATTACTACTTAAAAATAGTTGACAACTTTAAAACTTTATGACACAACCAAAACAGTCAAATCGTATTAGTGATCACTCAGTGCTGACAGAAAGTGCTCACTGTTTTGCTTACTGTTTTCCCTTACTGTTTTCTAGCAAATATGCATTAGAATTAAAAATAGCGATGTCTCAGCGATCAGTGAAAGAAAAAGGGCCGGCTGAATGGGCCCGTACATCACCTCATGAACGGTAACATTTACATCACTGTTAAATATTTATTTATTTTGAAACCGCAACTGTTTGTAAAAGAATGACATCATTTTGTAGATATTTGATTGGTTGAAAATGACGTAATTTTATACATCTATTGGCTTTGTAGGTGTGATAAACTTATTGCGCACTTTAACTCTGGGCTACAGCGAAGTCTAGTCGTTGTTTTTTTTTGTAGTAAAATTTCTTCAGTGATAGGCAAGCTCATAAAGTAATCTTCGTCTTTAATATATAATTTGCGTCAGTAGGTAAGTTTGCTTTCTTTATATTTATTTTACTTCCATATATATGCCAACTATAAGTAACCGTATCCAGATTATGTGTACGTGGGACTCCGCCTCGATGGGTCACTTCGTATGGGGCCGCCGTATTATCAAAATTATCACGATCACCTAGCTTATATTTACTTAAAGCTTGCTTGTGAAAATTGAAAAATAGCTGCAAAAATAAATTTAAAAAGCATTTAAGGTATTAAAAATGCATATTATAAATAGACATATATTTGAAAGCTTCTCCTCTCGACGAATATAGGTGCTAATTTTGGTTGATTTTTCGACAGATTGTTGCCCAATTATAATTTTACCACACTGTTATATACATATGCTATGAACCCAGACACTAAATGTCTTGCGATAGCATTAAGGGTTTGCTTTGATAAATGGTATAGTAAAGTTCATAAACAATGAAAACTAGTGACTGTTTTTCTGTTAATAAACTGCAGCGTATATTCACCTTTCTAAAAATATTTCATTTAATAAGATTAATTTCTTATAGATCGTCTCGAGATGTGGTGGCCCCTGTCCCTCGCATGCTCGTATAATAATCTGCTCTTGAATATACTTGTAAACTTAAAAAAAAAAAAAAAAAAAAAAACTGAAATTCTTTTAAACCAATTTGGCCTAAAATGTTAATATTGAGACTAACATAAGCTCTAAAATTTAATTAAACAATTGCTGCCTCAGTGGCTTATGGGCATTTGTATTCACATTAATATAAAGTAAACCTGCTTGAGCCTACTAGACTTAAACATGGCTTTGTATATTTGTCTAGTTTATTAGCATTAATTTAAAAGATAATGCTACTCATCAAAAGTATTTTCAAATTTTAATTTTTTTAAATTGCAAAATGTATTCCAAGGTGTAAGGATAGTCTTCTATAGTTAAACTACATAACTAAATACCAATTTCAAAAGAGGAATGTTTAAAAATAAATGTAATTACCTTTTGTAACTGTAACTCTAGTGTTGGTTAGACTAAGTCATTTAGACATCTGTGCACAAAATTGGATATAGCTATAACTGATTTAAGTGAAAGTACTGATAGCATTCTACTAATTCCCTCCCCCCCCCCTGAAAAATAAAATAAAATAAATTCTGGAGTTAACTTTAACTTTGAAACTAAAATATGTATTAAATATAAAACTTAAAACTGTACTTAATCAGAATTTTTAACTAATATTTAAGCTAAAAAGCTTAAATATTGCTGCAAATTATTTTATAAATTACAATATTTGCATGGCTTTTTTGGCTTTGACATATGAAAAATTTAGACATATAATGTAAGGGTGAAAACTAGTCCTCATTTTGTTGGGGCTAGACTTGGTAATTAATAGTAACTACATCACCACTGAAGTTATGTTTTACATAGCTTATCATTCCTGGGTTTTAAGACATGGCAGCTGGTAGGGAATGAAATAGCTGTAGTATTATAATTTCCAGAATGAGTCGAGATCTTTTGAAAACCACTTTTAATATAGGGAGAATTGCAAGTTGCTGATTTTGTCCCTAAGAAACAGAAGTAGTTATGCTCTATACTGTTATTCATCACCATGTAAATTAAAATTGTGTGAAATTAGTTTATTAGGATAATTTTCAATGTTACATATCTTAAATTTTGTTTTTACTTTATTTCATTTTAAAAATTTATTATGTATGAATTTAGTTAGTTCAATCTAATTTGATTTCTTTTCTTCCTGAAACTAAATCTGGGCTATAGTAAGATAGTTCTACTATAAAAGTAGTAAATGTATAGTTTTCATTTATTGAAAATGTTTAAAGGATTAGGTCTATCAATAACATTAAAGTTAGACTAAAACTAATAGGCATGCTGAATTAGTATTTTTAAAAGGAAAGTAAGAGTTATTTTTTTTTTTAAGGAGATGATATATCTCCAAAATAGTCATTGTTTTTTTATTGTTCTTATCCTACTTATATATCAGATGTTGCTTTAAAATTATATATTTCAGACTTTTTTAGTTTTATCTACAATAACAGATGTTCGAAGTGACTTGCTTCATATTTTGATGTTAATATTAGAAATGTTTTAATTCTAGGTTATTAAATTTAAGGCTTGCTTAAGAGGAAAGATTTCATTGTTTGATCAAGAATTTCTGAACTTACAGGTAATTTAAAGATCTAGTATATTTTAACTTGGTGAAACCTTAAATTTTTTTTTTTTTTTTACTTCAAAGATGACATAGATCTGAAATCATTAACTTCTGGTGCTGAAAATTTGTAGTCAGAAATTGACTAACTTGTCCAAAAGCTAGCTTTTACTTGTTATGATTTCTATTAGTTTCTAGTATTTATTAACCATGCTTTAGTAATTTTAAGGATGTATAGATTGTTCTATTAGAGATAGAGCACATTTTTCCTGCATGAGAGGTTAATGATAACTATTTACAAATTTAAGTTGGGTAATTTAAATTTTTGGTTTATTTCAAAATTACTAGGATGGAAACAGAAATTTTAAGGAAATATGAAAGGTGCTGTTTGTTATCAGTCATTTCATAATAGCTGTTAACATTGTCATATAGATCTACTTTAATTTGCTAACAATTGGTATCTCCTTTTTTACCTTTAAATTATATTTCCTGCTCGTTAGATGTATTAAAATGATCATGTTTTAAATATGCAATACAGTTTAATTTTTCATAGCCATTACTTTTACTCATGTACCTGGTTATACAGACAAGGAAAATATGTAAATATTAGGAAACTGAAAAAAATCTAGAATTTTCAGCACGAATATCGGTGTTTTTAATGATGTACCTTTCATTTTTCTATACTTAAACCACTGGGGAAATTAAAATCTCCAACTGGCAATAACATGTTGTAATAATACCTTGCAACAGTAATTTGGTTAGTTTAGAGTTCTATTTTTTGGCTATATGAGGTCTAATGAGTGGGGCTTTTGCTTAACCCTTTTATGGGCCCTGGGAAGATTTTAGAAATGCCCATTAAGATATATTGGGCTTGTTATTATAAGGATGGTGAAACTAATTCCTGGTTCAGTTTTGTGCTGCCATCTATTGTTTGATCAACTGAATAAAATTAGTACTACTTTTGAAACACTGTCTTAGAAATAAGTGGCCCATGAAGGGTTAAAGCAGATTCTATAATTCATGCTACCAGGGTTAATCAAACTTGCAAACTAGAGTACTGAAAGCAGTATCCCATCAATTTGGCCATTATACAGCCCTGAAATGATTACATGTGGGTTTTAACATAGCTTTGCTATTGTTGTTGTATATTAACCTGTTTGAACAAGAATCTCTTGATGTAGATCTCACCCAGTCATAAAATTCAACTTGACTATTCTTGATTAAAGTTTTGTATTAAAGTGCTGAGGTTTCTCCTCTTTTTATGTAATCTTCTTAACAGTACTTGTGATCAATATAAATAATCTTCAATTAAGAATACAAGTAGGATTTCATAACAAATTAGTTTGTCAATCTTATTGTGTTTATACCTCTTATAATGTTGAAAAATAAGAAGTATATTTATATACTAAATGGTTAGAATGCTACTGTGTCCTGTTTACATGCATAAGGGCTGAAGAGACCTTGACCTATACATCCATGCCAGCAGTAGGATTTTGGACCTACAAGTTCTGGTACCACAGAGTGTCTTACTTATTAAACCATCATTTGCCATTCCTGTCACTACATGCTATTTTGTGATTATGGGGTTACTTGAATTCAGATATTTGAATAGTATTTGTATAAAGGTAGAACCTTCAGGAATGCTGTATCTTGCGTGTACTAATACTGTCAGGATATCAGAAAATCTATTTCATATCATATCGAGGATAGGTTTAGCTTTGTGTTCATTTTATATCATGATACATCACCAAACTGAAAATTTACAAATTGGTGTTGAATCAGTACATATCAATACATCACCTAGTTTTAATGTTATGACAACTCAGCAGTTAATAGAAAAGTGTTATTTCAAACAATTGTACTAGATATCTTAAAAAGATAAGATGAACAATATTTTTTGTTGCTAATTTATGTAAAAGCTATAATGAAATGCATTAAATTTATCAGCACTGAAAGTTTTCTCTTTATACATATATTTAAGTAATTTTGAAACTTTTTTTTTTCACTTTAAAAGAAATTCATAAATCCTGTCAAATTGGTTCTTGATAGAGGGGGGGGGGGAAATCAGGGAGGATTGAAATGTATTTTTTGTAACCACCCTGGATAGTCATGTCTGGTTTTTACATGTTTATTTACTTTTTTGGTAACATGTATAAGTGACTTGTGTATGTTCTTATATTTGTTTAATAATTTGTTAATTTACTCTTATCTTGTAGTCTCCAACATGTACTGCATTCGATCTGTCACTTTGGGATTTGAAGGATGGCAAGGATTATACAATACCCAGCAATTTATTGCTGGGAACCTCCAGTCAGGAGTCTCTAGTAGTCACTTCGAAAGACATGAATCTCTTGCCTTCAGTCCAGTCTCCTGCGAGTTTAGATATGGAAGTTCTGAACATGTTTCCTGTGGCCGAACTTTCAGACCTGAATAATACTGGTAAATCTTAAGTAAAAGTACTTCAAAACCTTAAAATTTTTTAATTGCTTCAATAAAGATTTTAAATTTTATGATGTATCAATTACTACAGAATAATTCTTCTGCACTTATTTACTAGTTTCATTTAAAAGTTTAAAAAATTATACTTTCTTATAATTTGTTTTCATCCTACAAATAGCAATTTTCTAAACTTGCTAGTAATATTGATATTAAATGTTAAAGTAATGATGAACCAACCTTTTCTAATTTCAGATTTATCATTTTTGGACAATATCTGCATACCAGATAATCAACAATCTGGAATAAACAATATGACAGACTTAAATGCTGTTGAGGGCAGTTCTTTAACAGAATTAAATTGTTTGACAATTGACTGGCTTTCTGGAAACAGTTGCTTGGCCAATCTGTCAGAAGAATCAAGTTCTGCACAATCAACAAATTTGGATAAAGTTCTTTTTCCCAGCATTTCTCCATCTTCATATAGCTCTTCAACAGTTACTGCAGAATCTTTATCTAGCACTCATCAGATTCACTCGCTCATAGATGTAAGAATTGTTTCTAAAGATTTTAATTGTAGTGAGTTATACCAGGGTTATGAAATCTTAAATTTAGCTTTTATTACCTTACAATTGTCTTTCTAAACTTCCTAACTTAAAATTTGGGTAAAGTGAACTTAAGAATCTTGGTTAAAAATTAGGCGATTTGTTCTGGAAATTAAAAATGTCAGTTTAAAATGTTTTAAAAATATCAACAAAAATTAGTAAAGTAAAAATCAGTGTTGATATTCTTAGTTAAATGAAATCCAAAAGTTGTTTAGAAATACTGTGTAAAATCTCTAAATTTGTAATATTTATACAAAATTTAACTCTACCCAATTAAAATGTTATAACTAGGTTGAAGAATAAGAACTACAAGTCACCGATTTTTATACATGACACCTTTTTATTACAAGTAATATACTTGTATTACTATGAAAATTAGTGATAAAATTATTGTAATACTGAGCTGTTTATAACTTTTATTAATGCAAGACTTCTGAAATAAAATTCTGAAGAAACAAAATAGCTGCATTTGAAATTTTAAAAATTTGCAAGATTATTACCATGTAAATGGGCTTTTCCTTGGTACTTCAGTCTTGCATATTATGGTTTAGGGTAGTTAACTATTTTAAAATCTTTTTATATTAAATTTTAATTTTACAAATGTATCGTATATTACTTTTTAATAACTAAATATCAATCTTAATTCTTATCTCTTTAATCAAAACTTGGAAAAATATTGATGCTATGGAAGGAATGTTTAAATTCATGACTTGATTAAGGTATTGTGACTTGATTAAGACTATGACTTGATTAAGGTATTTATTTGCAGTTTTGCGTGTCCTTTATAAATTAATGAGATTGTTGCCCTAGTTTTTAGTTGATGAGAAGGAATTTTTTGTCTTGCTTTTATCAATTATATTATAAAAGCATTTAATGTTCATCATAGACCTTATTAAGCAAAATGCACAGATTTAAACTAACAAACAATATACTTGGAATCAGATGGCTAAAAATTAAAGTTGATTATAAAAGAACTGAAAATACTAACAGGATAAGGCTTCATTGTTGAAAGTTGTCATCTGAATCATCTCTTACTAATATGAATTATATTTAGGGCTGGTAGGAAAGATAATCAAAATGACTGTTCCTCATCCCTTTAGGTGTATACAAAATGCAGTCTTTCTAGTATTGAAATTATTCAGTTTATATTTTAAAATATATTAATATAATTCTAAGGGCTCTCGTAATTATTTGTTAGGTCTTCAAATAAGTAGACCCAACTCTTAGCTGGGATTAGGAATACTAATTTACCTAATGTCTGTCCCTTTATCAGTATTTATTTGTTTTCATTTATCTAGAACTCTCTCTTCACTGAAGTGCCGTGGTCAGAGGAAGGGCTTTACTTTTCCAGTGAAGAATCCAGAGGAAAAGTGACAGATGTGAATCATGACATGTCTCCTATGTCTGAAAATGGAGACATCAGTAATGTTGATGATTACCATGTAGCAGGAAAGAAATACCTGCAGATGAGACAAAAGAACAATATAGCTTCTCAACGTTCACGTAAGCTAAGGAAGCAGAAGAATCTTGAAATGATGGAGAGACTGAAAAAATTAGAAACTGAAAATCTGCAGTTGACAAAGCTAGCTGTGGAATTAGAAAAACAAAGAGATGCCCTTCAAACAAAATTATTACATACAATATCTAGAAAATAACTTTCACCTATCAATTTCATATACATTTTTATTTTGATATTTTTCTGCACATTAATTCCATTGGCTATTATGTAATGTTTTCTTTAGTCCTTTTTTGTATTTAAAATGTTTGTAACATTCTGTACATAAAACATATTTAGATTTGGTCAATTACTTTTTATGCCTGTTCTTTCTCTTCAGATAGATTTAAAGTAGGTGTACTTCAAATATAATTGAACCTTACTCCTAGAACTATGACATTACAGTGCATGTTAATTCAACATTAAGGTGTTTTTGTACATTCAATCTTTAAAAAGTTAACCTTAATTTAACATCTACATTTTAACTTGCCAAGAAAGTTGATGTTTCAGGTGCAACTTAAAAAACTTACTAAATGGCAACACTGCTAAAATTTAATGGGTTATTTTGGCAATCAAATACTTGAGTGACACCACACACAAAATTAAAGCATGTAAATGTATCTAGATTTTAATACTGTCACAATAAGGATAGTAGGTGCATGAAGTCTATCTTGTATAGGAATTGATTTTTTTTTCCTGTGAACTTGAAATGTCAGTCTCTATTCTAATTAAGAATATTGGTAGAATAGTTTTGAATTTGTTGAGATTGAACTGTTGAAGTCTATATTGCTTCTCAAGGGCTAATAAGACTACGATCTAAATGTATCTTAAAACTGATTCTGATCTATATCTTCAAAGTGATTTGAATTGGGCTCTGGTTTAGAAAGGCATATCTTGAACAGATTTAGAACTAGGGGTGTTTGCTTATCTGATTTTTATAACAGGGTGTAAATGCAATTAGTTTAAGATTTTGGTATTTTAAAAAAGTGTACAAAACTTGTTTTATAAATGTGGATATTAAAGAATTAAAGCTGGGGTAATTCTGATTTGAAACTTCTGAAGTTTTTTTTTCTAAAATTTGAAGCTTAGCCCTAGTCTGTTTTTCTATATGAGGGCTATGACAGAATTTCTATGTTTAATGGTACACTATATGAATTCATACAAGTAACCAGCACATATGGTACAAACGCTGGCATTGTTATCCATTATCAAAATTGCATTTGACAAGAAAATTAAATCTACCTTCTACAAGTGTGTAATACTAGACTCAAGACTCGAGTTGGTTTTACATGGCCCCCTGGATTTTTTCGGCAGCCGAAGACAGACACCCCGACAGAAGGTGGGCAAGCTATGTTCCATGAAGTTCTACAGGAGGGGGGCGAGAGATGCGATTCCGCCCGCGCTAGCTGCGGACATTTTCCCGTGGAGGCGAAAACTTGACCGAGGGGGGATTCCCCCCGGCCCTCACGAAGAGGGGTGAAAAAGAGATGCCCGGTCGGAGCGACGGGGAATGGACATTTTTCTTCGGAAAGGAGTGGAGACCGAGGTAGGTGTTTGTCCCCTCGGCACAGTTTATTTTTGTCCTCGGTCTTATTTGAGCCCTGTTTGGGTATGATTTGCGTTGTATATATGAAAAATCTTATTAATAAATGTTTAATCCAGAGTTTTGTCGCTGCTGTGCTTCATTGTCGGCCACATAGGCTTTAAGCGAACCCAAGATACCTGCTCCAGTAAAAATAGGCGGGCAGGTATAGAACGAGGCGTGCAGACTTCCGAAAGTGCAGCCGGGGACGCGCGAGGCGTTTTACAAAGTGTATTCATGCAAAATTAAAACATAAAAGTACTAGTTAACATAAAAACCAAAAATTGAGAAGCAATGTACATGTAGTTGGTGAGGTCTAATAAGGCTGGGACCTACTGCTTAAAGCAGATTCTGAATGGCTCTGGACATCCATGCCATAGTGGGATTTGAACTTTGGTACCACAGATTCAGCCCCTTAACCATTTGGCTATTGTTTGACACAATGTTATGTAATGATGCTAATTATATGGTTGACATTAAATTTGAAAATATTGATAATTTGGTTACAGTAACAGAATGACTGAAGATATATTGGACTGAAATAAACAACTATATATATACTTATAGTTTCAGTTCTGGTTTTATTCAGACAGAAATAACTTTTTTGGCTCAGTACTGGTTCGAAACCCTGTTTAAAGTATACCCAACATGCAAAACAGGTGTGAAGTGCAGGATGGACAAACAAAACACTAATCTTTTACAATTGAATAGTTGAAAGAGTTAGCAATACTGAAAAAAAAAATGTTGCAATTTTAACTATCTCCCTTTCTTAATAAACTGCAAAATAATTCTTTGTTGTTATTCATTATCAGCCTTTTTAATTTGAAAAGAGCAATTTTTAATCAAATCAACTAAATATCTGCCGTAGTCTTTTGTATTGCTGAATGTTATGCCTTACTAGTGAACAGTTTAAAAGATGAATGGAAATTAATCTGGTACTCCTTGATATTTATATCTTTGATTTAATGGCTTAGAACCATTGACATTATTTGTTTTTAAATTTATACACCAAAAATATTAATTATTCCATTGTAATATTTCCATCGTGTTTTTTTTTATTTCTTCTAGCATCTTCCTTATGTAATATATTGTACTAATTACCCCCCCCCCCTCCCATAAAGTTTTTTTTTAAAACGCCAATCTTGTGTAATTTCTCTTTATAGCTTTTAGGCGACCACATGCAATTTCAACTTCATGATAATCTTTTATGATCACATACAATTTCCTTTTGTGTGTGTGTGTGTGTTCTGTCCATCCCATCTCTGCATGTATATAAGTTTTGCTTGAAATAGTGGCTTTGCGGCTCATCTGTTGACTCGTAATAAATGGAGAAACCAAATTGATATCGAAGTAAATTTTAAGAAATGGAGCATTGTACTAAACTTACCACTCTTTGACTCCACCTATTCTTTACTGTTTCATTTTAAACTATTTATGCCATTCAATCTTTGAATGGCATTTGTATTTCAATCTGTACTATCCTCTTCCATGCAGTAGCGATATTCGTCTGCATCTTCCCACCTTGAGAATTATTATTCTCCTTTGTGTTCAGAATTTCCCCCAAAACAAGAGAGAGGCATCTTTAAGTAAATGTTTAGAGCAACTTTTGACACAGCTTGAAAATTCTGAAAGTGATCTTCGATAGAATAAGCTCGAAATCCGTTGTTCCTAAAAGGAAGCAAAAAGATGAGGGGCTGTATCCAAAATTTTATATATTAAAAATCTCAGTGGCGAGTAAATATGTACCGGAATTTGGCACGTATAGTCCGTAGGCGCGATTTTTTATTTAAAAAATTTCATAAATCATCAGATAATCCGCGGACTATACGAGCAAGAATATGTATTTTAGTATGAAAACATTAAATCATATTAAGAATAAAAATCTAAGTACAGTAGAGTGCTGAAAAGTCTGGATTAGATTCCACCTTTAAAATTTGAAATCATTTTTTCTGCCATAGCCTCGGACTTTAACGGGCGGCCTACATTTATCTGTTCGAGAACCCAGCTATGTAAATCGCCCTCTAATGCAGGCCATTGTATTTTCCCACGACGATTGGATCGCTTTCATCTCATATTTTTAATGTTTCCTTTTGCTTGCGCCAATTTCTTACTGCTTTTTTGCCGACCTTCTGAATTACTTTCAGTTTGAAATCAGCAGTCAAACTGCGACGATGTTTTAAATGCATAATGAATGACCAATATTACTGTAAAACAAAAACAAAACACTCTGTTATAAGTGATCCTCGTGGTGAAATAACCTCCGATCTTGAACCCATCCCCTCGGTGTTGTCAAACGGAGCTATAAATAGTGACTATCGATATGTTCCCGTACTCCAGGACGCAATTTAAGATTGCGCTACTTGCTACTACTGATTCGTTATGCTTTATGGGTTGTATTTTTTTCATCGGTTTATTACCGATACGATACGATATTTTCTTGACGTCCCTTGAGTTGTGCTTTTGTTTGGATCATCAGCCGTTCGCGCTACGTGCTTTTCCCCCATCTTCCGATTTTGATGATTTGAGTGACGAACCATCAGATTAAACTAAACTCCTCGGAGCAACAGCCCCCAGGGGGCCAGGGCCTACGATGCCAATCTCCGTTTCCAAGACCAGGGGCCCTGGGGCGTGAAGCAAATGTTCCGGTTAGGTGGTCAACCTTACGCGGAACCACCAGTGTTTAGTTCTCAAGCATGCTTGATCCTCAGTATATCCACTAAAGGGATGAAAGGCTGAGTCAACCGGGGATCGAACCTCGGACCTGTGTCGTGGGAGCGCGAAGCTGTACCTCAACGCCACTGGGCTTGAACCATCAGGTAGTCTGATGTAATCTGACGGCTAAAGAAATTTGCTTTTTAAACACAGATAGTCCGCGGACTCTACGTACGAAATTACGGTAATATTTTTTCACTGCATGGTATTTTAAATTTGAGTCTTCCATAAAAGCGAATGCTTGTTCTGGCTGCAGAAGAAACATTGATACTGCTGTTCGCAATATACGGTGTAAACGCCTCGAGCGTCCCCGGCTGCACTTTCGGAAGTCTGCAAGCCTCGTTCTATACCTGCCCGCCTATTTTTACTGGAGCAGGTATCTTGGGTTCGCTTAAAGCCTGTGTGGCCGACAATTAATCACAGCAGCGACAAAACTCTTGACTAAACATTTATTATTAAGAAGATTTAAAAAAAAAAAAAACATAAGTACACTTCAATTCATACTCGAACAGGGCTCAAATAAGACCGAGGACAAAAATGAACTGTGCCGAGCAGGAAAACACCTCCCTCCGGTCTCAGCTCCGTTCACAAGAATAATGTCTCTTCTCTCTCGTTCCGACCGGGCCTCTCTCCTCTCCTCTTCGCGAGGGGCCGGGGTGGCATCCCCCCCCTCGGTCAAGTTTTCGCTTCCACGGGAAAATGTCCTTCTCCGCAGCTGGCACGGGCGGAATCGCATCTCTCTCCCCCCTCCTGTAGAACTTGCCCACCCCCTCTCGGGGTGTCCGTCTTCGGCCGCCGAAAAAAACCAGGGGCCCATGTAACACCAACTCGAGTCTTGAGTCTAGTATTACACGCCCCTTCTACACGATTGCATTTGTCTGTCAAACAGGTTAAATCAATCCACATTTTAACGACGACTCAAGACGCACAAACCTCCTCATTCCCCTTTTTCCCCGTGGTTGTGAGGTGCAAGGGAAACAAGACTATAAAAATACCTCCAATTCTCTCAAAGACTATTTACAGGCAAAGAACTAATCTATGTTATAAAAATTCACTTCACTAAGAAACAAAAATTACTCACAAGAAAAAAAATCGAACTCCTACAAAAGAAAAAATAAAATGCAATAAAACATACACATAAAACTTATTTCCTATACATAAAACATATACATAAACTTATTCTCTACACGAAAAAAAATACTAAAAGGTAAATTAACAATGCAATCAATTATATCTCTGCTTCACACGAGAGACGTAAAAGGCATCCGAGGCTAGGTGACTATTTCCGACGTGAGTTTTAAATGAATATGGTCCGTTGCCTTCTCTGCTTTTCAACCCAAAATCCATTTTTGAATTTTGACAGCTAGAACAAAATGTTCTATGCCTCCCCTTCAATGGTGGCCCATTTTCCAACTTTCGGGATCCGAAACCCATTGGTTTGAAATTCCCCTGTTTGTCTTTCTGCTCAAGCCATCCCCCAAACGAAGTCACAGATCTCACTTCCTTTTTATTTTTAGGCCGACTTAAATTTCCAATACCCTTTGTTTTCTCTTCCACCTGACCTTGTCTTCTCCGTCCAACTTTATGACCCAGGTGGTCAGCATTTTTGCCGCCCCGTTTTTGGAATTCCCTTTTCTCCGCTGAATTAAAAACACCTGTGTGGCCCAAATCTTTTCTTGCCCTTACTCTATCTATTATTACATTAGTATTCTTTTCCTGTGTTTAGTTTCCATTTAAGTTCACACTCCCCTTTAACTGTTTCATAATATCGGGTGGGATTAACACGTCATAATCTAAATTTTTAGCCACCGCGCATACTACCTCCGTCGGGAAACACAATTACTTATCCCCCTCATTAAGAGACAATTTGGCTCTGACCAGCGGACATTTCACTGGTGGTCCAAAAATTCCTTTCAGGCATATACTAGGCAAGTTCTTAAAATTGCCTTTCCCTAATATATCCCCCCACACCACTATTATTTCGCTCCCAGAGTCTAACAATGCTCTAACCGGGTTCCCATTTATTTTAACGTTTACGTATTGTAATTTCCCTCGCGTTATCACATTATTCTCAGGGAAAGAGCAAACACTCGCGATGACAACTCTCTCCTGAGTTTCCTCCACATCAACCGAGCTTTCCCTTCCATTCTCTTTGTACTCATACTTATCCATTTCAGTGGCCTTATTAACCATGGCCTCTTTATTACTTTGGTTCCTTTCGAACCCCCTATCCACTTTCGGACAGTCCCTTTCATAATGGCCCTTCGATCCACAAGCGAAGCAATTAGAGCTGGCCTGCTTATTGCTCTGGTTTCTTCTTAACCCCCTGCCTACTTTCGGACAGTCCCTTTTGAGATGGTCGCTAGCTCCACAGGCGAAACAACCAGTCTCTCTTTCTTTGACACTTTCCCTCCTACGGTCACTATAAGCTCCCTTCAAATAGCCGTTATCTCTTCCCATCGTTTCGCTCCCTGTCGTGAAAAAGTAACTTTTTCCCGCAGTTGAGAAAAACTGGTCGCATTCCTGGGCTAACGCTTTCGGCTTAAACCAGGACTCTCCCTGCCTTACAAGAATATGAGAAGCAGTTTCCTCATCCAAAGACGACATAATTTTATCTGCCACAATCAATTGATCGACCGTTTCAAAATCATGCGCCCCCCTCAATTTACAATAGTAGCTCCACGCCGCGGTCAAACGTGAAGCATATTGCATGAAATTTTCGTCCGCATTCCGCCTAGCTTTCCGAAAATTTTCAAGACACGCCTTCGGCGAAGGTTCAAATTCTTTTAACACCAGTTTTTTAACCGCTTCATAATCACCATACTGGTCACTTTCCAGTCCCGAGAATAAATTTGCGGCTTTCTCTCCCAAAAGACCTAACAAAATTCTCGCCTTTAGATCCTCTGCTACTTTTTCGAAATCAAATGCTTTCTCTAAACTGGGAAAGAAGAAATTCCACCCCTCCGGTTTGGAAGGAACCTTGACCGTGAGTAATCGTATGGTACGAATTATTTCGTCTACCGATTTTTCCCGACTACTCCCGTCATTACTGCTTAAACTGCTTCTGTTTCCCATTGCTCTCTCAGTTTCCAATGCTTGCACCCTTAGCCTTTCCATTTCCAATTCATGTGCCCTGTTTTTATCCCTCTCTTCTCTCTCTTCTGCCCGTTCCTCTTTAATTCCCTCTAGCCAGTTTTTTATAGTTTCCTCATCAAAATCCCCACTCAAAATCGAGTCTCTCAACTGTATTTTCGTTGCCTCTCCGGGAATTTCCTTTCTCTCGATGGAAGCATGATATCTGCTTTCTTTTCCCTCATTAAGAATGCCATTTTCAAAATGCACTTAATGACCCGTAAAAGAAATAAAAAAAAAGTTCCAAACTTTACAGAGATAAAAATACAGTAATAATGAACAAACAAAATACAGAAGAAACCAAAAAAAAAAAGAAATCATGCAACTTATGCACATTTACCCTGCTAGCACCTTAGCAATAACTTATTTAAGTTACTCAAAAATAAATTTTCTGAACAATTAAGAGAGAAAAAAAAAACACTAATCATATCACTAAAATCATATCACAATTAACGATTCGCGAGTTTTCCGTTGCACCCCAAATCAACACAACCACGCAAGAGAAACTGAGAAACAAGAAAATTCATGCATCTACCTTTGCTAGATGACACGATGCTCGGGCCTGGTTTCGCTGGTCAGGTTTTCCGGTAGCTTCCCTCATTACTCTTGTTCATCGCTGTCTCGTTGAACTCTCTGGTAGCACGCTGCTGTTCGCTTTCTCCCCGTCATTCAGTCCTCTTGACTTGGAGTTTGTTGTCACAGGCTCCACTTTTGATCACCATTTGTAAACGCCTCGCGCGTCCCCGGCTGCACTTTCTGAAGTCTGCACGCCTCGTTCTATACCTGCCCGCCTATTTTTACTGGAGCAGGTATCTTGGGTTCGCTTAAAGCCTATGTGGCCAACAATTAATCACAGAAGCGACAAAATTCTTGACTAAACATTTGTTATTAAGAAGATTTAAAAAAAAAAAATAAGTATACTTCAATTCATACTCGAACAGGGCTCAAATAAGACCGAGGACAAAAATAAACTGTGCCGAGCAGGAAAACACCTCCCTCCGGTCTCAGCTCCGTTCACAAGAATAATGTCCCTTCTCTCTCGTTCCGACCGGGCCTCTCTCCTCTCCTCTTCGCAAAGGGCCGGGGTGGCATCCCCCCCTCGGTCAAATTTTCGCTTCCACGGGAAAATGTCCTTCTCCGCAGCTGGCGCGGGCGGGATCGCATCTCTCGCCCCCCTCCTGTAGAACTTGCCCACCCCCTCTCGGGGTGTCCGTGTTTGGCCGCCGAAAAAAAACCAGGGGCCCATGTAACACCAACTCGAGTCTTGAGTCTAGTATTACATACGGTATGTATATTTTGTATTTATATACAAAATACAATATTTGGATACAGCACTTCATCTTTTAGCTTCCTTTTGGAGCTTTTTCTATCGACGATCAGTTTCAGAATTTTCAAGCTGTATAACTTTATGACTTTCACAAAAGTTGCTCTATACATTTAGCTAATACATTATGCACATTGTATTTTGATTTCATTCGCTCATGCGCAGTGAAACATTGAGTAAACTTGCTCATCTTTCACCCAATATTTATAATTTTTTAATTTTGATTGCAGGGTATTGAGTATAATGTCGTTTGATATACTTCCTGAATTATGTTATGCAAATTATAAGTAAAACACTTGAAGAAATTTGGGATTATTTTTATAAAAAACCTTAATTTCTCCACGAGTATAAGTGCAATCCTCATAACAATGAACACAGATTATTACAAGAAACAACCTAATCATGTGCTAAAGTTTCAACGTTTTTCATATATTACTTTTTACAGGGCTATCCAAAACATATTCGTTATTCCTCTATTTGTTGACGGTCCCCTATGGGGTTTCGGGAAAAATTCTTAGCTGAAATATATGGCATCTACCTTCCTGTTTACACGCCTGATGTTTCAGGATAATTCTCTAGATATTCAACAGCAGAACGATGGCCGATTGGTTAGTGTGCTGATCTTCGGTACCGGAGTTCGTGGGTTCGAATCCCACTGTGGCATGGACGTTCGTAGCCGTTCGGAATCGGCTTTAAACTGTAGGTCCCGGTCTCGTTAGCCCTCGTGTAGCAAAAAGTAGACCGTAACACCCCAAACCAAACCAAAATTCTGTAGATATTCAACAAAATGTCTGAAATCGGTCATCATTGGTGTATGAAGTTTAAACAACTCTGAATAAATACCACAGCAGCCGAAAAAAGATTTATTTAGTATTACATGTAAAATGGAATTTTCTAATAGATAAAGCCATTTGTCATGATTTCAGTCTATGTACCTGCCGAAAAAGAAAATTTATAAATAGTAGAAATCACTTGAAATGTTGTAGGTTATTTATAAGATTGCCATCTACCTACTCTCAAAAGAAAAACTCGTTTTAAGAAAATATAAAAATTCTACTTTTTAATTGTATCCAAAAAAGTACACCATGTTATAAAAGGTTAGCTTTCATTTTCCATTTGGCGAACCAGAGTCCCAATGATATTGTTTTTATTATTATAAATTAATAGTTTGTACTTTAAATATCAAAATGTGTTATTTATATTTGATTTTTAAAATAGTAATAGAAAAGTTCGTATCGTTATTGTGTAGTTATTTCTCTTGGGGGTTCATGGATGTTCAAGATGTGAAGCCACTACATGTCCACAGAAATACAGAAACATGAAGAGATCTTTTATTTATTTACAGGAAATTTAAATGCAAAGAATATAAACAGCATTTAGAAATAATTCGACAAAATTATACTTCTTATTCACACTATTCAGTTCTGTAATTTGCAAAAACTTCTTAATCCAAAGATGGAGAAGTAGCTGGATTTTGGAACCGGGGTCTATGAACAGCTGACATGGATGCTCGGAATTGGCTTTAAGCATCTTTTTTAGTCTGAATACCCATTATGAAGCAATTTTGCTAGCTAAAGATCCTCCTTTCTAAATTTAATACATCTTATATGATAGAAATGTCTGTAATTGTTAGCGGTTGCATATATACACTCAAGAGCCCAAACATTATGACCACCTGTCAATAACGAGTTGGCCCACCTTTGACGCGCAACATAGCTTCAAGTCCTTGGTAGATTGTACCAGATGTTTAAGCAACGGTTACGTAAATTCGAGATATTGCGAATGGGTGGTCATTGAACTCTGAGCTGCCGTCCCATGACATCCCAAATGTGTTCTATCAGATTGAGATCCGGTGAGTTACGCGGCCAGGACACTAACTGAAATTCAGCATCATGTTCCTGGAACCACTCCAACACAATTTTAGCCTTGTGACACCGGGCATTGTCCTGTTGGAATATTCCATTTCCAGCTGGAAAAACAGGGGCCATGTAAGATTGCAATTGGTCGCAACGATGTTCAGATACCCTGTAGCATTCATGGTCTGCTCTACCACAACCACGGGTCCCAGACACGCCCAAGAGAACGTCCCCCAAACCATAATACCGCCAACACTGGCCTGTGTATGACCTACAGTACATTGATGGAGCAACTGTTCGCCTGGAAGACGGCGTCGGCGAGATGAATGACAAACCGTGATTCATCTGACCAGGCAACTCTCTTCCCACTGATCCATGGACCAGACTCGATGTTCCCAGGCCCAGCGTAGGCTCAGTTGGCGATGACGCTTGGTCAGCAAAGGCACACAAGTGGGACGTTTGCTGCTTAGCCCCATATCCAGCAGTATCTGCTAAAAGTGTGCTTCAATACTATTCTACTTGACCCTGCATTGTATTAGGTTATCAGCTGAGCCACTGTCTGGCTCCGGTTTTGCTTCACCATACGAGACAGTCTCCAATCACCTTTTTCTTTGATAGTGGTATGAACGTCCAGCACCATGTTGTCTACTGCTGGTTTCGCCACAATTCATCCACTTACAACATAAGTACTAATAACTGTAGATTGCGAACAACCCATGAGTCATACAGTTTCGGAAATACTTGTTCCGAGCCTTCGAGTCATTACGATCTGCTCTCTATCAAAATCGCTTAGATCCGCAGCCTTTCCCATCGCACACAGAAGTAAGTGAAAGAATGATTCTTCATACTCTCGAGCAGCAGTTAAATACCACTTCCACCTGATCACATGCCTTTCACGTCATCCAGGCGAGTTCATTGCAAAATGCAGGGATGATCATAATGTTTTGGCTCTTCAGTGTATATGGTCAGTCTACTATCGCTATCTCGACTTTGTTTATCCCAATTAGTAAAAAATTCTAACTTCGTAGATAAAATTTCTCAGCTAAGTAAACAGCTCATCTAATAAGCGTTTTATCTTCCCGTCTTAAATCATACGAAAAAAATTTCAAAGGTTAAAGAACTCCGAGATGAAGCATACCACGGATTAGCCGTACATTGTACAAATTTGGGTCCCATTCTTGTAAAATACAGCAGAATTTCAAAAGTTATGCTTTATTAATAGCTAAAATGATGATACAGAAGCATTGTTATAAACACACTATCATTTAATAACAAATAGTTTTGCATATTAAGATTTCTGTCAAGTGCTTTTATTTTTAATTTAAAGATTTCATTTCAATACTACAAACAGTACTACTAGGATACAAAGTTGTTTATTAGCTGATGAGGAAACGTAATCACAAACGAGAAAAAATAATGTATTATATATATATATATATATAAATATATATATATATATATATATATATATATATACATATATATGTATGCATATATATATATATATATATATATATATATATATATATATAGGTACATATATATATATATATATATATATATATATATATATATATATATATATATATATGTATGTATATATATATATATATATATATATATATATATATATATATATATATACATATATATATGTATATATATATATATATATATATATATATACATGTATATATACATATACATATACATATATAAATATACATATACATATATATATATATATATATATATATATATACATATATATATGTATGTATATATATATATGTATATATATACATATATATATATATATACATATATATATGTATGTATATATATATATATATATATATATATATATATATATACATATATATATATATATATATATATATATACATATATATATATATATATATATATATATATATATATATATATATATATATATATATATATATATATATATATATATATATATATATATATTGGAAATATATTTGCAGCGTAGATTTTTAGCTTGTGCATTTATTGTGTTAAATTGAAAGATTTTCAAAATGGCAGCTGTGGTGTTGACATAATTTGTAATAATGACAGCTTAAAAAGATAAGAACATATGAGGAACTCTAACGCTCGTAGAACTCTAACGCTCTGAAAATTAGGATTCACGAACTTCGGGATTTTATACAGGAGCACAGCCCCGACATTGTTATGATACAAGAGACTCACCTCCTGACAGGGGATAAACTAACCGTACTTAACTATAATATTTATCGTAACGATTATATTTCTGATACCAACCACCGTATGAGAGGAACTGCTATCCTTATCAACAATTCCCTACACACCATCCCTTAATACTCCCCGAACTGCAATTAATGCTACTGCTATTAATATTAATCTCCCTAGAACGTGAAGTCATGTGAAACAAAGGTTTCGTCAGTTCAACCATATCCACCAGTCTTAAAACCGACAGCTCACACAATTTCAGAGGCATCATCGTCTGAGGGTATATCGTACGCTATGACCCGCTGCTGTAAATGTTTTGGATAATTAAACGGGATGGTTGTAGCATTTGTTATTGGTGGCGGTATTAGAGTTTTTCAGTCTGGCGATGTGATATGTCTCATCCAAAATGATACCGACTCCAGCTCCCTCGAAGGGTAGCATGCAAATCCCCCTAACCCCCAAACTCTATGGGAAACCAAGATTTAGTAAATAGCTCTTTCATTTGTTACAATTTTTAATAAGGGCTCTCGGAGCAGGTAAACAAGAAGGGCTGGCTACGTTCTCCGTTTCCTTCGACTACTGCTCGGTCTCATGTAACTCGAGTTTTGGTTACGTCCACATACGAACTAGCGATCGAAGAAAGTTTTCCCCATATGTCCGAGTTCCGGCACTCATCCCCAGGTTGGTGTTGGGCGATACTCGACCTCCACTGGAGCCTTTTCCAGTTCGTATGAGGTGTGATACTGATTCTGAAAATGACACCACCCCTACAGTACGGTGCTCCCTTTGCTATAGGCCAGCCTTAAGCACGTTCATAAGTACATCACGGAAAGAGAGAGTGCAGGTTTCTGCAATATCGTGATTTCTGCCTTTATATTCTTTTTCTGGTTTTTGAAGTCATGAACTTTGATTTGGTTTTGGTTTTGGTTTGGAGAGTGCTACGGTCTACTTTTTGCAACACGAGGGCTAATGAGACCGGGACCTACAGCTTAAAGCCAATTCCGAACAGCTACGAACATCCATGCCACTGTGGGATTCGAACCCACGAACTCCGGTACCGAGGGCCAGCACTCTAACCAATCGGCCATCGTTCGGCGAACTTTGATTTGTATATGAAGTTTTCTTCTTCTGTTTCCTGCTAGGCTTTAAAATATGGATGATTTATTTTATGTTACTTATCGGTAAGTATTTGCTTAATTTCGTTAAAACCATGTGCTCCCCTAATTGTTTTGTTAGTAGGTGGATCAAGTTATTTTATTTTAATAAAGGATGGTTATAGTGGTTTTAGAACAGTATATTTTTGAAACATAAGGAAATTCCTCTGCTGACCCAGCGTAAAGCCATGCAGCACTGATAACTGATAGCCTTGACAGCTCTCATACTCGTATTCCACAGTTCAGTGGAAGTCCCAATCCACTCCAGTCTGCTTAACTCCGCCACTCGCTCTACGCACATGGTCTTCCAGACCGCCATGAAGAGGACCATCCAGGAAATCTCCTATCCACAACTTCAGCTACGACTACTTTGACTCGCAAATCCGTCCAGTGTTCCGGGGCTCTGTCTCATCTTTATTGAAACAAAATAATACATATGAGTTGAGAAAGTACAATACAATGAGAATATATACAAATAGATGAAATATATACAATATATACAAAATTCTTCTGTCGTCATTGTGCTGCAAGGTTTCACAATGTCTCTAATTCTTTGACTGGAGATCTATGAATTGAGAAAGTTGTGAATCATAACTTCATGGTGATTCTTCGGTAACTTCGTGAGGCTTTCTTCATTAAGGAGTAGCTGTAGATTATGTGTTAGACGTCTCCATTGTTGTGTCCACACCAGCAGCGTCCGTATCCATTGAAGAACAGCATCCAACAGGCTGGAAAAGCTCCGTGTTGCGTCAGGACTTGATTGATGTAGAAGTCTCCTGGGATTTTCCTGAGTGGACTTTGGATATGATCTGGAAGGTTGTTCACTCCTTGGATGATTCTGTCCATCTTTGTTGCCATGTGTTGTAGATTGAAGGCTTGACTTTGGCCTTTATCTGTCTGATTGAAGACTTATAACATTCGTTAATCTCTTCTTTTGTTGTTGCTTCCTTGGCCAGTTCGTCCACACGGTCATTGTAGATCTCTCCTGCATGGGCCTTTACCCAACAAAGCTGGATGTTCTTCTCGGAATTGATGGTCATATGTCTAATTATATCGATTTCTTTGGGATGACTGTTGTTGCGTATGACGTTGATGACTTCCAAGGAGTCTAATCTAATCAATGCTTTGTACTGAGATGAGTAGAATATATGACGAACTGTGGCAACTATGGCTTTGATCTCAGCATTGAAAAGTGTTGCTTCGTTGTTAAGTCTCCACTTGACTTCAGTAGCTACTTCATTATTCTCAATGACAAGGCAAGCGAATCCAACTTGGTTCTTCAACTTTGATCCATCGGTGTAGATCTTCAACTCGAATTCTTTGTCATTCCATTCCAAGTCCAAACCGGTCCAGGGAGCATCGAGGAGTTGTGTTGGCCAGTTTACATCCTAGAACTCCAATTTGTTATTGTCCACTTCTATTGTCCGTAAATGATGTGCACCGGAGGGATTCCAACCAGGACTTGTAAGGCATCTGTTGATGTCGTTATGTAGCATCTGGTGATTCTGAGAAGGGCAGGTATTGTAGGGTTATTGAAAGGTATTGTAGACAAAAGGCGGGCAGTCCTCTTTGTACCGTCCCACCATATCTCCACTCCATAAGTGATCTGCTTCTCGATGACAACAAGGTACATTTTCTTCATTGTTTCAGGTCTTGCTCCCCAGGTGTTGCCTTGAATTCTTGAAAGCTTAGCGATGTTCGCAGTGACCTTTTCTTTTAGACTTCTGAGATGTGGCGTCCAATTTAGTTTATTGTCAAATAAGAAGCCAAGTAATAATGAAGGTATTTGATGGCTTTTTGGTACCTTAGCTTGCGGCCTTGGGAGATACTGGGAATCCTTCTAATCCTTCCTTTCTTCTTGATGATTGTGTATTCACATTTGTTGTAACTAAACTACAGTTGATACTTTTTGGCCCAGTCGTCCAGAATCTTCATAATTGGTTTTGCACTCTTTGTAAATCTGTAAGCGGCACTCTCCTTCATCAGGACACAGATGTCGTCAGCGAAAGCTTGTACGATGTACTCTTCTGTCTCTACCAGGACTTCGTTGACCAGCATCAACCAGAGTTTGGGTCCCAGACTGGATCCTTGAGGAACTCCCTTTGAATAGGACTTTATGCAGTCTTTGCATGTCACCGTTCTCCTATTAATACAAGAAAATTTTTCAGCTTGAAATGTACTGTTCTCCCTCAATCAATCCTAGAATTTAAAACAATTTCATCTACGCTGTATTCGAATTTTTGTTCATATTCTCCATTAAGCAAGGTTAGGTTTTTGTTAAGTAAAATAAATAAATAAAAATTAAAAAATGGAAAAATTGAATAAAAGCTAAATTTCTATTGTACGTTTTATATAATTTTTTCTTTATACTGCAGACTTAGCCGTAAAAAAATTCTAGAGATGCTTAACTTAAAGAAAAATTTCATTATGTAATAAATAACTTAACCATAAAATAAGAACACAGTTCAGATTTTTTACATTAATAAGAAATATATTTTTTATAATACAAAATCTTCTGCATTACATAATATTGCATAGTAAATAAGCGTTTGATAAGTTTCTAGTGAATGTTTGTTTCTAAAACCAGATTGACTAAAATGTGTACAATTTTCATCATAATCTGATAAAAAATGTTTCGTGATTAATTAAAAAAAAGTGTACAGAAATGTATATTTCGCACTTTGTGCCAAAGGTTAAGCAGGACACGATGCATGAATGGTGAGATTGCGCATCTCGTGGTTCTGACGACAATGCCGGTAAAAATGAAGGGTGGAATCACTGCTCATGTAAACAGGTTTTTCTCTACCTCCAAATAAAATCCCTTTTACCCGGTAACTTTATTGGCACGTGTAAAAGGGCTCATAAGAATTATGCCATAGCTACACAAAAACAATGTAAAGAGACAAAAATCGACATAAAAACTGTTTTTCTTTATGGTGAAGTCAAAGAAATTATAATCATGCAAACACCTACGGGATTGAACTGAGATAAAGATTTAGTATGGAAATTAAAAAAAAAATTATATGGACTCAAATAAGCATCCGAATGCTGGAACAGAACTTTTTCTGAATTTCTATCTCATTTTGGGTTCAAACAAAATATTACAGACTCCTGTGTCTTCAGTGGTATTTTTCAAGGCAAGAACGTCATTTTAATTTCATATGTAGATGATGCCTTCTTATTCTATGAAAAAAGGGTGTATTAATTCAAATTGAGGAAGACCTTCGAAGGAAGATTGAAGAAATTATATGCACTACAGGATGCTTCATTGAGATTGAAATTGTTCATAAAGCAGATGGTCCAGTCTTCTTGCACGCAAATAATTACATGAAATTTGTAAGAGTCGCGTCCGTCTCTGTCGGTGGTCGGGCGAACTTTTGTTCGTTTGTGTCAGGTGTGCCAGGTGTGCCGTTTTTGTCAAAACACCGACAGAGATGAGGAATTTTGCTTTGGTCTAGTCGGCCAGGCGCCAGAGGCCCCAAGGACAAGGGTCAAAGAGGGGGGATATCGACATCCCCTGCTTGGAAAAGAAAGAAGCGGGAGGACTCCCGGCTGAGCAGGTTGATCGAGAGTGATCGCCTCTCTGGATGATAGGTTGAGTTGATTTGTTTTATTTAAAACGTTTCCTTTTTGTTAAATAAATGAACAGTTGTTAAGATTTAATCATCTACGGCTGGTTATTCCGTTTCCATACCTGATTCTTATACGAGACCCATGCGAAGTCATAGCCAAAATGACTAGGGTGTGACAGACTATCGGTCATAGAGACTGCGCGACCGCTCGGCGTTAACAAAATTCGTCTTGAAGCTCTTCAATGTGATGCTAAACCGAACGACATACCTTCAGATTCTGGAACAATTATGTCAGCAGAACCTAATCCCTTACCAGATGGAAAGCCTGTTCATTAGAGGGAGACTATTTGGCTCTCTAATGTTTCTTGCTACTACCACACGTCCTGACATAGCATTTGCAACAAATATGGCCAGCTGATTCCAAAGCATCCCAGGCCAATTGCATTGGAATTTCGTCAAATCCATTTTGAGATATCTGAAGACTACAGCAAACCATGGTATTCAGTGCACCCCAGATACTAACGAATCATGTCAGCTTGTCGGGTACTCTGATGCTGATTTTGCTAATGGCATCGATATAAGAAAGTCAACATCTGGTTATGTGTTAAAAATCAGCAATGGTCCAGTAACCTGGTGTAGTCAGAAACAACCAACTTTTTTCAAATCTACCACAGAAGGTAAATATAGTGCAGCTTCAACTGCAGTAAAGGAGATATTGTAGTTGAGTCAGCTTCAGCAAGACATAGATGAAAGTGAAATGTACGCAGATGGCATTACCCTATATATTGATAATCAAAGTGCTAATACGTTTGTGAAAATCCTGTTTTCCATAAGTGCACAAAGCACATTAATGTGCGATAACACTTCAATCGTAAAAAGCATGAAGATAGGTCCGTAACTATCAAATATGTGAAATCTGAAGGGTCAAGGTCAAGGTAGTTGGTTTTTACGGAGTACCTAGCAGTGATAAAAAGCACTACTTCAACCTCCGAACGAATAAAGATCAAAAACATAATTTATTGAGTCAAGAAGAACAGGATGCCAAACGGGAATTTACGGCTTCCGAAAAACGAAAGTAAAAAAAAAAAGCTGTAAGGTGAGGAAATCGTTCACATAACAATGCATATTCGGAAAACAACGCGTTGGATGATTAAAAGTAATCATTCTGTACCATGAACAATGAACAGAACAACAGTAAGTAATCGAAATTGTACTCGGCCTTAGCACAGAAAGGTAAAAATGGGAATATAACTCAGTTTCGTCATCTATTGAGCACGGTAGGAGTAAAAAGATCCGTGTAACGATAGGTTGAAAGGTACTATTAAAAATAAAAACATAGTGCAAAAAATAACTCCAGGTACATGAAAATAATAACATAAATTGACAAAAAGATACTTTTATTTTATTTTATAAAATTATAAAATTTTTATTTAAAGGGAAATCTGAAGAGCAATTGGCAGACATTTTCACGAAGGCACTTCTAAAACCCAAGTTTGAGAAGTTAAGAGAATTGCTAAATATAAGAAAAGAAATGAACTTCTTGAGTGATTCTGAGGGAACATTATTCAACTACACAGACATTTCATCTTTTTTAATTCCTATAATCTACAGTTTTAAATGTTGTAATTCATTTTTTAATGATCAATTTAAATGATTTTTGAATGCATCATTGATAATAATTAATTTTTATGCAGTTTATAAGTTTTTAAGTTTTCATTTAAGTTTTTTTATGTACATATTTTAATTAGCCTACCGTTTATGTATCTTTTTAGTGACAAAATAATCGGAGGTATTGACTTCTAAATTCTGCTGTCACAACATATGTTACATATATTGGCAACAGGTAATATTTGTTAAAGATGTGTTTTGGATATTGGCAACAGGTAGCATCAGTCAGTCAGTCAAACATTTGTTCTCGGCTTATGTCGCATAACAGCGTAACTTAACCTTTCTTATTAACTGAATATTCTATAAACCTCAATCTAAAAAGCCTTACATGGTAAGTAGGAATTTTTGTCATCCTAGTATTCTTAAATGATCTTTATTTATTTATTTTTCTACCTTTTGTAATTTCATAAAAATTCTATGAATCCTTGAACAGTTTTAAATAGTAGAAATTATATATATATATATATATATATATATATATATATATATATATATATATATATATATATATATGTGTGTGTGTGTGTGTGTGTGTGTGTGTGTGTGTGTGTGTGTGTATTATAATTGTAGCGCAATATTTAATGTTTACTAAATAGTAATTTTATAGTTAAGGAATTGCTCCTTTCATGACAGATGATATGCATCCCACAATCAATTTCTGAGTTCAACCCGTGATTCTGGACTTCTGAGGCGGGCAGTGATTCTATTTAAAATAAGCCAATTTAGTGTATCCCCATTTGTGACTCAGGAGGTGAACTGTTACAATGACGCGTGTAATTCGAGACGATAAGAATAAAAGTCCGTGGTCGAAGGGCTCAATTCTAAATTTTCTTTGCAGTTAACTATAGTATGAACAGAATATTCTTGACACTCGCCAACCTGGGATCACTGATGGGCAATTACTATGTACTAAATAAGTTACTATATACTTTTTGCAGTTTTATCACTGTATTATTCGTATTCGGCATAAGATCTTTGGCTGTTTATGAAAATAAGCATTTATTTTTATAATATCAGGTTTTATTGATGATTGAATACATGTACACAATTATAACTGTAGTAGAGAACGTGTAAGTTTTGCAGAATTCAGATGACCAGAAGATGGGGCTCCGGACGCTCTTCTGGTGTGCCACCATTAAATGCGTCTCTTAATGTATCTTTAATCATTCGAACAAGTAAGGACATACTTGCAAATAACATTAAAGATATTTTCTTCGATTAATCCCATTCTAGCTTTATGTTCTTTTGAGTACGTTTGTTTAAAGACGATTCGGTCTCTAGAAGGGAGTTTATTTTCTGTCTTGTTTTTATTATTATTACAGATTTAGACAAATATTCAACCACTTTCCATTGTTGAAAAGAGAAGTATAGAGTTAAATTTTATCTCTTAAAAATGTGAGAGGATTTCTCGATAATGAAGGATTTTCATGTTTTCTAATTTTATTTTTAAACAATAGAAGAAAAAAAATAAGCAAGACAGTACTTTTTTTAATTTCATTTGAGGCCCTAATTAGGGTTTTCTAATGGGTTTTATATCGGTCTCTTTTAACATCTCTCGAAAATGCTGCTTTTCCTCCGCCTAGTCTGTGACGTCACAGTTCATGAAAACATCGATAGCCTATGTTGTTTACATGAGAGAAGGCGACTTTTTAATTTGTTTATGTTCAATGAATCGCATAAATAGAATTTTTTTATTATGTCTGACATTAAAAAGTCATATTCTAAATACTGTAGTGGGCCACTCTGTAAGAATACAACAACTAATTGTAATGAAAAGATATTTTTCAGTGCTCCAAAGACCCCAGTATACCTAAAACTTGGACTAATGCTATGAAAAGAGATGAGAGATTAAACTCCAAATTATCATAAATTATCTCTTTGGATTTGTGAAGACTATTTTACTATAATTAAACCTTTGCTTTTCATTAATATTACGTTTAAAAGTGCTGTTGGTTAACCAGTACTGTTTTTACTTTTAAAAAATTCCCTCATTTGGGAGAATTTTCACAAAGCTTAATTACTTTATAATAAGTTTATGAAGAAGGATATAAATTGCAATAATT
Organism: Pardosa pseudoannulata; assembly: GCA_032207245.1. Classification (NCBI taxonomy): domain Eukaryota; kingdom Metazoa; phylum Arthropoda; class Arachnida; order Araneae; family Lycosidae; genus Pardosa; species Pardosa pseudoannulata. The sequence goes on along the minus strand of CM063502.1, from coordinate 4,360,147 downwards.
ATTTAATATATAATTTAAAAAATTATGTATTCTCAAGGTATTTAAATATTTTCTTGAGAAATACCTACTTTCTTGAATATAGAGGTTCACACTGTGACACCTTTTAATTAAATTGGAGGCTAATTTGAAAAAAAATGTATATTTTTTAAATACTCTACAACATTATTTAAAAAATGTAAGTTTAATTCCAGAACTTGTATACATTTTTTAACATTTATGTTAGGTAATAAAAGTGAATTAATATTTAATATATAAATCAAAAGTAATACAATCTTTAAGTGTAAAAAAGTGCTATGAAAAATCTGAACAATGAATACATTTCAAAAAGTCATTTGTGATTTTTTTAATAAATAGTAGAGTGAATATATATCTATAATTAAAGTACAAACACACAATATTTATTTCATATTTCAACACAAACAAATAAAATCTGGGTATTAATTTTTCTGAAATTTATACATCATTATTTCCATCTGCCATCAAAACAGGTTCTATTTACATAAAATATCCAATTGTATATTTACTCATAAAAGTACATAGCTGTACATAATTTATTTCCTATTACGTTTCTTGTTTGTTTAAATTTATGGGCCCAAGTTATTCGTGAAGCCCACTCAACTCCTAAAATTAACATTAAATTAAAAGTGAACAGGCCATACTGTTATATGTACTGTAATGATCGGTTACATGACCTTAAAGAACGAGGAGCCCGAAGGTGACCGCAGACACTTACGATTAGCGGCAGATAGAAACGGGTGGTCTAACAATACACGTGTATACTTAATTGAAAACTGTCTGTGGGCTGGAGCCAGCGCGTCTGAGGCTTTGTGAGACTGTTGAGTGGAAAGACTCTGTGAAATGATCGTAAATAATTACAGCTCCCATTAGCGGTAGCGAAAAAGGCAATTAAGTTGTTTGGGTCGGCTGATCTGAAGACGGCTTTTCGGCCACATATGGAAACGAAACAGCCGATTCAGGCGGGAAGTGACCACAAGATTGCATCATCCTGCTTCTGGAAGTTTCCCGAATAATCGCGTAAGGGGAACCGGGACCACCATAAAAGAAGAGTGGCGGTGCCAAGACGGGGGCTTTTTCTTCTTGAGGCTTCTTCCTGGGAGTTGATTTGTAGCTCGAGAGGAACCGCTCGTATTTCCGATTCTGGAGTTCGCTTGATTAGAGACCGCCAGCGTCTCTGTTTGCTAAGAAGTCGACCTTCGACTTGGGAATCCCATTCCCGTGATTTTACTATTTTATTCTTACTTCGTGCATAGAAGTAGGTAGCCGAGAGTGACCCTTGCTCTCATTTTGGATCATCTTGCATCCCGAGTTCCCTTCACGAACCCCAGAGTGATACGCATTCTGAGTTTTCGAACCTATGGTATGAAAGCCGACTGTACTAGTCGTCAGCCCGGAGGTGATAGTGTCAACGTTTATTACCGGCACTAATTAGCGGACAATTCCAGTGATTCAGAAGCTCTAGCCACACTGTACCCAGTACCCACGCATCCTTATTGTGTGAATGTCATCTCAGCACGAGATCCCAGAATATTCAGAAATCTACTGAATCTGTACAAGGCTGTACATAATTTATTCACCTGAATAAAATATTTAGTCTAGATTAAACAGTTTTCTGGCCTGTTTCATTGATGGCTTCGCCTACCATATCTCCAGTACGTTACAGTACATATCATTTTATGCTAATATACTTTTATAAAATTTCTTTATTCATTTCTATAAATTATTTAATAAAGAAACTTTAATGCAAGATAGCCATGATTATTTTAGTTAAAAATAATTTATGAGACGAATCTCTTTTTAATGTAAATAGGAAATAATTGGTATTTTGCATACAAAAAACGGAAATCTTTAGGAACGTTATAAATGTGGATTTTTACAAGGGAGATCTTTAAAATTATACATGATGGAAGTTTCAATACATAATCTAAGTGTTTTGATTCAAGAATGCTTTTTAATATATTTCCAACAACATTATTAAAAACTTTTCAGATATTTTTATTTTTATTTTACCAGATCAAAATTACATTCATATATAACTTCCAATTGAAAGAAATATGAATACCTTTTCTATTTTTTTATTTAAACATTACTTCTATCTCTATATATAAAACGTGATACTGCAACAACAAATGTGTATGCGTGCATAAATATAAATATGTTTGACTTGTTGTCAGTGTCTACAAACAGAATAACTGTGGTTAGTATTAATAGAGCACTTATACAATTGAAGTATATTAAGATAAACTGAAAAATATAAAAAATTGTTTTACATATCTTTAGATTTTGATTCCCCGTATTTCCGCTCCCATTAAATCCGAATTATTTCCGTAAACGAAAATATTGATATGATGTAAATTTTCGCGAGATTGTATGACTGTTCTTTGGTAAGAGACATTTTAAACAAATGTAGATATATACATTATCGCGATTGATAAAATTATCATAAAGGTCGGGGTAGAAATAATTATTGAAGACTAGACATTTTTAAAATACGAGCAAAGCACAATCTAGAAATAGAAAGCACTTGCTAACAATGTCAACACTGAATATTATGAACTGTGACGTCACAACCAATCACGGAGATTTTTCAAATCATGTGGTTTTCTCTTAACTTTAAAATAAATTTTTGAAATGATGGATCCATTTGTTTTTTTTACATTTTTGAGAACATTTTTGGAATTAGCGAGTCTGGAATTACCAGAAAAAAACAAAGTTGTTCCATTCCCCCACATGTGCAAATTCCTCATTGCAATTTTTAATTTTTGCAGGTGTAAAAGAAACAAACACGTAGAAAACAGAAAGTCAAAAACTTGATTTAAATCTCTCGTATAGAAAATATATTTTATTGTGCTGTTAAATGTAATAACTAAGTCAACGACGCTTTTAAAAGCTGTTAATTTCTCAAAGAAGTTTCTTCTATTGTTTAAAATCATTTGTTTGACATCAGTTATGAGAAAACGCAAGCCAAAACCACTTTGAAAACGTCTTGACACATTTTATTACTTAATTTTCATAATCTTGAGGAAAATCGATATAAAGGAGCTTTATATCGATTTCATATGTATCGAGATTCGTCATCGATGTGATAGTGAAATGTTGTCAATAAACATACTATGTTATGGCATATATGCGTGAAGTTTCTTCAGGGAAATGTAATTTAGTATAAATATGAACCCCATCATTGACGGCTTGGTAAGTTAATACAATTAATCTTTTAACCAAAGAATTTGGTGACACTTCATGAAATACTGTGAATTAACTAAAATATATCGAGATAAATAACTATGTATTGTGAATGGATTTAAACTGAATAACTTTTTTTCTGGACATTGTATATATTTTAACTTCATATTTTATTATAGAGTTTGTAGCGAGGACAATTTTTTGAGAGAATAATATTTGGTCTATTGATACTGAAATAATTTCAATTTTATTCCTTAGTGCTTGTAATTGAACTAAAATATTTGGGATGATCGCAGTTATTTTATGTATGCGTATGTGAATATATATATATATATATATATATATATATATATATATATATATATATATATATATATATATATATATATATATATAATGTATGCGTGTATATGTATATGATTATCTACATTTCATGCGTTATTCTCAACAATCTTTCCATAAAATTATATAAGTAATATTTACATTGTTTAGAACTGTTTCATTTTTTAAAGTAGATTGTTATTAATACAGTGTTTATCAGTCGAAAATAACATTATATGTAATCAAGCTGCAAATATTGTGTTCTATCTTTTTTAACTGGAGGAATAAAAATGTTCACCTATGTGTTGGAATACTGAACGAAATTTATATGCGTAGAATTAGTTGTATATATAATATAATGCTCTATTTCTCCAAAAATTATTTCATATAATTTATTTGTTAAAAGTTATTTATGAAGTAGTGTCTTAGGGACAGTGAAATAAGCTGTTGGTTGCAATTCATTGGCTATAACACTTCTAACAACAAATAACTTACTTAATCCCCAAAAAATGTTTTGACTGTAACTGAGCCTAATTTTATGTATTTAGTGCTGAATGTATTAATTACTGCATACATGTTAAGTATGAATTTCAATTTTTATTTAATATGGGTTGACAATGTTAGTACTAACATCTTAAATTTCAAAATTGACTTGAGGATTGGATGTTTGTTTTTTAAAAAATGTACTAATGAACTACCTACCCAAACACATAGATGTAAGGTGTTAATAACATTATGTTAAAAAATTCCCTCACATTTGAACATCCTCAGGAGAGATTTCTAATTCTGTATCTTTCTTATACCATCCAACTGTTGATAGAGAGGACATTCTGACCAACAGATCTATCCTGCATATTCTTTGAGCATACAAGATATTTTAGGTGCCTCCTAGGATTGATCTTGGCACCTGGGGGCTCCTAGCCCAGCATGTTAACTGCTAGACCAACATATGTTCATTGTTCTAAGTTTCTAAGAATATGGGAGACTTCTTCACTACTCTCCTGGGGGGGAAAGAAAACCCTATTGAATTCCTTTCTCTATGATATTTATTTAATCAAATTAAGACCTTGAGATGCACTCCTATTAAATAAAAATCTCCATTCAGTATAAAAATATTGTCCTGTAAAATTATAAATTTATTTCAGAGCCAAAAATTCTTGAGATTGGCAGTTAATCTGCCTATCCTTACCCTAACCAGCATCTGACTTTAAGACTTATTTGAAATTTATTAATTTAAGATTCATTATGATAAGCATGTTTACTAACTGAAATACTTCTATTTGAAATAATAGGTTATTAACTAGCACTTTAGTTTAATCCTAATTGGCATGAAAATCTTAATTCTGCCTTCATAAAAAGTAAACACAGGACAAAATATGATGTAATCTTTTTATAATGACTTAATCTATAAATGCTAGTTAGGAACTTAATGCCATATTCTTTTTGGGGAGAAAAGAAACAGCAAATAGGTTAGTTTTATTTACAGAATTTCTAATTCACTTGCGGAAATTTTACTTGTTTTAAATATCTGATTCATATGTATTTATTTATGATGGTGTCGGTTCTAGTTGGAATATTTTTTTAATATATCATAAAATATCTGTGATAAGAAGTAACATGCAAACCACATAATTAGTAATTTAATTCCATTTTTTAGGTCTGAATTGCTTGTTTTTATCATATTTTACTTTTTGTTGCAATTTGAGAAATTAAGGCAACTAAAAAACATTGTTATTTGTCAATTGTTACTCATTGAAATATATTTTTGTTCAACCTGTTTTACTTTGAAGTTTCAATTTTTTTGTAAAATTTTTATAAATCATAAATGACTATAATTTTTAAACAGGTGTATAGAAAACTTGTTTGATTCCAAAAATGCACATTTTAACAGAAACCTGTTGATTTTATGTTTCTTCCTACAATTAACTTTAATTCCTACATTTTAAAAAAGTGCAATGTTTAAAACTGAACTTTTTAAATTGTAGAAAAGGGAAAAAATGAAACTGCAGTTTAAGAGCTAAAAAAAAAAAAAAGTTGCTAACCTTGTAGTTTGAATTGCATAAAATTGAAATTAAAAACATAGGCTATTCCTACGCTTCAGATTTATAAACAGCTGCTATAATAAAATAGGTTTTTAAAAATGTGTTACAAGGATGAAAGCTATAATTTTAACAGAACAAATCTGAAATTTTTAAAGCATGCTAGAGAAAAAGTATTTGTTGCTAATGAGTTTGGGAATTAGAGAAATACCTGCATCTGTAATTTGTAGAATTTAAAATATATAAATCTGTAATTGATATAAATCCCTAAATATATATTATGATTTGGCAGAATATTTCCTGTACATGGTAGATATCATGGTAAAAACCAGAATTTACTGTAGGTAAATATTTAATTATCACCTCCCAGGAAAAAGTCATTAATTTACTAATTTAATGAATTGTGTTACAAGGTTAATTTTTTTATTTAGGTTGTGTAAATAATAAAAAATTGACATGTATAGCATTAAAAACTATTTAAATACCAAAGAAAACAAAAACTTCACTCTATCAAAAAAGACATTTCTATTAAAAATAGAAATATATAAACTTTACCATTCTGACAGTTTTACATTTGATTTCAATATCATATAACAAATACTAGTTTAGAAGCATGTACTAAAACTAATCAATTTCTCATATTTTTCTTGAATTTGTGAAAAATTGAGAAAAAAATGTTCCAATGATGCAGATAAGGCAGGATATTCCTGATGGTATGCCAACAAATTAAAGTTTATATCAGTGCCACTTTTCGGATTTTTTCCCACTATAATTCTGGTGATACACTGTTAACAGTATCACAAGAAAAAAAAATTGTTTTGAAAAGGTATACCTTCTGATTGAAATTGAATTGTATATTGCAAACACCATGGGTTTATGCTTTTCAAATGTTCATAGGCTTATTCCTCTTGTTCTTTAGACAGTTTTTGCCTTTATAAGAAGGATATATCATATGTTCCCAAAAGTATATGGATCATCACTGACTATGTGCTGATGTTCTTAGCAAGGATATTTAAATAATTTACTGTACAACCATAAACTATTGGTTGGTATTATTTCTTCATGTTGTAGGTTTTGGTATATTCTCAGAATTTTTTGCTCAGAACAAAATCAATTTTATAAGAACCAAAACTATTTGTTATGTTTATATTTTGTATATTTTGCTTCTTGAGTAAAATTGGCACAATATTCACTAGTTTTTCTATTTGTTCTACTATCTATTGCAGAAATAAATATATTTTTCAATGTTGCAGTGTATGTAATTACACTGCAACATTGATTTATGGTTATTGGTTTATTGTAGATGTTACTCTATCCATCTTGCATAAGGCATTTTTTCAGAATTTTTTTTTCTGCACTTTCTTGTAAGTCATCTTGAACTGTATCTGGAAAATCTTCAGTAGAATTTTTTTTTTCTTTATGTTAATTTATAACCAGGCCTCAATGAAGTTATCAAGTCTATAAAATAGTTGCTCTCAACATTTGTAGAGGAAATTGGAGGGGGGGGGGGGGGTTTACAAGCATAACAGAAATGGGCCATTTTAATATTCAGTTTTTGTTTTTCAGATGCTATTGTTTGTAAAACAAAATTACTTATTAAAAAGATAAAACATTTTAGTTGAAGTTTGCTGATATATGTCTGTTTCAGTAGCTGTATTAGTAAAAGTAGTAGCATAGCAAAAGGGGAGATGTATGATCTATGACATCCCCCTCCCCCTCCGTTTGAAAAATTTCCTGTTACATCCCTGAGTAGAAGTCTGTATATTCTCATCAATTTTTATTTCCTAACATATTAGAAGTCAATAGTATATTCTCATCACTTGTTACCATTGCTGAATTCATTTTCACACTTCTGTCATTTATTTAAAAGTTTTTACAAGTTACTGACATGTGCTTTGCCATTCTATAAATTTTTATAAAATAATAGATTCATAGCTTTAGCATCAATAAAATATATTTTTCATAGCTTTTAAAGTAGTGAATACCTATAAGTATATTTTTTGTTAAGTGTTTGGGGTTTGTTTTTGTTTGTTATTCGTATCTGTAAGATAAAATTTGCTATAGATTTTTAATGGTGGGTATTTTATTTCAATGAATTGGCCAAGCAAATTTGAGCATTCACTAATTTATATCATTTTGCTATGAATTGTTAAAACGTATGAACTCTATATTTACAATAATAATAGAATCCAACAACGTCTTAATCCTACTAGGTTGACCATTAGTTAAACACCACTTGATAGGATTTTGCAACTCTATCATATTCATATATGCAATTACTTTTAACTTTTCAAATTGGCTGTCAGTTCCTTGAATATTTGGTGTTGGAATTAATGATTCTCACAAAGAACTATCTCACCATATATTATGAGTTCCTTGCTCAGTGCAAAGTTTCAGATAGAAAAAAAATATGATGAGGATTCCTTAAATTTCCCCCGCTCCTTCACCGTAACGTGTTTAAAATGTCAATTTTATTAATCTGAATATATTTGATTTAAACTTGATGTGTATCAAGTACAATTATCACATTGAAATTTAACACAATGTTTGGTAGTGCCACTAAATATTTTACAAAAGGATTATGTCCGGGACAGTTCAAATAGATTGATGTGCGTTGGACTGTTTATACTTAAGTGTCACAAATAAGCATTTCTCCTCTAGCACCGAGCCTAACGATAGCCGAATGCACAGGGCGTTGCTCTTCGGTAACGTAAGAGTTCGTGGGTTTGAATCTTACTATGGCATGAACGCCTTTAAGTAGTAGATCCCGATCTCGTTAGCCCTCGTGTAGCAAAATAGACCGTAGCGCTCCAAACCAAACCAAACCAAACATCGGGCCGAAAATTATGCCGCCATATATGTCTAGGATGGGAATTAATTATTTTGAATTAGGGTAAAGGAATCAGTAAATGACCAATATACTTTTAAATGCCCTAAAATAAATTTCAGACATTAAAAAAATGAAGCAGTTGAAACAGTCCTTTTTAAACTCATGCTTAAAAAATGAAAACATGATCAGTTACTAAACTTTTGATGGAACATTCAAAGATATCCCTTATACCAGGGTTGTGAAACTCATTTCACGTAAACCGAAAGATAGTCCATTGAAAATAAGATCCTATTATAAAAATTGCAATTATCTAAAAATTTAGATAAGTGTTTGTTACATTTTTTAGTCAGTTGAATCCTAATACAAAGTTAAGGTTGCCGATCCACAAAAGTCAATACAGTGTTGTTAAAAATATATCGCATTCATCATTTCCTTATTGTGTTTAATTAGTTAAATAGTCAAATAAGAAGGCTGGCACCTTTGTCTTGTAGAACGTAGTTACGTGGCGTCATGCAGGCCCTCCATGACTTACTGATCCTAATTCTCTATTGGCAGGGAATGGTGAAATGATCTTTTAAGCATTCTGCTGTGTTGATTTTTCTAGAATCTTAGGTGACAGCTCTGGAAGTTTTTTAATTAATTCAACATTATGGCAATCAAGGGGAGAAGAGGTCATCAGGTTATTACAAGTTGGTTCTATACCATTATCTTTAGATGTTAGTTTCTCCTTTTGGTGCATAGTGTCGTATAGAAACGCTGGCTTCACAATCGTCTCGAAATTTAACATGTACATATTCTGGATTTGCTTCAAGTAACTCTACTTCCAGTACAATTGGTTCATACTTATTTGCGAGTACAAAATTTTGCATCAGTTCTGGACAAGGTTGTGACAGCCAAGTAGGCAATGAACAGCTATATCTTCTAGCACGCTAAAAATTCACTCATGAGTTGTAGCATTGGTCACTGTACTTAATGAGAATGAATTGAATGTAAAATATTTTTAGCATTCTTCCCAACTTTCAATTGCCTTCTTTTAGATTTTAGTGTAAATTTAAAGATTTTCCATGCAATGCCATTGTACAATTCAGCCTTGCCTTTTCGTTTAGGATTATATGATGTTGTTCGGCTGGTGGCAATACCAAGCGATATTAAAAAGTAAAAAGGTTTTCCACTCACGAGACATTCATGATGATCCTCTGTCAGAATGTATGTAAGGAAAATTCTGAGGGGTTTTCAAAACTTAAATCTAGGGCCATGACTGCAACCACCCATGAAGAAGTCCGTCTCATTACATGTATGTATATAGGCATTCCAAAAATATAGTAAAATTTTGTAAGTTAATGTTTTTAAAATATTTCATAACAAGTTTTTCAGATTTACAATAATAGTATCAAAAGAGATGGCAGGGTAAGGGAATCTCGAAAACCCATCAATTATGGTCAGCAGAAAGCGTTTTTTAGTAATTGTAGGTAAAGGCCTTTGAAATCCTGATTCAATCTCTGAAAATGTGTTTAAGTCGCTTTTAGTTTTTAATAGAAATAACTTCACCGCAACATCTATATGAGTTTATCGCTTTTTTAATGATCTTAGAAAAAATAATTTTTGTATCTAACCCAGTGATACACAAGAGTTGTTTCAGGATATTGCAATGAATCCTGTAGATCACTTAAATTTCCCGTGGGATTTATTCTCGAGAGAGTATCAGCCGTTTCTTACATTCCTTTCTTCCAGGTCGGAAAATAACATCAAATTTGTTGCAGGCAAACTCTAGTCCCCAGTGTATAATCTTCTCGTTTTTTACTGTGATGCTGTTAATCGAACAGAAATGCAACTGGTCTTTGATGTGGGAAAATTTTGGGGTCTACCGCTAATTTCATAAGGATTCAAAAATTGCCTATCCTTCCTCCTCAATAAAGGAATGTTTTCTTTTAGATTCATTTCAAGTTCTTGGGAATAACGCTATAGGGTGTTTAACTAAAAGTAGCACGTATAGCGAATTCTGAAGCAGATGTTTAACCCGAAATTTGCCATCGATTGCAGCTAAAGAAGCATTGGTTTATAACTATCTTGAGATAATTAAAGGCTTTCACGACATCTTCTGTTATTGGTTTGGAGCGCTATCATCTATTATTGTGCTACATGATGGCTGATGGAGACCGTACCGCTTAAAGCAGATTCTGAATGTCTACGAACATCCACACCAGAAGCGGTACTCGAACTTGCTCACTTCGGTACCGAAGAGCATCGTCCTACCATTCGGCTATCTCCCAGCTTCTGTAAATGGAAAATAGCCTTTAGCCAAGAGTGAGCGAATTTTGTCAAAGAAGCGGGGAATCCAGTGTCAATACTGTGCCAACCACATCCAGAGCTTACAGTAGAGATGAAATATTTTTGGAAACATTTAAATTTAGCAATGGTGCAAGTCTGTCCCAATCAGGTTTAATTTATTTTCCATTGAATAGTCCAATATTTTTACAGATTTGATAGAATAATTGCACTTTTCATCATTCAAAGTTAAATTATACTTCTTAGCAGCAGCTAAGAATCTTTCCAAGTTGTAGTTGTGTTCAATTTGGGTTTTTCCACATATAGTTACATCTAGTGAAATAAAGGTGCATTTTAACATTACATTTATGAATATTTCTCTGCAAGCTAGCAACTTTATTTGTAATGCCAAAAGAAACACCTGGAAATTGGTATACTTATCACCAGCCTCATAAGTTACATAATGTTTCTCAGCATGCTTGATTAGTATTTAACGATAAGCATTTTTAAGGTCCATAGTATTTCAAATTTGGATGCTTGTAAAATCCATTCTCCAATTTTGGGAAGCGAGTAAGCATCAAGCATTGTACATTCGTTTATGATTTGAGAATAATCTATTACTATTCGGGGTCTGTGATGTCCTTTTTTCACAAATGCTTGTGGACGCTCAAGGGAATTACTTATCCCAATTTTATGTATTTCTGCAGCAATGAAATGTTTATCTCCCTCAGTTTGGCATCTTGATTTGGTAATTATGGGTCAACGTTTAGGCGTTAAGTTTAAGAACAATGGTCATGGGAAACTAAAATGAATACTAGTGAAAAAAATTTGAGGAGATTGCTTAAATCCATTAAAATTAATCTTAAGAGATGTTGTTCTTTTAAGTAAATCATGTCCTATCAAGAAACCTCCTCAATGATTTTTCATTATTAAAACTTCTACGTCTGCATACAAATGGTTTTGTAATTTTACAGTTAGTGCGACAACTTTTAATATATAAACTTAAAGAAGAGTTACCCATATTTCTTATTACAATATGACTTAACTTGAATTTGACATTTTTCTATAAAATGGTCCTTTTATAAAATTAAGCTAGCTGTCAGTGTCAACCAAGGCATTTAGTTGTACTCCATTTATCAAAAGTTTAGTTATGGTCCTTTGAAGACAGCGAGGTAAAACTTAAATTGAAGCAGCAGAATTAGTATGATTGTGTAAGCGTTTACACATGCTGATAGTGTCCTTTTTTTACTATGTGCACGACACAGAACATCCTTAGCTGGGCTTGCACTCCAAAGGTGTCGATATTTTCTACTAAAAATACAATTCCCTCGGTAGATGGGAGCAATTACTGCTAATTCAGATTTCTCGGTATTGCTCGGCCCCGTGTGTTGAATTTGGTACAGTTAAATATATGACGCTGAGTAGTGTTTGGCTAATTCCAAAGGTGTAGTTTCCAGAGTAATTGTAGTATTTATTCTCTAGTAGACTCGAGAACACGAATGAAAGCGTCTGTCATGAATTCGTTTTTGTTTTTCCTGAAGTTACACACTTAAAATCACAAGCTTTGCTATTTTGTTTTAGTATTTGCAAATATTCTTTCAAACTCACCTGCTTGTCTAGCTCTTAATGTTAAACAGTGTTTGGCTAATATTTCATTTTTTTTATTGATTTACAGGGTATCCAAAACAGCAATCGTATTGCCATTTAAGCTAAAAAAAACATATTTCACAGAATAATGTGAAAATTTTACTTATTTGCCACCCTTAACATAATTTTTACTTGTTTAAAATAAAATCAAAAATGCCTGTTGAATAGTAAGCTCTGAAAGATTTTACATTTTTCTAGAATAAAGGTTTCATTTTCCAAAATAATGTAAAATTAAGTCAACCGAATGAAGAGTCATGCACAGAGTAAGTTTATCTTTTTTTAAAAAATTTTTTATAAAGCAGTAGAAATTTTTTTTTGTTTAATTTTCGTCTTTAAATCCTAAAAATATCAGATTTTAAAATCTCTCACAGAGAAGTAGTTGACCTACAAAAGTAATGAGAATTTGATTCCGTATGTATTTTACCGGAAATATACAACAAAGAGCTTAAAAAGATTAACACAGTAATAGAAAGCATATCAGTTTTCTTTTTACTTTCCGTTTATTTGATCTTTAGGTCTAACATCCTGTGTAGACATTGTGGAGGTTTTATCCTGGTTGACTTATTCTTTTAGAAAAAGATTAATGGTTTGGTGGCTTTTGATAACGTAATAACTTTGCCCTAATGCATTTTTTGCTTTTACTGCATTTGATAAGATGGCCTGAAAGAATTTTTATCTCTCTTCATATTTTTTTTTTTTTAAATTTCAATTCACAATCTGATGATTTTCCGAAAAGAATAACAGAGAAACTATAAATATGAAATTGTTTTAAACCAAATGTCAATAACAATATGCATCAGCAAAACAATCAAAATTTAGGTAACTTTTCACTCTTAAATAAGAATTTAGCTACATTTTAAAAGAAACTTTACGTCAAAATATTAAATTCGTTAAAAAGCGTAACAATTTTGGTTTATTTCAAAATGAAACATTTAGAATTTTCAATTTCGAACCTCTTATAATAGTTGACAATCGATGGCCGAATAGGTAGGGTATTGCTCTTCGGTACTTGAGTTCTAATTCCACTACTGGCATAAATCTTCTTAGCGTTTAGGAATCAGCTTTATTCAGTAGGTTCAGGTCTCCTTTAGTGGGTAAAAATAACCCTTGGGTGGCAAAAAAGTAAACTATAGCTTTTCAAACCAAACCGTTTTTTATATTACTTAGTAAAATACTGGGAAATACAGTAACCAATATAATTTGCCATATTTATGTTAATTATATTAATATTATTTACATAAAAGTTTGATTTCACAGCATTCACTTTTTATCTTAACCCAACCCCCTAAAAAATTAATAAATAAAATTCAACGTGTGAAACAGCACTGTATTGAATTACCTATTTTTCTGCAGAAGTATATGTAGGTAAAGGAATATAAATTGGTGTATGTGGCATTCTCAGATTTTCTTTCCCCTTTAATATCTATATTTGACATTGTAAATAAAGGTGAACATCTGACCTACATTCTTCGGAAACAGTTACTCGAGATCTGATTATTCATGGATGAGTAGTTTTGATGTATCGCATGAGGTAACGTATTTAGACTGTACGTGGTGTAAGAATTATATTTTGCTTAAATATGTGTATAAAATTCTATAGTTTGGGACAGAGCCTCCATCCAAAATGCTGGAGTTTAATGTATTACATTTCAATAGTGATATAAAAGGACATTTGTAAATGTAACTTTTTAAAACTATACTTAGTAAAAATTAAATTTTCAAATAAAAATTTTAATTTTTAATATTTTTATCTACTTTTAATATTTTTGTTCCAACTTTTTTAACATTTAATGAAACATTATACAATATTGTACATGGACTTTAAGTATACATATATTAAATTTTATATAAATTTTATGCGTTTTTAGTTAAGTCCAGTTTTAGCCCCTTCCTCATAAATCTAAATTCTGTTTATAGCCCTGACTTGTGATATTATGTTTATTCTTCATTATAGGTCACGGAAGCAGTTGCTAAATGCGACAGAAGGATAATGAAAACTATTATTATTGGGACTGGATAATAATCTTATTTAATTATTAAAACTTTTAATTAAGCATAATGTTGTGTTTGGTTTACACTATATATACCCCCGCCCCCAGCATATATTTAATTGCCTTTCCAAACTAAAGAATGAAAATAATAGTGAAATCCGACCATTCCCTATTATTTTTCATTGCTTTGGTTTAAATTTCACTTTAGTTTTAATGCTACTCTGTAGGGAGTTAAACCTTTATTAGTTTTCCTGTTTTTACTAAAATTTTGAAAGGAAATAAAAGTATTTTTCTCCACCAGGGTAATACCAGTTTTTATTTTGGTATTCTTAAAATAGCTATTTGAAAACTGATAGTTCCAGAAAACATTGTGAATAATATATAATGCTTAATTAGACTGTTTTAAAGTGAAATTCCCCAATTGCTTTAAGTCATTTAAAAATTAAAAAATCAACCACATTTTTAAGAGAGGTAACTTTACAAAATGAACGAACTCTATAAACATCGAAGATGTTACAAAAAATTAACTTTATATTCAAATATGATCAAAATTTGATATAATTTATAGTTTTTTTCTTTCGAAAACTTTAAAATAACAATTTAAATTTCACTGAATTTTATTTCTTCTTTCAGCAACCGTCATTAAAATTATGGGGTGAAGAAGAAATTGATGGGGCAATATATACGGTGTATTTGAAGAAAGTTCGTTATCATCATGCCACTCTTGTATGTATAACTTTTTTAATTTATGTATATATGTGTGTGCATTTTAATAATTAAGAAAGATTCAAGTGGGCACATAAACAGGCGTTCCATAAGTAATGCGGCAAAATTCATAAAAAATAATTTATTGAATATATCCCTTCGATTGGTCAAACATTTTCAAAATAACACCATCTTAAATCAATATACTTCTGGAAGCAGAGTTTTCAGGTCTGGAAGACCTTCTCCAGGATGTCCTTTCAAACCGCTGTAAAATCATGAGCCTTGATGTTATAAATCGTATCTTAATGTTTGGCTCTCAGGCCACCTTTTAAGCGAGGAAACGAAACAAAATCTGGGCAAGACAGGGAGGACTAAGGGAGGATGACGAAGCAATGAGATTTGGGTCCTGGCCAGGAAATCAAAAACACTGTAGTTTGGCACGTTGTGGTGAAGTTTCCAAACGTCTTCTATGTCTTCCAAGAAGAAATCTACGTTCACAATGGTCCCTGTAGGTACGAACTCGTGGTGGACAATGTCTTTTACCGAAAGAAAACAGTGAGCATGGTTTTGATTCGGGTCTGGCGGATTTGTGCTTCTTGAGGCGAGGTGACACAGGGGTACTTCAGTCTGAACTCTGCCTTTTTGTCTCCCGGTTGTCCTGAATTATCACCGGTGGTAACTAAGTTTAAAAAATTAGGATAATTTTCATACATTTCCAAGAATTCTTGGTGCACATATTTTTTGTGTACAAATATATGATTGCAATTTGATAAACTGTTGTTTTCGTCATGTTTAGAGTTTCTTCTAGGAATTAAAGCCTTAACGGTCACTTAGAATTTCACAATCATGCACACGCGTTGCGTTATCTTCGATTTCAGAGGTTGATGCACGTCCATTGCAGGGTACGTTGGCGCCCCTTCTCGGGTCTTTGAACGAGTTTTGCAATCTTGAAAACAGTTTTGAAAACTTGTAACTTAGATAAGTAAACTCACCCAAAGACCTTCTGAATTAATGCAGACTTTTCGATGGTGGGCTTTCCAAGTTTAACGCAAAATTTGATATCGTAACGTTGATCCATCGTGCCGTGTTAGCTGCTCGTAGGCGACTTAGACCTCTGGCGTTTTGAAGCTTACTCTCCTCCCCTCCCCCTTCAAGTAGTCTAGCAAGGTAGAACGCTTTGTGGTTCAATACAGTGTCAGAAAAAATCGGTCATATTACTTATGGAACACATCTTTTCGGGGGGTTTTATAAGCTGATGATAAAACAAATTATTGGAGTTATACATTAAAACTTGTAAAAAATTTCGAATGTTTAAAAAAAATAATTATAACATTTTTTAATTAATACTTGTTATTCTAAAAATATGTCTATACATTACTAATAGTCAGTTAAATGTTATGCAAAAGTGCCAAATCATTTTCATCTTTTTAATTTACATGAGGATGAAAAATTATTTTTATTTTTGAATTTGTGAATGGTTCCTTAAAACCAGACGTTACCAAAGGTTGACTAGAACCGATGAGTCTTGTCATATTCTTTGCACAGTGAAAATTATAGAATGATTCTAGGCTTATTAATTTAGAAAATTGAAAAAATGTGAAGAAACCAGTGTTGAATGATTTTTAGGAATATAGTGCATATGAGACTTCAGAACCTGCCATAATCAAAGCCATTAAGCATGGTTTAATGATAATTGCTTAGATTAAATTGATATTAAAATTGTTGCATAATTATTGTAGGGGTTTAATTTAGTAAATATTAATAATATTTAAATTCCAGTTGTTGAAGAATCATTTTGAATAAGAATACATTATAATAAACATGCATACATGTATGAAAGGTAAGCATAATTCATAACATTTGAGCAAATTTTAGTAAAATTTTTCAGAAACACTTGGTTTTAAAAATGTCAGTAATTTTCATTTGTCTCACTGATCTCTTAGCTACATAATATATTATTCATTCACATTCAAGGAAAATGTTTTACTCTTTTTCACTGATGTTTTTTGAATAGATGAAGCCTTTTGCAACCTCGAATGCTGGAACATTTGGGCAAGGAATAGTGGTTAGTATAAAACTTGTTATCATAAATATTTAAAGAAAATATTAAAAGAAAAGTTACAACAGTGAAAATACCCATTTTCCTGTATGAAGTACTTATAACTGTTCTTTTGAGAATATATCCCTCAGCAGGTTTAGCTTCTTTAGGTAAAACGGGTGTCGCAATCCCAAGGTACCCCAGCAATCTCTGTATCCTTTCCTTTTCCTCTTATCTTGTCTCCTATTATACTCTTTGTTTCTCCCTCATTGCTGTTTCCTTCTTGGAGGTTAGGGCTTTTCTCATGATGCTATGTTCTGCCTAAACATAGCATTTTGTGAATTATTTACTGCCTACATGTTTGCCATGTGTGGTTACCCATGTTCCTGGAAACAGATCTTGGTAATTGATTGATTACCCAACATATTGCATTTATCCCAGCATTAGGTAAACAGGAGGTGCATAGTGGGCATTTGCATAAATTGGCTGTTTATTTACCCTTATGATTCAGCTCCAGGTCCAGTGCACTATGTATTATGTAGACCCTGTGTTAATGCATAGCAGTAGGTGTTATAAGTATACCTGGTGTGTGTATAATGGTACATGTCTCTATATTCCTTTGTTAGCCTCCATGGTAGATAGTCCACCTGGGTCCAAATCTCCTTTATGGGTTCAAATATTCTACTCATTGGTTAACAGTATAACAGAAATCTTAACACTGTGAAGTTTTTAGTAATCAAGCATGCCAAAGGCAATTTTTCCCACATATTCCCCTATCAAAATTCAAAAAGTAATACTTGCTAACATAGCGGGAAAATATTTAAAAGCATAGATCTGGTGATTTATTGATAGAAGTCAACTTCAATTATCAAGCCAAAAAACTCGTGGAAACTAAAAACTTAATTGACATTCCTGTTGTACCATCAATTCACAATAGTTTAAATTTCTCCTATGGCATAATATCTGAAAGAGAAATATGTAATGTCAGTGAGGCTGAAATATTATCTGAATGAAATTATCAGGGTGTATGTGTGGCACAGCATATAACTATCTGGTATGAAGGTAAAATAACACTAAGCACCTTGTCCTTACTTTCAATACCCCATCTCTGCCAAAGCAAGTTAGTGTAGGGTATTTAAAATGTGATGTCCAGCCTTTTGTCCCCAACTCTCTGCTTTGCTTCCAATTCCAACACTTCAAACATTCAAAAGCTGCCTGCTGTGGTTTTACTGCTTGTGCTTGCTGTGAGGCTGTTGGACATGATTGTGAAAATTGCTCTGCTAACCCTAAAGGTTCAAATTGCAATGGTGATCCTCCAGCCTACTCCTCTTTGTGCCCAAAATGGGTGCTTAAAAATGAAGTGTAATCAATCAGGGTTAAGCAGATCATCCTTTATGCTGAAGCAAGGAAATTAGTTGAATCACACTCTCCAAAACCCAGAATGCCTTATTGAATCATTGCTTTGAAATTGTTCAAGTCTATGTGTACGCAAATAGAATGAACTCTAAATGCCCTTAATCCTCTAATATGAATCCTCTAATAGGAAAACTTTAAATATGGCAAACATTATACCCACAAATATAACATCCAGCAATGAAAGCCTATTACATTTACTGCACGTAATACAAATCTTTCCTTTAAAAATTAGTCCACCAGTAGGGCAAATCCTATACACCAGCTTATAAAAACAAAAACTGCACAAAAAACAGGGAAAGGAATCAAAAATTAAAATAAAACTCTTGTACAAAAAATATAACAGGTAAATATTTTTTCAAGAAAATAAATAATTCTAAATGTCCATATTAAGGATGATTATGTAAAAATTTATGCATCCCCTGGGAAGGACATGTTATCTGGTAATTCTGTGTCAGAGATGAATGTGTACTCCACACCTGAACAGCTTGACCACCCTTCCCTCCTGTTTTTATTATAGTGATCATTTCATTGAATTGTCATGGCTTTAAATCTCACATCTCCAACCTTTGGGATCTTGTCAACACTTTCCCTCCTGTGTGTATTGTCCCTCATGAAACTTAACTAGGCAAATGTAAATTGGCTGAACTTAAGTGGTATAGCACAAAATCTATAACAGGGGTAGAAAAGCTTCTGGTGATGTCACCTTTCTCACTACCCATGAGTATCCTTCAATGTCCATTTCTCTTAATACATATTTACAAGCAGTTGCTGCTAGAATTTATGTAACTCTTTGATCATCATTTTTAGCTTTTACTTACCTCTGAACACCTCAATTGACTAGGTTTCATTAAATAATCTTATTTGTGAACATCCAACCCCCTCTACAGTTATAGGAGATCTAAACAGCCATAACTTGTTTTGGGACCCTAATATTAATCACTGTGGCAGACAAATTGAAAGATTAATTTCTGACCACAATCTTTGTTTATTCAATACTGACCAGAACACTTACTTTCATTTTCCTACTCAATCTTATCATGCCCACGATCTCTCTATTTGTTTGCCTATTGTTTCATTATTGTCCTACTCCTGAAAATCAAGTCATCTTGTAAGAGATGCAGAGGCATCTTTAGGCCTACTTTACATTGCAGCCAGAGAGATTCGTAGAGAAATCATATAACATATCCTCTTCTGTCATTACCAAACAGCTATGGAATAAAGTAAAACTTGCCTCTAGACAATATCTTAAAAACCAAATTCCTACTTGGAGCTATAGCATTAGTACTGTTTCTTGTTTAAAAGATATTACAAATACTACCCTTTTAGATACCTGTTCCACTAAGGTTACAATCCCCATTTGATCAAAATAAAAATCAAAATTGAGGAAAAAACAGATTAATTTTCATACCCAAGCTTCTTTGTTTTACAATAGCAAATTTACCCATATGAACTTCATAAATCTGTCAATAACAACCATAGCTGAATGATGACTGAATGGCTAGGGTGCTGGCCTTCAGAACCAGAGTTTGTGGGTTCAAATCCCACTATGGCATGGATGTTTGTAGCCGTTCAGAATCAGCTTTAAGCAGTAGGTCCCGGTCTCATTAGCCCTTGTGTTGCGAAAAGTAGACTGTAGCACTCCAAAACCAAAATCAAACCAATAACAACCACAAAAGTTTGAGCAGATCTGATAATTTTTGAACGTATTGATTAAAAATCTTTCTCCTGCCTTAATAATAGCCTATATTTCTATAATAGAATCTGACATGGAAAAAACTCTTCTAATTTTTCATGGAAAATGCTGGTTTTCAAAATGAAAATGATTATAGCCAAAAATCCCATGAATTATATGAGCAATTGTCTGATTGCTCTCACTAACTGCCTCTGTAAAATTTTAGAGAAAATGGTCAATGCTCATTTGGTTTACTTTCTTCAGAGAATTTATCTACTTTCTAACTTTCAAAGTAGTTTTTGTGATGGTCAAAGTACCATAGATAATATTGTGGACTTGGAGGACAGAATTCTGAATGCCTTTGTGAGGAGAAACCATTTGGTATCTATTGTTATTGATATCTAAAAGACATATAACCACACATGGATGTATAGCGCATTACGTCAACTTTTTAAAGCATCAACTTTCTTTGATTTAAGAGGTAACCTACCTAATTTTATCAAGAACTTTTTATATCAACTTGAATTTAGAATTCAAATCAGAAATTCTTTTGGGGGCATTTTTAATCAAAAAGGTATACCTCAGGGTAATATTCTTAGCTTCAAGCTTTTTAATATAACCATCGATAGCATTTTAAAAGTTCTGCTACCTTCTGTAAGGGGCTACCTTTATATGGATAACTTGCATATTTCTTGCAAAGGTGCAATATATGTGTTTTATATCTAGACAACTACAAACAGCAGTAAATAAAATTATAAACTGATCTGATAAAAATAGATCTGTCATTTCAAAAACCAAGACTTATAGGATCCATTTTTGCCAAAAGCTTAATGTTCACCCAGATCCTGATATTTGGATTACAGGGAACACCATCAACATCATCAACCAGGTAACATTTTTGGGTGTTTCATTTGACAAGAAACTTACCTTTTTATCCCACATAATGGACCTCTGGAGGAGATGTGAAAACTTATTAAATATTTTAAAAGTTCTCTTGAATACTTCCTGGAGTGTGGATCTTCAATTCCTCTTAAGGATTTATTATACCCTCATTTATTCTAAGTTATAGCTACATGGTTTATGGCTCTGCTAGGCAATCTGTCCTTAAAAAATTAAACAGTATTAACCACTCCTCTCTTTGTATTCAGCAGTTTTTCAAACTTCTCCCGTCAAAAGTCTTTATGTTGACTCCTGTAATGAAGCTCTTGAACTTAGAAGCAAGATTCTATCTTATTTCTAAAACATAAAAATTTCATTATTGAGCAATCATCCTCTTAATAATCAGAACTTTAATCCTTCTCTCATGTGTCTCTATAAGGCAAGACCTCCTTGTATTCTGCCTTTTTATCTTACATATGTTTAATGACTTCATGTTTAATGTTCATTGACTTTTACAATACTAGTATCATTTCTAAGGACCAGGTACCTCCTTGGAATTTTCCTAATTTTACTTACTTAAATCCTTTTAAAAACTTTGACAATTAAAGACTTGTTGCTTTTATTTATCAATGAATTTTTTATCATAGACAAAGTTATGTTGGGTTTACTTCATTCATTACTGATGGTTCAAAAGGTGGTAATTTTGTGAAATGTACATATGTGATCAGGAACAATGTTTACACCTACAAGCTGCATTCAGCAATTTCCATATTTTCTACTGAATATATGGCTATTCTGATTGGTTTAGAACATTTGTATTATCATAAGATGCTAAATTTCTATTTTATTCAGATTGTATGAGTGTTTTGGAATCTGGACTCTCTGAACTACAAGAGCCATCCATTAGTTTTTACAATTCTTAATTTCATTGAAAGCCTTAAATCACTAGGTTTCTTGGTCCTTTTCTGTTGGGTTCTGTCGCATGAAGGCATTAAGGGGAATAAAATAGCTGATACTGCTGCGAAATCTGGGACTATTTACTCAAAAATCCTCTCCTTTGCAGCAATGCAAAAAAGTATATTAAGGTTGTTTGTATAAAGTTTCCCAGAACTCATTGGATGAGAAGACTGTCCATTGTCTAATTAAATATTGAGAAGTGGCACACTCTTTTATCCAGGAAACCTGTTGGCATACTCACTTGTCTTTGTATCAAACATATATGTTTCATCCATTGTCATCTCTTACTCAGTAACTAAGTACCTAAATGCAAAAACTGTAATGTTGATATGTACATTAAACACAGCCTTATTGACTGTCCCTTTTTCACTCATCATTATCTCCATATACATCAAGAAACATTAGTTGGAACTAGCTTTCAATTTATTTGTTAATATCTACTTCATGACTTGCCTTCAGTGTTGATAATTGAAGTTCCCTTATGAAGGTTTTATTTCTTTATCCCATTCGGGACAAACGCTGCAAATATGCTTTTACACTAGATGCTGATCAGGGACTAATGCCGCACAGTTGCGTTGTGGTTTTGGAACGAAATATTTACTATCAGATGGTGTTATTAATCCATGTTCCTTCCAAAAGATTGCTCTTATACATTAGTATTTCTCTCTGTGAGTTCAGAATGGGGTCCGTCAAGTGTCTGTGATTTATTGGATTTTCGTGAATATAAACATAAACACGTGCTAGCAGGTGAAAAGAGTAACACATTGTAAAGAGCCTTTTAGCTCATTTTGAAGTGGTTGTTTATAGTTACGATTTCATTTTAGGATGGGATTTTATGGGATATATTCTAGCATAGGTTTTACTTTTAGAATCATTTCTGTGGTCATGACTAAAAGACCATGTTATCTTTCTGAGGAGGAAATAGCTAAAGTTATTCATAATCCATCTGTGGATCTTTCAGACGATGACACTGAAACAACTATAAATTTTTTAAATTCTTTAGATAGTAGTTTTTTAAACCTTTTGATTCTAAATTAGAAGACGATAATAAAGTAATATATTGGTTTCAATTTCTCTATGTGAATGGATTTCTGACAAAGAGGAACTTCTTAAAATTAATTTTAATTTGAAACCGGGACTTGATATGAAAAAAAAAAATTCAGTGCCCATGCAGACTGAATTAAACTTTTTTAATTTGTTTTTCAATGAAAACAAGATCCAAATTATTATAGCAGAAACTAATTCCTATGCAAAAAAAAAAAAAAAAAAAAAATCTGTTAAATAAATATTAATGAATCAAGCACATTTACAGTCTGGTTGTCAAAAAATTTGATGTTATAAAATTGGAGAAATGAATGTCTGTTTATGTCTCATTATACTTATGTATACTATAAGAAAACCATCCTTCAAGTAATTTCCCTAATTGTGTGCTGAAAAAGAGGGCAAAAAACTTCAAAGGAGATGTGTAGTTTGCTCAAAGCACAATAAAAGACGACACATCTTATGAATGTATAATGTTCAATGTCGGTCTCGGCAGTCATCTGTGCTTTCAGATTTTTTATACGACTTTGAAATATTAATTATTACAATATTCTTCAAGTATTTTATAATTATAAGTGTAAATATTTTTAATGTCTTTTTTATTTTGTATCTACATTTAGGTACTTTTAGTTATAGTAAAATACAATATATCTATTATTGTTAAATAACAATTATTTTAATTAAACTTTTTTGTTATGATTGAAATTATGATATCTTTAATCACATATTTAAAAATGGTTTGATTTTTAAGTAAAGTGTACATTTTATCCATTATTATTTAATGTGTTCTTTCCAAAATTGAGTATTAGGCTTAGCAGGTAATTTATGGATTATATCATTTGATATTTATTTTTAAATGTTCTAATATCTTTTATCTTTTAAATTCACCTTTAATATATTAGCATTGATTTGGATGTTTTTTAAACTTTTAATGCTCAAGTTATAGAGCAGGAAAAAGTGCCTTTGCCTGTACACACAGTTCGCGTGTAACAGCTCCCATCCCTAACGGGTTAAAAGTTTATGCTGTTATTTAGATTATATTGCATTTATGTAACAACTCATTGAGTAGGAAACAGTGGACTAGTAAATTTAAAATTTGTTTTTGTGTACAAACCAAATCAAGAGTCAAATCTTCTTAGCAAGAGTTTATAAAAATGATAGGTTAAAAAACAGTCCAGTTTTATAAGTGTCTTTTTGATTAAAATTTTAAATTGTTTGGTTAAAAAGTTTCTTTTCAATATTATACAGAGGTACTATGAAGGCAATGTTATTTTTAAAATCTTAAGATAAATGTTCTTTTCTTAATTATATCTTTTTACAGGATTATTCTGAACAAGTTTCTCATCTGGAATGGGAAACAATTCGTATTCGAATGATCAAGGCTGGCACATTGCAGAAGCTAGTTGAAAGTCTAACTACAGATTCTGGTGAGCTAGAGTCAACATACATGAATATTTTTCTATCCACATACAGATCATTTGCTTCACCAAACCAAATACTGTCCATTTTATTGAACAGGTAATTTATGGATTATATCATTTGATATTTATTTTTAAATGTTCTAATATCTTTTACCTTTTAAATTCACCTTTAATATATTAACATTGATTTGGATGTTTTTTAAACTTTAATGCTCACTTTGTAGAGTTTAAGATAGCCTAGTAATGAGCATAAGCCACAATCCCAGGGCATTGGGTTCAGGCTTAACAGGTGTCAAAAATTCTTATAAACATAGAATTTTAGATTAATAGATTAGTAGGTCTGAAGGTCCTCACATGTTGACACATAGGAGAAAGAGATACAGAATCAAGAAAAAATCCCTCTCTATTAGGATGGTCCAATTTGAGGAGATTCTTTTGATTGAGAGATTTCTTGGGGGGTTTCTAAATGTTATAATTTCAAAGGACGAAAATTATAATAGAACTCTGGTAGACAGGATAAATTGATTTTTTATTGTAGAAAAACACATTGATGCTACAATATTTAATTCATCTGAAAATTTAGACTTGTATATTTTACCAGTAGTACATAAAAGAATATTATGCCAGAGTTAATAAATTAAAGTAATTAATAACTTTAAATGTTTTCCTGGCAGTTAGTTTTTGATTTGAAATAAATTCTTAAATTAAACATTCTGGTTTAAAAGTTCTACTTCAGTTGTATTATATTTTGGTAGCAGACAATAATTTTTAAGTTTTTAGAGCTAAAAAGAAATAACAGTATAATTTTTTTTAGCTCTACAGAATTTCTTTAAAACTTACCATACTGGAATTACAGGTATAGTTATAGAACAACACTTAAAAAGTAAAGGAAAAAAAATGAGGATAACACATAAAATCTTAGAATGTCTATATATAATTGAAGTAGATATATATTATATGAATATTTTGCTTACCTCTTTATTTTTTATTCTTAAAGATGAA
The DNA here is from genome assembly GCA_032207245.1 of Pardosa pseudoannulata. Taxonomy (NCBI): domain Eukaryota; kingdom Metazoa; phylum Arthropoda; class Arachnida; order Araneae; family Lycosidae; genus Pardosa; species Pardosa pseudoannulata. The sequence continues at coordinate 4,334,722 of CM063502.1, read as the reverse complement.
ATTAAATAATCAGATAAACAATTTCTTTCTTGTAATTTTTTATCAGTATATGGCAAGCAACAGATATTTTCTCCCATTTTCTTGTCCAATGAGTAGGATGTTGCTCTTTGGTACTGGAGTCCATAGGATCGAATCCAGCTGATAGGATAGCTGTTTGTAGTCATTAGGAAACAGCTTTAAGCAGTTTTTCATTTGTTCTCATATAGCAAAACAGTATAACATAGCATTCCAAACCAAATGAAATCTCCCCTTTTCTAAAAGCTTTATAATATGTTGCACAGAAAACACAATAAAAGTACTTGGTTCTTATTCTATTTATGCTTCATTTAATGAACCTTCTGCCTGACTTTAATATAAATGGCAAAGAAATTAGTTGTATTTTCCCTGAAGTTTATTCTTTCAAATGTTAAAGAAAAATATTTTACAAGGGACAGAATCAAAGCTTTTAAGGGAAGTTTGTCATATCTTTTGAATTCATTTATTAATAGCTTTGAAACAAATGCTTCTAATAATAAGAAATAACTTGTACTCACTGTTTAGAATGAGTATCTAGATAAGAAAATAAACCATTGCTTTTTTTTCTGTTTATATTTGAAAGATTTAAGTAGTTTACATTTGTAGGTATGAATTAATGCATGGAGACAGTATTCAACTAAATCTTGAAACAAGAGAGCAGATGAAAAGGTATGCAAATTATTATATTACATAATAGTATAAATGTACTTAAAATCTGAATACTTTTTACTAAAGTATTTAAAATTAACTGTTTTCTAGAACTCTTGAAAAGGTTTTATTAGTATGGCTAGATATGTACCCTGAAGACTTTTATGAACCACCACAATTTCTGAGCCTGCTTCAAATAAAAGAATTTGCTAGCAAATATATTCCAGGAAGTTTAATGGAGCTTAGAGCAAAGCATAGACTTTTAAAGTATAGGAAGGCTGATTGTGGAGGTAAATATAAATTTTGATACATTTTTTTTTATAGTACACACATACATATATATATGTATGTAAATGATAAAAATATTCTTCTCCAATTACACAGTAAAAATAGCCCATATTTTTTAATTTCCAGGGCAAGCAGAATACTTAGTAAAAAACCTTTATTTCCATGTTAATGATGGAGAACTAATGAGTGCATCTTATACAAACAAGAGACAACCTTGTATCTGTTTGATCTGTGAAAAGCTTGTCCCAAATAAAGGAGAATCATTGTGTATGACTATCCATGAGAAAGAATTTTAGATCAGCATTTATTTTAAGGGATATTATGACATTATTGGTGAAACTACAAGCAGTAGCATTAAAATAATAAAAATCTACAGTTTTTCTTGGGAGAATGGACAGCTGGGTTAAAGAAGAGAAAGGAAGGGCTGTGTGTTGTTACTCTATTCTATTTTAGAATAGTACAGTGCATGTAGAGTGTAAGAGGCGTAAATGACCAGGCAAGTTAGTATTAGCACGCATCTCTTTAATTATCATTCTAAGCGACCACGATACAGAACATACATCATCTCCTAGTTACGTTACATAGCGTGTTCTCTCAACTAACGGTTTCTCGTCTGTCCGTCCATTGCGGTTGTCATCAAGGGTGACTCACACCACATCTCCTCTTCTATAAAGGTTAAGTCTCTGTGGTGGAGGTACTACCCGACCACTTTTGGTGACATATGGAGCTGGAGTACTTGAGGCGGAATCAAAGGCTTTTCCTATCGATGATTAGAAGGTATTAGGTGCATCCTATTCCTTCTGTACCGTTTCTTTCCCGATTCTATTATGTATGATCGTGGGTGATCCGTTTTGCTAACAACTGTACCAGTAGTTCTTCTATCTGTCATCCAAACTGCCTTACCCACTCAGATTACTTAAATTCCTTGCTCCATGTCTTTTGTTGAAGTTTGTAGTTTGTTTCTCCTTTCCTCCTTTCTCTGAAGCTTATTTTTATCTTCTGTCTTCGATTCTAATTGAGATTTTGCAATAGGAAGGGTTATTTGTATCCGTCTATTGAAGAGAAGTTCAGCAGGACTTAAACCATTTTCAAGAGGAGTAGCCCTATAAGCCAGCAGTGCTAAATAAGGGTCTTCAGATTTATTAAGTCGGAGCTTGATGGTTTTCACAGCTGATTCCACAAATCCGTTACTTTGTGGACATCTAGGACTGGAAGTAATGTGGCAAAATCCATAGGCTCTTGAAAATTGGGCAAATTCAGAAGAATTTATTGGTTCAAATTGTGGTCCATTGTCAGTTCTCTCAACGTTAGGTATTCCATGTCTTGCAAATATGGATTTGCAATGATTAATGACTTCTTCAGATGTCATTTTTTCTAATTTCGCAATCTCTGGATATCTAGAAAAGTAATCCGTAACAATGAGATACCACAGTCCCTGAAACTTGAATAGATCCATACCGATAATTTCCCATGGTCTTTCTGGAAATTCTGACGATATAAGTGGTTCATGGCAATTTGTTGCCTCTTGGATACAATTTGAGCAATTTTTAACCATTTCTTCAATTTCTTTGTTAATTCCTGGCCAATATACAGATGTTCTAGCTCGTGCGCAACATTTAGAGATTCCAAGATGCCCCTCGTGAATTTGTTTCAAAACTTTGCTTCTTTGGCTTTCAGGTATTATAATTCTGCAGCCCTTCATTAAAAGACCATCTTGTATAGATATTTCGTATTGATGATTCCAATATGGCAAGCAAGAACTCTTAAGATTCTTCTTAGATGGCCAACCTTCCAGGCCCAATCTCTCTAGCATCTTGCATGTTGAATCAGCTTGTTGAAAATTTCTTAATTCTTTTAATCGATGATTAGAAGCTGATAAGGATGAAGTTATCATTTGAACGTATGTGTCTATTTCGTCTTCTAATTCATCAGTAGATTTCATTTCTTGTGGTTTTCTGGACAAAGCATCGGCAGCATAAAGTTTCTTACCGGGAGTGTGAAAGATCGAGTATTAATATCTCATCATTCTCAGCTTTATCCTCTGCAGACGAGGAGATAAATCATCTAAGTTCTTCTTCGAGAAGATCGGAATGAGAGGTTTGTGATCGGTTTCTAACCGGAAATGAGTAACTATTAGATAGTCTCTAAACTTTTCACATCCCCAAACCAATGCAAGTGCTTCCTTTTCTATTTGAGCGTATCTTTGTTCTGTGGGTGTGAGTGTTCTGGAAGCATAAGCCATGACACATGGATTTCCATCTTCTTGCTCTTGGCATAAAGTTGCTCCAATTCCATAACATGATGCATCCGTGGTAACAATTGTTGATTTGTTCGGATCGTACACTTTAAGGACTGGTTCTGATGTTAGAACCATTTTCCAACTTTCAAAAGCTTTCAATTGCACTTTATCCCACACAAATTCATTTTTGTTACTTAACATCAATGTTAAAGGCAATAATAATTTGCTGAAGTTGGGAACAAATTTTGCAAGATAATTTGCCATTCCTAACATTTGTTTCAACTCCGTTTTATTTTTAGGAGGTGGATATTCTTGTATTGCAGTTATTTTATCTTCGTCTGGATGTATTCCTTCTTTATCAATAACAGTCCCAGGAATTTGATCCTTTTAACAGAGAATTGACATTTAGCCTCATTTAAAGTGATACCTGCATCTTTAAGTTTATGCAAAACAGCTATCAGTCTCTGATCATGTTCAGTTTGATCTTTTCCCCAAACTAGAATATCATCCATATGACAAATCGTACCCGATGTTTTTTCTAAAAGCTGCATCATCCTTTTCTGGAAGTGCTCAGGTGCCGAAGAAATTCCAAACGGTAATCTTGAGAATCTATATCTCCCAAAGGGTGTTATAAATGTTGTAAGGTATGACAACTCTTCGTCTAGAGGAATTTGTCAAAACCCTGAATTGGTGTTCAATTTAGAAAAAACTTTGGCTCCGGTAAGTAAATTTAATGAGTATTCAACTGAAGGCAAAGGGTGAAATTCTCGTTTGACACACTAATTTAATTCAGTCAAGTCTACACATATTCTAGCGTTATCATCGCATTTTGGTACAACAACCACTGGGGAACACCATTCAGTTGGCATGTCTACTGGAATAATTATGCCTTTAGAGACCATGCTCTTAATTTCATTTTCGGTTTTCCTTAGGAGGGGAATAGGAATTCTTCTAGGAGAAGAAATAGCTAAAGGAACTGAATCGGACTTCAATTTTATTTTGTAACATCCTAATCAAGCCTAGACCCCTAAATAATTCTGAGAAATCATGTTCAGGATTAAGAGTACAGATTTCTAGAATGTTTGGACCTAACCCAAATTTTTGTATGGCTGGTTTACCCAGTAAATAGTTCTGCAACCCCTCAATTACATAAATAACTTCTTTTATTGTTTTATTTCCATAACTGATTTTCTCGTAGAGCTTTGCAGTTACTTTAAGTGTCCTACCATCCGGTCCACAAATCTTCATATCTGGTTCCAAGACTTTCTCATTTTTTAAAACTAATATTCAGAACAGATGTTGGAATAACAGTATGATCAGCTCCACTGTCAATTTTAAAGTTAATTTCCTTATTTTGGTATTGGATTGGCACATTCCATTGTACAAAATTGATTCTATGGGAAGAAACTTCAGTAATGGAACCAAAAAAAGAAATATCTGATTTCCTATCTTTATGATAACAAACTTTTGCAAAATGTCCCATTTTCGAACATTTCATGCATTTTGCATCTTTAGCGGGGCAAAATTTCCTATCATGTTTTAGTTTTCCACACCATTTGCAATTTTCTGTAGCTTTTGGTTTTTCAGTTTTTATTTATCAGCTTAATTCCCGGTCCTTTTGGTGTCGGAAAATAACTCCCTTTCTTTACTTTTGATTTGTTATTATTAGTGATGGCTTGAATTAATGATTTATTGCTAGTTAAAATTTCTTGTTGTTTCTCAATGGATTCCGATAGTCGAACTTTTTCTATAGCTTTACATAGTATAAGTTCAGAATCCAGTTGAAGTTTCTCACTCACATTCTTATCTCTAATACCTACTACTATCCTGTCTCAAAGTAATTCATCATGCAATGTTCCATATTCACAATGTTTAGCTAAAGAATACAATGCAGTTATAAATTCATTTACTGATTCTACCTCCTTTTGGACGCGTTGATTAAGCTGAGCTCTTTCGAAAATAGTGTTTCGTTTCACTATGAAATGATCAGTAAACCATTTTATCACAACATTATAGTTTTTCTGGTCATCAGCTGTCAAATCAAAAGAATTGAATATCTCTTCTGCTTTCTCCCCCATAAAATAAATTAAGAGTTAACTTGCTCTTCATCGGATTGTTTATATTTAACCCAGAAGCAGAATGAAATCTTTCAAAACGTTGTTTCCATTTTGACCAAAGAACAGGTGTTGAAAAAGAGAAACAGTCTGGTGGGGTAATATGATAAGCAAGAAGCGAGTTCAATTTTTCTGTCATATTTTCTACTTTCGACTTCGTTAAATACAGAAATAATATTGCACAAGAAAATGTTCTCTTACCTTTAAGATGTTTATTGAGCTTGTTTTATCCAAAATATACTTCATGAAGTCCATAATGACATGTAGAATTTCACTTATGGTGTACACTTAAATCGAAATCAAAAGTTTTTTTTCTTTATACTGCTGCCACCATGTGTTGTTACTCTATTCTATTTTAGAATAGTACAGTGCATGTAGAGTGTAAGAGGCGTAAATGACCAGGCAAGTTAGTATTAGCACGCATCTATTTAATTATCATTCTAAGCGGCCATAATACAGAACATACATCATCTCCTAGTTGATGTTACGTTACATAGTGCGTTCTCTCAACTAACGGTTTCTCGTCTGTCTGTCCCTTGCGGCTGCCGTCAAGGGTAACTCACACCACAGGCTGTACATAATTCAATCTATATTTTTGGGAAGTATAGAAGGAATGCCAGTATCAATGATACATACCCTTGACTTATTTTGGTTGGCTAAGAAAGTTAAGATTAAGAAAACTAAAATGTAGATGGGGAGAATTTTGAACTTTAGGGACAATAATTTTATTTATATATATATATATATATATATATATATATATATATATATGCATGTATGTATGTATACACATATACACATATATTGCTGTGCATTTCTGAATGACTCAACCAATTTTGATGAAATTTTACATGGTAGTTAAGATAAACCCTGAGAAGGTTATAGGCATGTTTAATTAATTGGAGGCCAAAAGCATAATTGAATTTTTTCCCTCCATTAGGTCTGATTACTATATAGTTAAGAGTCCTTTCATACATTTTTCTTTTAATGGTATGCTAAATGTATTAAAACTTTTAAGTAACTTAATTCAAGTAACATTTTTTAAAATGTCCTTAAATGAGTTAATAGCAACAAACTTTTTAGGACAGATGCTATTTTAGTACAATAACAACCAATTATGGAATCTATCAAGTAACATAACATGTTCATAATCAACTAGTTGATCGTATAGCTCTGACTGACTGTTCTTTTTAAAGCAATAATTACATAAACAATATTGTTCACTGAAACAGTATTATTTTTGTGCATGTTGCTCATTTAAATGACTATCAAAAACTATGAAATTTTCTCATAAAAAAATTTGGAATAGTCTTTCTTACACTTTGTAGTTTATTCCCACAAAAGGACCAAACAAGTAAACTGTTGCCTTTATGTTCCAATTCAACTGCAGGCATGGATGTGTAAAGCCATTTGCAATTTAATCTAAGCATTAGGTTTTAAACCAAAATAAACCCATATAAAGATATCACTTAAATGGATAAAGTTTTGATTTTTTAACACATTTGCTGACAAATTATCATATATCTATGTTTAGAGAAAAAGTTCTATATACTGCTTAATTTTGATTTTCTGTTAAACATATGGGCTATATAAAAGAAATGTACAGTTTGTGCATTAATTGTAGGTATAAGTATTAATATTTAATAGTGTTAATTTTGTTTAACTTTTGAGTGGACAATGAAACCATTACAAAACAGAATATAAGTGTATTTCAAAGCTTTAAAATTGTAGTAATGTGTTATTTGTAAAGAAAATTTATGATAAAAATAATCTTTATTTAAAAAAAAAAACTTGTTTTTTCAGATTTTGGTTGTGAGTAAAAATGTAGTGGCAGCAGTTTGTAAAACACAGTTTCAATGTGTTTATTTAATATTGTATTATCTACTGAAAATTTGGATGCTCAGAAAACTTTATGATTATGAGGGACTACTAAAGAACTGGTTCCTTCTTCTATATTTGGCGATTTTTTTTAATGGCGCCAACCCCTTCACATGGAGTTATCAGAATGCTGACATTTTGAGCGTGAATAAAATAGCTATCTTACATTATTTTATGGTGAACTAAAAAATTTACTAATGATGCATTTCATGGCAAAAGAAGGATACAATTGCGTAAAATTATACTGATATTAATACAAGTCTTATTTACATTATTTTTGTGAATATTAACTGGTTGTTTATTTTGAAACATTAAAAATTCATTATTTTTGTTTTTAATATTGCTAAAATATTTCTTGACTCACAAAACAATTAAAGTTTCATTTTAAAAGATAAACCAGAAATAAATAAATAAAAATCTGCAGGGATTTGTTTTAAATTTTCAAAGAACATGAAAATATTTATACTTTTTAATTTTTGAAATAAAATTTTGATTTATCAAGAAAGTTTTAACCAAGGGGGGACCTGCCCCCTTGACCCCCTAAATGTTATTACAAATAGTATAAAAATTTTAGTAATTTTAAAAATGTAATAAATTTTTTGTTAATATTTAAATATGAAAAATAAATTAAATACACACTAACTGCATCTAGAAAAATAATGCTTAAATCTGCACCCATTCAAAAAAAAAAAAAAGTCAAAACTTTCCTTTCACACGAAAGATTTTACAATTAAAATAACTTGAAATATCGCTTGAAATTAAAAAACAGTACTTGCTTCATCGGCAGTATATGGTGCATACAGGGTTACAAAATCATCATTCTTACGTACCAGACATTCGTATTTATTAGTGATAATCCCTTCATTCACACACTATTTATTTGCAGCATAATTCCAGAGAGCTTCAAGTTGTTAAAAAACCTCAAATTTGATCTCACTCAGGGATTGGAGTCACAAAAACAAAAGTAAAGTACATCAAAGAATATCCATAGACAAAATGGTAGAAAACAAGTCTAATTGGTTTGAATGTTTTGTTAAAAGTGCCATTGACCATAGAATTAATAAGAATTAGGCAAATTTCAATCAGTGCTGGTCAAAGGACCAATAGGAATTAGGCACATCTCAAACATAACAAAAGGGTTACATAAGGAGAGCCAGCTTTGAAATGAACATAAGCTTAAAAATAACACAGCACAGAAAGGAGAAAGCAGTCTGGGTTACTATATTTTGCACTTTATCGCCCACTTGGCAGAAGGAACCTAGTTCTAAAGTTCAGTGCAAAATGTAGGGGTGGTCATAATGTTTTGGCTCTTGAATGTAGTTTGAGTATGTTTGCTGTAATCACAAGTTAAACAAAATATTTTAAGATTTAGTATTGTGTAATAGTACTCTATAACTGCAGAAACTCCTGTTATTAAGATCTAATTTCTTGTTTAGTTTGGAAATACATTACCTGAAAAATGACAATTATGTTTATCTGTTATATATTATTTTCTAGTTTATCTGCTTCCTAGAAAGTTAATAAGACAATTTCTGAAATGTCATATTTTAAATAATTTTATTATATAATAATTAGTAAAATAAATGAACTTTTCAAATATATTTGTTCCTTAATGTTAGTGTAGTAAAAATTCATGTAAAAGATTTGATATGATTACATGATATTAGTAAAATAGTAGTTAATATATTGAATACATATTTAAAAATTGCTTCCTAATGAATTGTTAATATTTTTAATAAAAATCTAGAGTTTTTAAAATTTTTTAATTCTTTCTTTTAGAGATGTACAGTACTATGTCCTCTGATGTCATAAACGAGCGTAAATTCCGGTGTTTAATGCTTAATAATTTAAATTTTTTGGACATTCCAGAAAAGGATTTTGCTCTGCAGTTAACTTATACTGATAGTGTGAGTATATTGAATAGCATGTTTTATTTACCTTCAGTTAACTCTGGTTTAAGAAAAGAGCTACATCTGTGATTGATCATCTTGCTTCCGTGCATCAAATAGCATGCCAGGACTCGGAATCTTTCATTCATATTCTGGAAGCCATAGAAACATGTTTCATTTAAAAACAAAATGGGCAAATGTTTTGAACACTTTATCAACACTCCCATGCAATTCCTGTAAGATTTCACCTTTCTGAATTCTAATACTGCCATAATTCTTGAAACAAATTCTGTAATTAACTGTTTCCTAACACATTTCTTACAATTATTTATTTCCACAGTAAACTGCAGCTTCTCAAATTTAGATTTTCTTTCAAAAATTAACATTTTCATATACATGCTTAATATTTGGCAGTGAGTGTTGTATAAAACATTCTTTTAAGCATAAAGTTCTCTCTGATATAACAGCACAGATTATATTGCTACATATTGTCATTTTAATGTAGATATTGATGTTATACTGGAATTTACTAAATTTCATTTAATTGTATTATTAGAATTATCTGTTGTTCATTTATAAGGTATTTATTTAGGTTAAAGTATAGAAGAGTATGCTTGCTGGCCAATTTTAATTTTGGTTTTGTTAAAATTTAAGTTGTTTATTTAAATATTTTTTTAATGCTTAATCACTCATTATGTATCACTATTATTTATAACTCATTTAGAGATAATAATTATCATATATATTTTTAATTTTTTTTTTTCATTTAATATTTATGATATGAGAAAGCCTTTTTTCTATCCAGAAACTTTTAGTAGGATTATTTTTTCTCTTTCAGGAACTTTTTAAAAAAGTTATACCACACCAATGCTTGGGTTCTGTATGGTCTCGAAGAGACAAGCTTTGTAATTGGAGTGTTTCACCGTCAACTGTTACTGCAACTGTAAATCAGTTTAATGCTGTTTCATTACGAGTCATAAGTACCATTTTGTCAGATTTAATGTTAAAACCTGCAGTGAGATCAAAAATAATTAGCAAGTGGATAAATATTGCACAGGTAAGCTATCATAAATTTGAAATTTTTTTAAGGTCTATTTCTGTTAATAAAGGTTGTTAATAGTTTTATATTAATCTGTATAGTTACATGCTAGACTATAAGTATAATCTTTTACATTTTCTTTAATTATTAGTACTGACAAATGAAGGTAAAATTTTCTATATGATCGTACATGACAATCACACAAGCTAAATAATTCATTTAATTTGTTTTTACATTTTGTTTAAGTCATAAGTATTTTTATCTGAAAGGTAGAATTGTAAACACATGCAATAATATCAGCTATCCAGTTAGAATGGCACAATCACTCTGTGAATATTTATCATGTTTAAGTTATTGATTTAGTCAGAATATATTTTATAATTCTCAGTAGCAAATTATTTCTTTTTAAATATTTTCCTTTAAAAGTTGTGCATTTGGGAAACAAATATGCTACATAGTAGATATAGTAAGTCGCATACTTGCCTTTTATTTCTGAGGGTAGGAATTTAATTGCTATATAGGCTTTCATTTTCTATAAAGAAAAGGTCAGGTTTTTGACTAAAATGTATTCTGCTTCATAAAAAGCAGTCTGCCCATTACTTTCATCCCTGTATATCTGTAATAACAATACAATCAAATTTGATCATTGAAAATCTAGATTTCATAAAAACTTAAGGTTAACAAGAAATTTTTAAATTAAAAAGTTTGGATAAACATTCAAAGGCTGTTATTGCAAACATAATTTGGATTTAGCAACTTTTTTTTTTCTCGTGAAACACCTTTAAAATCTTTTTACCGAAGAGAAGAAAAAATTGCAGACATAACGCAATTTAGAAAGATTAGGTTAGGATTAAATAATGAATTGATTTCATCAGAAGTTCCATCTAAATTAACAATCATTGATTGTGAAAATAGATTACTCTCGAGGAATTGCTTAGTGCTGAAGTTGATAATTAGATTGGGAAGAAATAATAGAGCCTCTACCATATATCTCCCAAGCATTGAAATATATATATGTCAGGCTTGAAAATATAAAATTAATAATGTGGAGGTTTAAACGCAGAAAATGCAGCACACTCTAATCCAAGTGCATGAATCATTAATAACTCCATATAAAAGTGCTTGATGCATAAGAATTGTAAGAGAACATCTAGAAGTAAGGTCACTAATGAATCTATGCTAAGCAGGGCTCTTTTGTTAACATTTGCCCGCCGAATAACCTACACCATCTTTGATGGTTGGATGTCAGAACTGTGTAATAGTCATGAATAAAAACATGAAGACATTGTTGACTTGTTGGTTTTTTATAGGTTTGTCCTAAATATATTTATACAAACTTTGTTGCAATCCAGTTGTCAATGATAATGCATTCTTGTAAAGAGATTGTATGTTGAACAACTGACAAAAAGGAAATAAAATTACAAAAACTGTCCATCCTGTATTCTTTTGTATAAATGAAAAATTAAAAATAAGTCATTTTAGTTTTATCTAATTCTATTTTATGCATTAAAATTTTATACTTTTGATATTTTCAGTAAACTTTGTTTATACAAGCACTCATATTTAACAAGCAAATTAATTTCCTCTTTTATAGATATGTTTGAATGTAATTTTAAAAAATCTAATTTTGTAATATGTGCATGGCTTTTATGTATATTGGACTAAAGCCTGCCCTAGCTATCTGCCCCAGGATAATTTAAAATCCACTCTCTCATACATTTTTAGTTAGCTGTATATTTAGATTATAATTGAATAGACAATTTCTCTTATCTTATTTTGAAGATGAATAGTAAAATGTTTCTTAAATGCTTACTATAAGAGCATATAGTTAACATTTATATAAATATAAATCATATAGTTTACAAAAGTGTTGCAATTTTATGACCTTTTAGATTTTAAAATTTTTATTATAAATTTCATAAATAGCAAAACTTTTATGCTTGAATTACCTCATAAGTTTTAGAATATTTTATCTATTTGTAATTAACAGGAAAAAAAAGTAAAAATTTTATGAATACTTTTTAAGAATTCTGAGGTTGAGATGACTCAATTATTGCCATAAAATCTAGATAAAAAAAAAACTTGACATTTTTTTGAATTTTATGTTCATGTTTCAACAAATTTATTTACTAAAAATAATTCATGGATAATTTAATATTACTGCATAGAGATATATCTTGAGATGTATGTATGTGAAATATTAATATTTTAAAGATATCCTCACTCATATTAAGCTCATATCAGAATAAATAAATGCACTGTTGTCTTAATTTATTTTCTAATTTTAATTTCTGGTCTAAATATCTAGTTATTCATTCAATTATCTGTTTTAGAGATTTTGTATGCTAAAATATGTACAAGCTCTATTTTGTAAGAAACATACATATTGATAAATTCATATTTATTAAATTTTTGCAGGAGCTTAGGCTTTTGAAAAATTTTTCATCATTGAAAGCCATAACTGCTGCTTTGCAAAGCAATTCTATACACAGGTTAACAAAAGTCTGGCTAACTGTTTCTAGGTAACTTATATTCACTGTTTTATGTAATTGTTTTGTGTTTCTTAACCTCTTTTAAATTAAAAAAAATATATATAGTCTGATAATTTTTCCTGTAATGGCTGAATTAGTTATTTAAAAGTATTTTAAAAGTTAGTTACATTTTATATACATCTGAAATTTTGTCTTGGTTTAATATATACTATCATTAACACAAACTTTAATGCAAAACTAGTATACTTTTCTAAAGTATGACCAAATAGGCAGGGAACTGTTCTTCAGTTCCAGAGTTTATGGTTCAAATTCCACTGCTGGCATGGATGCTCATAGCCATTCAGAATGGGCTAAAAAGAGTATGTCTCTCTCATTAACCCTCATATTGTAAAACAGTAGACTGTAATGCTCTAAACAAAACCAAAGCAATGCACACTAGCCAATTTTAAGCCTGGTTCAGTTTTAAATCTATTTTTGTTATAATGCATTGATCTAAATAAGCCTTTAGTGACATTCAAAAGTTGCACTATCATCAAAGTGCTGTATCATCTTATGCTAAGTGATTTAGGGGATTTTTAATTGCTCTTAAAAATTATAAAATGTTAGGGATACTTTTACAACTTGATATGACTATCAGAAGGAATTAGCATTTTCTTTATATAATGATTTCTTTCACACATTGCCCTTAATCATACAAAGCACTCAGAGCAAGTCAAAAAGTTCTTTTTGCCATTTCTATTAAGTACACTTTCAGTTTACTTTTATTTATCATGTATCATTTTGTACAAAGTTTGCATATTTTCATGTTCCTGATTCTTTAAAGTTTCTATTCTGTGTATTAGTTTTATAATTCACCAGTAAAATTTATGATTATACTGTTCTACTACAGAAAATGTACAATATCATTTTCCTTGAGAAAATACTTTGTCATAGTTATATCATTTCATATATATAATTATGTTATAATGGGTATTGTAAATAAAACTATCACATGCCTTTAAATTTGTCCTTATAATCTATTTATTTGTAAGATAAATTTTAAAAAATCTTTATCCCTAAATATCAAGAGGAGTTCTGTTTAATAAATACAATTTTGTTAAAATCCAGTAGATGCTATCATGCATCATAAACAGACTGTTAAAACTGAAAAACAGATTAACTAAATAGTTATCTCCATACTTTCTCTACAGTGAAATGTTTAAAATATGAAATTCAGAAATCATATATGTAACTGAATAAGTTAAATCACTTAAAAATGTTCTTGACTTATCATAACTTACCATCTGCCAATTTTCTTTATTCTCAGACTCTGCTTATTTCTCTAGGGATAAAATTGAAGCATTTTCTGAATTAGCAAAAATTTTTTCTGAAGAAAACAATCAAACTAACTGTAGAAATCTCCTAATTAAGGTAAGGACCTTACTTTGAAAAAGTATATAATTCAGTCATGCTAAATGTTTATATTATGTAAAATATTAAATTCTTTAAATTTTTTACTTTTAAAGTTTGTAAGTAGTCTATCCATTCCTTAAGATTTAGAAAATGTTTTGACATATATTAATATAGCATTATTATTTTTATTATTTTTCAAAAACTTGTTCATCTGTTTTAGTACTATTTTATTGAGCTTCTTTGCTTTAAAACATAATCTTGTGTACCATTTTTTAGAAATTAATGTAATTTGTATTGGGATTATATTATATATGGCTAATTGTTTATATTTCCTTTGTATGTTACCTTTAAAAAATTATATTATTAAAATATTCATAGCAAAGATATACTTCTGTATAATGCTAAATATTTTTATAAGATAAACTGAAAGATTATATTGTGATATCCAGCACATTTCTTAGACTGTTATTCTTAAGAAATTTTAGTTAGCTGGCTTCTGCATTATGTACTTGATCTCTATTATGGTCTTAAGAGTTTAATTGCACAAAAGGATCATATGTTTATTCTACCAAAATATAAAAACATGGAAATCTTTATGATTTTATAGCATAAAGAAAAATGATTGCATTAGAAATAAACAAAATATTATTATATTAGCATTTTAATACATATTGTTAATTTCTAATAATTTTATCATATAGGAAGGTTCTGCCAAGTTTGTTGATACTATTCGCTCAAATGCTAAACTTCAAAAAGTTATAGATAAGTTGCCAAGAGACTATGTGAGTAATAAACTTTATTGATTCTGTATGGGTTGTTTTCCTAAAACCATTTAATTTATCTTAATTTTTACGCTGCATTATTTCTAAATATATATATATATATATATATATTAAAATCATCTTTTTATTTTGATACCCACTGATATTTTGTAAGTTAAAAATATAGATATTTTTCAGTCACATTTTGTTTTATAAATGCTTTTTTTGTTCAAAAAGAATAATTTACTTTATCTCTTTTTAGTAATTGTACTGTTTATGTTCATTGTGAATAGAATATATTATTTTCTTTCAAAAAATTATTCCTTGTGTGTTTTCAAAATTTCTAAATATGCTACATAAATATACTTTAATATATATAATTGTTATTGAATTTATAATTTTGTTTATTAATAGCTATTTAACTATGAAAATTTGCATTAAGATTATAGTAATCCTAATAGATTTTTTAAAAATTTTTTATTCTAGACTTCCACAATGCAAGGAACTATTCCATATTTAGGAACTTTTCTAACAGACTTGACTATGATTGATGTTGCTATTCCAGACTATTTACCTAATGGATTAATTAACTTTGACAAGCGAAGAAAAGAGTTTGAAATTTTAGCTCAGATAAAACTTCTTCAGAGTTCTGCTAATAATTATGATATACAAGTTGATGATTATTTTCAAGAATGGTTTAATTCAATACAAATATTTGATGAAAAGGAAAGGTAATTTCAATTTGTGTTCATTATATTTTTAAAGAGAAAATCAAATATTTTTCTCTATCCTTCAAATATTATTTAAATTTAAAAAAAAAATCTATGGATCCATATTTCCTCTCATTTTGATTTCTAATAAACCTTTTGAATGGCATTTTTTTACCTCATGTACAATCATTGTTAAATCTCTGAAAAAGACATTTTTTTTTACTTTACATATATACTTATCAAAATTAGAATATTTTCCTTTTGATCCATTTAATATAAAATAAATGTATTTAGTATATATTTATCAGTCCTTATGTTTGCTGGAATTGCTTTGAAATGTATTAAAGTATCAACATTGGTCAGATTTTGAAATTTAATAAGCCTTACTTTTCAAGTTTGTAGCAGTAAATTTCTGCATCATTGATGACATTTTGAAACATCCTAAAAACTAAGTATTTGAAATAACTTTCTAGATCAGTTCTCTAAAATGTTATTTTGCATTATGAATTTCACATTTTTAATTAAATATCTACTAGCTATCATTATCCTGCATTATTAATTAATATTTTGTTTGTATTTGCATTTTATTAAGTTATAAACATCATGCATAAGAAGTTTCATCTAATAAAAGTTCCATTTTGAGTCTTTACATAAACTTTCTCATTTAGTTGGAAAATTGATACATTAAGCTAATTTCAAAATTTTCTGTCTAAAAAACTATTTAATTTGCTAATTAATAAGAATTAAATGAAAGCATTTCTAATTTACATGTTATCACTACTCCTTGTGGCCAAGTCTTTTATTCTTAAGTTAAAAATGAATATATTGCACTAATATGGATAATTTGGGATTTCCAAGTGTTACAAGTCATGTTCAGGGGGGAAACCCTTTTCTCAAATTTCAGACATATGTTTCAACTGCAAAAATTTTTTTTTTTTTTCAGTTAAAGCAACCCTTAATGCACTTAAAATCTTTACAAAATTGAAAAAGGGAGAATGTACCATAAATATGCATGCGTAACAGAAAATAAAAACTGTTGGACAAGTCCTGAGTCCTTTATTATCTTGGAACTTCTCTTTCAAGCTGTAAAACAGCTATATTCTTTTTAATTTTGTGTTTTAATCCTATTGTTTTTCTTTTCTGTAATTCAGTTTATGATTGTGTTGGCACAAAAAATTATTGTAGGCCTTCTTAATTTTTTTATTCTCAAAGAAACTAATTAAAAATATGAAAATAAAAATACCAGATTAATGATAGTCTAGAATGATCTTTTTGTTTAGAGAGACATGAAGTAGAGAATTGCTAAATGCTATAGAGGAAAATACTGGCTGTATTTTAACAGATTAGTTCACCTTTTGGTATATGCTGAAGACATTGGTTTATCAAAAAGTTTTCTTCTCTTATACAGCCTTTCATAATTTTTTAAAAAGTATAAAAAACTTTTCCTTTTAAAATTAATAAAAATTTTGTAAAGCATATACTGTCTAAGAATTATAACTTTGAATTTAGTTTAAAATGTGTACATTAGCTTTTTAATTCCTGATTCATTTCTGTAAAATATATGTTAATAAATATTTTAAATGCAAGCTATTATAGACTCTTGACAGTAAAAAAATATGAAACTTATACAAATTTGTATATTAAACCTTTCTTAATTAATGGCAAGCTATGATTTTAACTGTCATAAAATGTTATCTATAAAAACAAAAATAAATGTAATAACAGATTTGTTATGATATGTAAAAAACATAACAGTAAAATGAAGTTTTGCAGTACATCTAGCTATTTATTGGGATTTTAGTCAATGTACCTGCTAAAAAGGAAATTTATATGAGAGGATAGAAAAATCATAAAATAACAATCTAAATGACTAAATAATTGTAAATGCTTTTGGAAATTTTGGAGATTGTTTATAGGGTTGTCATCTACTTTCACTGAAAAAGAAAAATCATTCCAAGAAACCATGAAAGTTCTGCAATCTATTTTTTAACCTTCTTTACACTAGACATTAATTGGACTAGATAAACACTAGACATTAATGGGTTATATTTAAATCAGAAGAATTTCTACAATTATCAAAAAAATTTTAGTTTAAAATATTACTTTAGGTCAAAATTTATTTTTTAGTAAAACTAATCTCTTTTTTAAAACAGTGATTTAGCTAACTTTGGGCATATTCCACTGTGACTTTGACCTTTATTTAAAAAAAGGTTAGATCAACATATAAAGCATAATTGTCCAATTAGCCTTTAATTTTGAGTAGTTGGGATTTCCTGTTTACTCTTCAAAAAGCCATCATTGCCCTGACTTAGAAGTAGATTGTTCCCAGAATCTGATTTATTTTTTTGAAACAAATATGATTTAAAAGTAATATATGGTAATAAATTTTAAATAATATATTTAGATTGTAACTTTTACTCCACACTAATATCAATATAAGGATCTGATATATAATGTTCATTGAAAGATTAAACGTCAAAGCTTTGCTTTTCCAATGCTAGCATATGTCTGGCTATTGGTAAGTCTAACCATACCACATTGTGGCTTATTATTGGCTATTCAGCAATAAGACTACTTCGTGTACTGGTGCAAAATTGGCAGCAAATATGATAAAATGAATGCTAATGACAGAGAAAAATTTCTAAAATTAGATTTAATCAATTTAGTGTTTTGAGGAGAATTAAGTGTGAAAATAATTTTTCATATTCTTTTATAAACTATTCTAAAACATTTTTCAGCTATGAACTATCATGTTTGATTGAGCCTCAAGATAGTTACTGTAAGAAACATATTTTTGATAACATGAAAAGGTAATTATAATGGAATATTTTCATATATTGTGAATTTTTATTTTTTTTTTTCTGTAATATATCTGTGAAAACCTCTGTGTATATGTGCAGTTAGTTTGTACAAAAAATTTAATTTTGGTATTTTATAGATTTTCTGTCTTAACCTTAAACATTAGCCCTTGTGTATCAAAAAGTAGACTGTCTTGCTCCAAACTAACTGAACCATGAATCTAAACCTCTAAAATCATGAATAACCATTTGGTTGTAATGAGTGAATTATAGTTTTATTTAAGTAATTATTTTCTGCTGTGTGATATGTTTTTATTTAAACTAGATTAATTTTTTTTAAATAACTAAGAAAACTGTTTAAAATTTCATATTGCTTTGGAAATTAACTTTAAAGCTTAAGAAATTCAAAGAAAATTAACTTTTTTATATTTGCTAACTAGAACAGTGGCTAATCAAGTAAGTCTTTAAATACAGAAAAATGATTTATTAATTTAAAAGGAAGTCAAACCTTAGTACTAGAATATAACAATAAATGTAAATCTTATTGTAAAGATTGAATACAGCTGATGAACTGAACTGCTGTTTAAGACATCACGTTATTCTGGAAATGGTCAACTTATTAAAATGTATGTATTCATTTTTTAATTGTTCTTATCCATCTACATATGCTAAAAAAGTTGTAAAAATGCATCTTCAGTATTTTAAAAACTGTATAGATTTTTATTTACAGGGACAGAAAATCAAAGGTTGTATCTTTTAATATTTTTAATTTGGATGCATGGGTTCTTCATATTGTGCATAGTGCATTTCAATTTAGAATAGTTACTTCAGGGCAACTAAATAGATCTTCTGAATCCCAAAAACAGAATTTTATAACAGATTATTTCAATTTTGTAAAGAGTATCGCCAAAAAAAAAACTCTTAACATCAAAATATTTTGCAGTTTTAAGAGCTGTAAACCCAATCTACTCAGTCTACCCAGATCTTATGAAAAATAATGCTGATCTATGTGTAAAATGTATATCTACACTTTTGAACTTTTCTATTATAAAGATATCCACAACACGTGCAGAACTTGCAAAACTGCATTTTACCTTCTAATTAGCTAAATAAAGGAGGAGTACAAGAAAAGGCTTTCTTCTTTTAAGGAAGCTATGAGATATTGATAACAGCAGAATTTAAAGATGAAGTGAAAGTTGTGAAATTAGTCCTAGTACTTTCTGATGGCAGTATAGCTGTAGAAAGTGGATTTAGTATCAACAAGAATATGCTTGTGGAAAATATTCAGGAAGACTTTTTAATTAGATAAAGAATAGTGTATGACAGTATACAATCCTATAGTTGCATTACAATTGTCCCAATTATTAAAATTTGCTGAAATACTCCAAATCTGCATGATCAAAATAAGAAACAAAGAAACACAAAATTTCTGAACAAATTAAAATATTTAATCAACAATAAAAAACTACTGAAATTGCTGACATTGATGGACAAATAATGGATTTATCAAAGAATAACAACTATTTTGCAAAGTTTTCTTTGTATTTTAATTTCTATAAGTTTGATAATGTTGCTTCAGTATCCTTGTCAGTTCTTTAATTTAGATTAGAAATGAAAATCACTTTCATAACTTAAGATAATCAAATATGTCTAAAAGCTGCTCAGTTATAACTGTACTGTGAGGACAAGCATTGTCATAGATTTCAGAATATTTTATTCCTCTTTGATTATGAATGGTTCTTTGCAGTTGTTGTAATAAAGTTTGATAATAAATTACAGCATTGATTGTATTCTTTTGTTCAAGAAATACATCTTTTGGATCCAAAAAGCCGTAACTCCGTTTTGTGAGAAATAGTATAAATTTCTTCAGTTTGGTGAATTTAAGTACAGCATTGTTTTAAATGCTCGTCACTGGAAGCAACATTTTACAAAAAAGGAATCAAAACCTGGTTTCCCTGATCCTCATGGTGTTTATGTTGAAAAGTAATTATGTTTGTACATAACTCTTGGTACTAAATTAATTTTGTTTTTTCTTTTCTTTTTTTTTATTTATTGGCCCAGTATTTAAAAAAAAAGGGCCTTATAGTTTAATGTAAAGATGGGTTATATTTATACATAAGTGTATAAATATTTTGCTATGTTACTATGCAATGCCTTTTCATGTCATATGGAAATTGACTTTATTAGTTAGTTTTTCCATGTATTAGAATATTGATTTTGTAGTATATGAATAGTGTTAACGATAATGTTGTTTTTCATTACTGTTGGTAGTGATATCTAAAGCCAAAGTTTTATATAAGTACCTTATTTAAAAATAAGGTATTTATGTTATATTGCCAATGATGACCGGCCACTTTTGATTTTAGACATTTATCTAGAGAAATACACTAGGAATTATCCTGAAACCTCAGACATGTAAACAGGATGATAGACGTCATATATTTCAGCTAAGAATTTTTCCCAAAGCCCCATAGGGGACCGCCAACAAATTGAAGAAAAACATGTTTTGGATAACCCTGTAAAAAGTAATGAATGAAAAACACTGAAACTGTAGCATGATTAGGATGCTTCTTGTGATAATTTTTGTTCTTTGTTATGAGGAGAGCATGTATACTTGTGGAGAAATTAAGGTTTTTATAAAAACAATCCCAAATTTCTCCAAGTGTTTTGCTTATAGTTTGCAAAGTTCTCAATATCAAAAAATGCTATTTTCAGGACGCATGACAAACATTGTACACAATACCCTCTGTATGCGTACCTAGTGTATTTTTCTATATATTCAACAAAATGTCTAAAATCGCAAGTGACCAGTTATCATTGCCAATATAGTGTATATTAAAAACTTTGGTACCATGTAGGAGTGCCATGAAATTTTTTCTAAAACTGGTATAAAATTTTTCTCTTATCATCATGCATAGTTTTGAAATAGGTCTAGGGAAACTTTCAGGAGTTTGGTGTGTGGTTATTAATTCTATGAAATGTAAGACATTTTATAAATGATTTCCTCTTTCATTTTATTTCATTTGTAATTAAAAAATTACAAATTAAATATGTTCCTTGAGTAACTTGATAAAAATGAATGATATAATTCATTAAATAGAAATTTGTAAATTTCCAGATTTTTTTTCTTAAAAATACTATAAATTACTTTCAAAATTAATATTCTCCACATGATTTGCATTTATAAATCTGAGAAAGTATTTTAAAAATTAAATACTATAGATATGTGTGAACAAATGTCATTAAATATAATGTATTTCATAATTCTAAACTTTTAGTCTATAAAATCTGTCTATGTTAATGACTATGTCTATAAAATCTTGTTTCTTTTCTCAGTTCTGTCTTTAGGTGGGGTCACCAAAAGTGTGATTCATTGTCATCTACAAGTTCATCAAATGGATTTTTGTCTGAGAGAAATGCAAATGATTCTTTGAGTAACACTTTAAAAGATAGTAGTGCTAAGGTATGTATTATGTCGTATTTCTTTAATTTCTACCATGAAAAGTAAATTCATTACATATATTTATAATATTTACATATATAAATTCACTTATATATTTATAATATGTTAACCAAAATAGTGTGGACTTAAGATTGCGTTATAATATTGTTTAGAAGCTTTAAAACTGAAAGTTTAATTACCAGTTAAATCTCCAAGCACTGTACTAAATTAATAATATATTCCTAACTATTCGTTATTTTGATAAAGGGATACTCTTGATCAATATAACATTTTCACTTTTATTTCCTTCTTGTCCATAATTTTTTTTTTTTTTTCCATTTCAAAATTTAAATCTTATGTTGCTCATTTCCAGAATTGGACATTTGTGATCTATTTGGCAAGATTTCATTGGTTCTTTTCTATAGTTTTAAAGGATAAAAAGTGATTATTAATGCTGATTTTATGAAAATTTAGCAGATTTATTGTGTAGGTTATGAAAAATCATAAATCTAAATGAAACTGTCTGTAAACAGTTTGGTACTTGATATTAAAAAGAAGTTATAAGATGTTAAAACTTTAAGTGCAAATGACATACCTTCCAGATTGAAAAATGATACTGTGAAATATGGGAAGTATTATTTTTATTACTATAAATTGATTATGTAGCAAGAGATTCATGTATATCAGCTTTTTTATGATATTTATTGATTTTTTAAAACATGTGATTTTTAGTTAATGGTTTATTTGAATGTTAACATTCAAATTTTGATGAATTTTAAAAACTGATAACATGTTTTAATAGTATTCATGATGTATTAGAAATTTAAGTTAATGTATAAGATGGGATTTTTTCTCATTGTTAGTTTGCTGGTTTTATTAAAAATGTTCACAAAGAATATGTGATATCTGTTATTAATCCATTTACATCCTTCATTATGTTATCTGCTTTTTAGTTGACATTAATGTGCTTAGAAAATCAAAAGCCATGTAAATACAGTTTGTGTAATAGATAGGTAAACTATCTCTCCAACTGCCTAATTTTTATTCTTTTTAATTTAGGTTTCTAAGTCATATTCATGCTTATCACTCTCACATTTGTCAAGTAGTCCTGTTTCTAATGGATTTGGCTCTCCATTACAAGATTTTTATATTATCAAAGTATCAGTAGAGCAAAAATGCTGTGATATAGAAGGAATAAATATGTACAAAAGTATTATGGTATGATTGTTTTCAAATTTTTTTGAAAGTGACATTAAGTAATATACTTAATTTCAATTTCAGCTGGCATTCTTATCATTCATTTAAAAAGTTATATGTATATGATACATAATAAATTTGAAAAAGTCTGCCTCTTAATCTTGTCTAGAATGAATTGCAGATGAAACAAAACATATGAGATTAAAACAAATTCAATGAAAAACAATTAGAAACTTAGTGAACTTTGTTCTACAATTTGTTGTATTTGATGTTTTTCGGGATATATTTAATACTTTACTTTTTTTAATGAAGAGTTCTTTAACTTTTAATGTTTTTTATCCTTTATTTTATGGTATTTAGGTTTTCAATAACAATATCCTTATGTCCATTAAGGAAAAATATTTTCTGAATATCCCGTATTTATCACACAATTATATTAATACTAGAACTGTGGGATAGGTCATTTTGACCCAAAATCCTTTCTATTTCTGCATTTCTCTAAAATTTACTATTGGCATTGAAAAAAAATTTCTTGACTTTTCCTAATTTTATATCAATAATAATCTATGAAAATATATGTTAAATATTTGTTCATTTTTGTTTTTAATACTTATACCTAAAACTGGGGGATGGGTCATTTATAATCACAAACACAGATTTTTAAATTCAACATTTCCTGGAATAGGAAATAATTTCATAATTTTCTTTTTATTGCCCTTGTGTAAGCAGAGCAGTACCTGAAGGTCAAATGGTCAACTTACAAGGTCAGGGGAATGTTACTGATAACAAAAGGGAAGCTGGGGATTTTATTGTAATGGCAGTAGACAGGGCTGCAGATGCAATATTTTGATAATATACTTTCCATTGAATGATAAATAACTATTTTTCATCTTCAAAATGCAATCTCTGCTGTTTACGGATTTGGCCATGAGAGTACACCAGGCCGTAAGCTTCACCGCCAGCAAAAGCTGTGACATCACAAAATGTATCCCAGCATCCGCCTGCTAAACTTTGTAGTTTGTTTGTAGTTCTAGGATGTTTCTTGGAATTGTATACTACACCCATACAAAGTTTGCTATTAAACTTTGAGGTAAGTTATTTTAATATATTTAATTTACTATCATGTTTCTTTCTATTCTTTACTAACTTATTAATTTAGTAAAAGTATTAATGTAAAATTAAATTTGCATTATGTTAGAACTACAAAAATGTTTAAGCCATGGAAGAAATATTGAATGTGACATTTATATATATATATATATATATATAAAGTATAATTGCAATCAACATATACAACCCTAAGGTTTAGTAGTTTATATTCTAAAAATCTTCAGTAAATATATCTTATCTGAATCAAATTTAATGGTGTAGCTCAAATGTTGTACAATAACTAACAATTTTTATCATGTATTATAAATTTGTTCTAATTAAGCAATAACATACACTGTTAAATATTACAAGCAATTATGTTTTGTTTATTAAGTCTTTTTTCCCTTTAGTTGGTTATTAATATTCTATTAACTATGTTTTTCTAAAACTGTAAAAGTTTTTGGCTTGTAAGAAAACGAATTAATAAAATATTGTCACGAAGATTTGAATGAACACACCGTTTAACTTAACAGAACAATTTATTGAAGCTAAGTAGCAACTCGCAACCTTACAGGATCGAGAAGTTGCCTACAACTAGTGGGTATCAGCTTTTATACCCGAACAGAATATTCGAGAAATAAATAATTTACATATTAAAGAAAGATCTAGAAAGTTCAAGAACATAAGGAAACAATAAATAACATTTTTAAATTAAAAATCCGTACTATGGATAAACAGCCACGGCAAGGATCGAACCCACAATCTTCGGGTCTGGATCGCGTGCTTTGACCATTCGGCCATTTAGCTCGTTGGCTCAGTTTCTTTATGCGGCAATATAAGTAACATTATTTGTATAACAATAAACTTGATCTAAAAGTTCTTAAAGGATTCCCATTGTATAAATATATTACTTTGTTTAAAAAATGCTAGCATGATAATAATGTTATTGTTTTGTATAAAGCCTAACTAAGTAGAATTTATTTTTTAGGTGGGAAAGAATTGCTGTATGCCAGAATGTTGCTCCAATTACAATAACACAAATGTTTCATCATTTTTATTACCTAAAAATGAAATAGAGATTTAATACGTTTATCAAAAATATTTTATTCCTAATGCAACAAGTATTATATGAATAACACATTTTAGTAAGCAGTTCATGATACGTTAAGATAGTGCAGTTTGAGATAATGGAACTGTCATTACTGTTCCCAGGATTAAACTAAAATTGTCAGAAGATGCATACCCATCTATATTTCCAAATCAGCCATCCTATCTACCCAGTGAACCTCCACCCAAAAGGAAAAATCCAGCTGAGTGTGTAAATGAAATAGATAAAAGAGATGAAGATGATTTTCAAGAATGGCTCTCAAAGGACAAAATTAATTTATTTGATGATTTCAAAAGGGAATACCTTACTAGAATAGGAAAAGAATGGTTATTTGTAGAACAAAAAGATTATTTTGTTCTATAGAATAAAATGTGTAAATCAGCCCAAAATAACTATTTTATTCAAAATTCACGTTGACTTATCTATTTCGAGTGGCATGATTTTGTTAAATAGGAAGTTTTTCCAACATGTATTACAAAATAAATAACACCTGTAAAAATGGACAAAATTTGATTGTCTAAATAAATATGTTTGGTCTTTACAGTGAAAATGATATTCCAATAAGTGATAAACTGTTATGCATTATAAATTCTTGTTGAATATAAAAGCAAATTAGAATGTTATGAAGGTAAGAGTTTATTTTATATTGACTTATTTGAGCATTCTCCCTTATTTATGTAAAAAAATATATATTTATTCTCCAAATTACCTGTTGTTTTCTGCTAAATTTAATTTAGTTATCCTTCTGCATATACTTTAATTCAAAATGCTTCATATTGCCTTATCCTGTTTATTTAAAAAAAAAAATTCCAGTCCCTTGCAATAGTTATGTAAATAATAGTAACAACTTACATTATTTAAATACAAAAACTAAACTATCAAATGAGATTGAAAAGGTTGTTTCTCTTTTACTAGATGAAATATATATATAAATTAAACTCTTTCTTTTAAATTAGGAAAAATTGTTAGGGTGGTAGATAATGCTGTTAATGAGGTGACAACAAAAATGTGTAGTGTTAGCTTTAAATGTTTTATTGAAAATCCTGTACAATCTGATAAAAAGTTATTTTTATTCAACACTATTCGTTTAATAAAATTTGTTCGAAATGGTTAAAGCCATTGACTGATGGCCTAACAGTTTATTACCCAAGTACCAACAGACTCATTTTGCCCTGAAATTTACTACTGAAACTCTAAAAAATTGTGCTAATAGATCACATTTTCTAAATTTTTAGTCTAAAATTATATCTTTCTAGGAAAATTCCAAGCTGTTCCTTTGGAAGCAATGTTTGAAATGTGTAAACAAATGTCTGGAGGGAATTATAATGTATTCTGTCAACAGATTTTTGAATCTGAGAGCTAACTTAAAATCCTTAGTTGAATTACTAAGGATTACTGTTTATTCTAGAAAAAAAAAAAATAAAGAAATAAATTTAAAGTCATAGATTTCTCACACAATCTAGAACTTTCTAAAGAAACAGTTATTCCTAAAATGTTATATGAGGTATTCAATTCCTCTGATTGAGAAATAAATTTAAACCAAAAATCTGTTTTAGTTTACATATCTGGGTTTATCAGTTCAGAAGGTTGAAAAAAAAAAATCAACTGTAAGCAGTGTCACAAATTTTTAGTTTTATCTTTCAAGTTTTTGGGAAAGAGTCTTGAATAGGAAGTTTTTTGATTTAAAAATAAAGTAGTTATAATAAATTGATAGAGGTAATTTAAAGTGGCCCACAGAATTTGTTTATGGTGTCATTATTCAGACA
Source organism: Pardosa pseudoannulata (assembly GCA_032207245.1). NCBI lineage: Eukaryota > Metazoa > Arthropoda > Arachnida > Araneae > Lycosidae > Pardosa > Pardosa pseudoannulata. Next base: position 4,307,857 of record CM063502.1, on the reverse strand, counting down.
TGTTTCATATTTTTAAAATTAATTAGTCAAAAATATCAAGATTAATTCTAATTAAACATATGAAAATAAATTTCTTTTATAACTGTAGTAACAATATTAAATATTTTTTAATTACTAGTTTGATTTGTACAGTTTTCGTTCTTTTGTGAAATGATAAAATTAAATACCATAAATTATTTATGAACAAAAGAGTATATGTAAGAAAAAGTATTTTAAAGGTTAAAGTTCATCAAAATATATACATTATTTAAGAACTTTATTGTAAAAATGGTGAAATACTGGTGTCTGTTTAAGTACTAAATAATTTAAACTGTCTAATATACGAATAAAAGGCTTTCAACTGGAAATCTGCAGGACTTGATTTACAAACAATCGAGTAGTAGGTTGCTTGTTGTGACATTGCTAAAAGCAGCATTATGGACCGATAATATTTTATTTTGCATGGCCCTGATTCAGGCTATTGAATGCAAATTTCCTTGTACAGGTACAATTCTACAATTGCCTATTTGGAATTCTAACGTTTGGAATTCTAACATTAAATTTCTATGATTTAAAAAAAAATGCCTGCTCAATAATTTTTTATTTCCGGGTGAAGATTAGAAAAAATGTGCTGAAAACCTTACTTTCTCTAAATACATCACATCTTTTTTTATAGAACTGTTTGAAAATAAAGGAAGAAATATCACTACAAAAAATTTTGTCAAAACACTGAATCTGTTCCAAATATTAAAAACAAAGAACACTGGTCTACTAGGATAAATGAAATGGAATTTGAAAAAATTATCTGTATTTGTGAAAAATGTAAAGATTTTCTTATACAATATATTGTTACACAAGCATGGTAGTATAACTTGACTGTTTATCAAGATAAAAACAGTAAAAAGGTCTTATTGGGCTCCCTTTCTCCTACAGTAGATATTGACAATAACCCAAAAAAGTTTCCTGAAACAATATTTTATAACTCAAAATTTAGTGTTGACATTGTAGCCACATGGCTCAGAAATGCTCTGTCAAGACAGAATCAAGGAGGTGGCTAGTTATGTTATATTCCACAATATTTTTGATCTTGCAAGATTAATTCATGGATTTCATACAAAGAAATTACTAAAATAAAATTTAGGTGAGAATATCTTCAACTCGTTGAAGAGTACCATACTACATATAATATTCATAAAATAAAATACCAGTCGTATACAAAGACAAAAGTTGATACTACTAGAGTCTATGCAGATGTGAAAAAATAAAAATATCTGTTGTCAAGCAACAAAGTGTGGAAACAGAACTGTTGGTATTTGATCTGAATGCAAAATATTAGTATGCTGAAAGTGTACAAAATTTATAAATAGAAGTTGCTCAAACTCTGTATGAAATGCGTAAGAAATCTTGACTGATAAGAAACTAAATATTTCAAATAATGTTGTTTATATAATTTTCTAACTAAAATTTTCTATATTGTAATACATTTTTTTCATGTATTATAGCAATTTAATGTCTAAAAACAAAAAAATTTTCTGTATGAATGCAGAGTACTTTTTGTTAACACAGGTTTATATCAATTGGGGTCAATTTGACACAGTCTACAGTTTTAGGTATACTGAAACTACCGTGGTTCTAGTGTTAAAATAAAATTTATTAATGTTTGATACAAGCTTCTTTCAGATGCATATAATCTGGGTTAATACTCACTAATGGAAGAATAAATCTGTCAACAGTTTCATCATATTTCTTAATGAGTTTTCAGATATGATATCTGTCATATGAAATTTTTTCAGTACCTTAATAATTTGTAAATAATAAAGCAAAGTTTACTCTTGTCTTAACCTTTAAAAAAATGTTTACTTAAATAACCATAAAGTTTTTAAAATTAGTTACTGTCTCTTTTTTACACATACTGTCTTGCTGGTTTGGTTTAAACAGAATACAAATTGAAGTTTAAATATAAATATATACATGTATTTGTGTGTATGCCCACTCACAGTTACTTATATTATAACATATACTTATCATTTTAAAATATACTATTTTGATATATATCTCTGAGAAAAGCAATTTTATTTAATTTGAAAATTTTATGAATACTCATCCATACTTTTATTTTATTTAATGGGCTTTTATTATTCCTTTTTAATTATAGCTCCACCTGACTTAATTATTTTTAGTCTATAACAGGATACAATTAACTATACGCTTTCTGCAGGCTATATATTTGCTGGTTAAACATTGCTTTTTTTTATAACAAAAAAACTTCCTGTTGAAAACTTATTCGAATTTTCCTCAAGAACTAACTATTGTAATTCATTGCTAGGTTTGTTTATAGCCAATCATTCTCTCTAATAACTCACCAAATTTTAAAGTTTGTATATAGAGTTCTTAAAAAAAAAATTACTTTTACAGCCGTAGGATTATTTTATTTTTCCAAACATTTTTAAGCCTTATGTAGATGTCACAAAAAAAAGGAACAGTTAGTAAATGATATTTAACTCTTATTTTAAAGGTGAGATTATAAAAATAAATTTCTAGAATTACAGAATTGAGGTATAAAAATCAAAAGGAGTAAAACATTATCAGCATTAAATTTTATTTTTAAAGTTTTAATATTCTACTGATTAACTGTTTTAATCCTAATTTTATAATCAGTATTATGGTATAAAATTTGAGATTATGCTTTGTTAAAAGGATTTAAAAGCTTTTGTGGATATTTTGTTACATAAATTTACTGGATAGCTAATAAATATTTATTAAATATTTTCAGCTCAATAATAGCGATCGAACACGTACTGTGATTACCAATGCAATGGCTAAGCATGGTATTGAAGGTGATGCAGATGATTACTGTCTTGTTCAGCTAATCCCTAGTGGAGGTATATTTCTTTTTTAAAAGTAAAACTTATATGCTACACAGTTTTTTTCCCTGAAAGTTTCAATTTTTATAATATTTTTGTTTAAAAGAATAAAACAAGTCATCAACTAACACATCTATCTCATGTAAAATTTAGTGGCCTCATGTATCATTTAGTTTAATTATAGATTTTTTAATAATGATAGTCTTATTAAGTGTTTAAATAAAGAAATTTGAACTTGGTTAAAATACATTTTATTACATTTAGAATTTAGAGCTTTTTATCAGTTAATAGTACAAAAAAAACTTAGCTAAAAGGATTTCTCTTTTTTAAACGTTATAAATTACATGTTTTTTTTTCTCTGTGTGTGTGTGCCTGCCACAATTTTTCTCCTGTTGTAACATGGTTCATATTGTACTTTTTTTTTTTTTTTCTATATGAACATGCCAAAATTTTTGTTTTATGAAAAGTACTTCATAAAAGAAATTAGAATTTAACATATGTACAAATGTTATGGGATTACACAAATTGTTAGACAATTTATAGTTGACCATTAAGTGTTTTAGAGCCTAAAAATACAAGACATTTATGCGATTACTCTGTTAATGATGTTTTCAATTTATAAATTAAAAAATTATGAGCTCCTTAAATAATTATATAGTATGATTTTCTTGAAAGTTGAGTACTTAGAACTTTAATTTGTCTCAGAATATGCTTTTTTTAACGTATAACTTAATACATTTGAAAATCAAAAAATTTAAATTCATGTATTTGAAACTTTTTAAAATATTTGTAACTTTTGTTGTTTCCATTAAATTGCAATCCAGATATTTTGTTATGAGCAAAGCTTTTTTAAAATATTTTCCTTTGCAAAATAAATATAACATTATTGTTGTCTGGCATCTTTAAGTTTCACATTCATTTTTATTTATTTATTTTTTTAAATGCTAAGACTACAGGTGTAATAGTTTATAAGTAATCACTTCAACTTTTGTATCACAATAAAAATCTTAATTGTATTTTTCTCTTCAAGGTGTTAAACTAAAGCAGAATCCTACTGATGTTTCTGTCAGAAAAAATGTTTTGATGGGTAGAAGGGATAAAAGGAAATGTAAAGTCAGATATTAATTAATGATAATTAATATTATTAGGACCACACAAAATTTAAATACATAGGTTTAAACTTAATCATCAAATAGGATAGTTTAACAACTTGACTGAAAATTAAAATGTGTATTTCATTCAGAATATTAATGCATTTATACATTTTCTTTTTCAGAAATTGTATTTCCAGATTCAACTAATGTATATTATGCTGTAAACCCTGCTCATGAGCTAAATTTTGTATTGCGCCCCCGTTATAAAAATGACAGCAGTGGGAAAAAAAGGACTGTAAAATAAGTACATCAATTCTGCTATTGCTACAACATTGTTAAAGTCATTGTCATTTTATGTTTGTACATCATATATATATATATATATATATACATATATTTTAATGCTCATTTGTTTTTAAAAAGTTTTATATTTATATTTTGTAAATAAAATTAAATGTCTATTTTGCTTTTACTTCTTTTACTTTACACTTAAATATATGAATTTTCAATGAAATATTGTAAAGGTATATACATGGACATTAGGGTAGTTTAAATTTTTCTAGTTCCAATAATGCTGAGTGCAGAAAAGTTGTCTTTGGTAGCACTAGTTGTGAAAAAATTATAAATTTTTGGACAATTCTTTAGTTTACCAAAAATTAAAGTTTCTGCAAAATGCTAATTTTTAACATTTTTGAGAAAATTATCAGGGAGGTAAAATTATTTTACCCCATTTATCTTTCAACTGCATCATGTTAGCAGTCAAATGCTATGTATTTTTATATTTTTAGATTCGCTGCACATTAAGTTACTGTTTCATTTTTAATAAATTTTTATAGTATGATATATTTATGAAAAAATTTTGTATATCTTTCATCTTATTTACATTGCAAGGTTTGGTTTAAAGCACTGTGGCCCATTTTTTATTTAGTTTTTACATAAGGGCCTATTAAAGGAACCAAGACCTACTGCTCAAAACCAATTCCTAATAGTTATAAACATCTGTGTCAGCAGCAAAATTTGAAGCTATTGATTCTGGGCACCCAAATCTCATCAGGAAAAGATAACTATACACCAATATTTGCCTATCTCCGTTATCCCTGAATGCTTTATTTAGAATCTTTTGCCTTTTTGGCTACAAAATCTTTTTTAATTCAATTTCAGCAAATTTTTAGTGATTATAGCTTTTCTCAGGTGAAGGTATCTCTTCCTTAATATATCAGGTAGAAGAGCATTATACATTACTGCAAGATACAGAGCCTGATTAAGAAAAGTATCTCATAGTCAATAAGTATAATAAAACATTCTTTGTAGAGAAAATTCAAATGACACTTGTGACAGAGTGATGATTATATCATTGCTCTGTCTGAACATTGGTTCTCGTTATTTGGAATATTTCTCATTTCATTTATAAAATTATCAACATTTAAAGAAGAAAGCAGTAATGTGTGAATGTTGTAAGATGCAAAACTAAATTTTAGTGCTATAGAGTACTTTGATTGCATCGACTGGTTCTTGAGTGATTGTCAGCTAGTCCTCACCCTTGAAACTCTTTCTTTAGAAAAAATTGAAAACTTAATTGGATGATTAATATTTGAAGAATCTACAGTCTGTTTTCCAAATCATGCAATCTGTAGAAAGAATGATGAAAATAATTATATGTGTGCATGAAGGTACATATGCCATTAGAAGAAAAATATACAGTCACAAAGAAAGTACCAAAATTCAATTAAGAAAAATTGTTTAGCCTTAAAAAGATAAAATGTGAATAAAACATTCTATGGAATTTGTACAATTCACTGGGAATTAGCATTAAGCCCTGGTAATTTATAGGCCCTGGAGTAATTTACTCTCATGTTGCAAAAAATTGACTGTAGAACTCCAAAGTAAACCTTATGATGCAAACTAGCTGAGAGCTGTTAGACTGTTGTTCAGATATATTTGAAATCATTGAGACTTATGTCTCCTACCTATACTGGTTAATATTGGATTATGCTTGATCATCAATATGTTGGCCTGAAAAAAAGTAATTTCTTTCATTGTTTTTTAAAGTGAAATGTACCATGAGTCTGATACTAAATTAAAGCCACTTGTAACTGTTGGCATATGGAACATTACACTTGTTATCAGATGAGCTGGTTAAAGTTTTCATCCCTGTGCTCACAGGAAATATGTACACTTACATATTAAAGAGTTTCATTAAAATGTTACAGCAAATTTCATTATTTTCTTTCAGTTCATCTAGCAATGCTGTTTCTAAATAATGGGCTCTTAAGAATTTTTTTTTTTTAAATTTTGGATGTTAGCTTTCCCATTTGGGATATCTGATACCCCCAACACCCAGTTAGAAGTAAGGCAGAGATTATGCACAGTGGAATTAGAGTTGGTCAGAAAAGAAGCAGTTTTTAAAAATAATAACAATTTATTCGGAAGTAAAAAAAACAATGCAGTTTATAATTAACTCAGCATCATTAATTTACCACAAAAATCATTTTAAGAAGTAACAAATACAGAAGAACTTATAACATATAAACTACAACTAAAAAACAAGATATTTATGAACTGGACTAGGACTACAGAAAGCAAATTAATTTGGACATAAGGTCCCTATCCAAAAAGGAAAAATGTCGCCGGAAGTTACCCTTTGAAAAACTAGCAAAAACAAACTTACATCTCAAAATAAAAAGGGTTTATTTCCAGCGTCTTCAAAATATGGCGAGCTTCAAGCATCTACAGTCCACTTTAAAAATATGTTGCCCACAAAGAAAAAAAAAAAAAACGATCTCAAAAATACTGGCAGCTTTAGGATGAGCATCTGCTGTAACACAGCCTTCATCCACCATAGCAAGCAGTTTGCTGCCCAGAACGTTGCCGGTAGCAACCCAGTAGGCAGGGATGTTGCGGCTGCGCCAATTAAGCCAAACTGCGCCAGTTTCCGATATTTGCGCCCAGCTGCTCCAGAAACGGTATTTTAGCAAAAATTGCGCCGAAACTGCGCCATTTTACAAATTTTTGAAGTTTTCGCCCGTTTAGTAATTACGTTAGTTCTACTTAAGATGAATTTTTCCCGCCGAAAGTCAGTAAATCCTAGACTGGAGTGAATGTCATATTTATTTTTCCTACTTTAACTGATAAAAGTACATGAAACAAGAAGAATTTCATCCTTCAGACATGCTGCTACTCTCTCGTACTACAGACTCAATATTGACAAAAAAATCTAATTAAAAATTAAAATTGTGCCCAATGAAAAGAAATACGTTTATAGCATGTACAGCGATAGAAATTTTCCGTTTTTTGGTGAAGTCCTGCTTCTTGATTTCTACTGCCGATTTTTTTTTTCTTGCAAATTTTAGTGCGTCTGTGGGAATTTCCGATTCTTTTAGAAAATTCTGCTTTTTCAAAAATTTACGTGCTATTTGTAAATTTTTCGAAATCGGAAAGAAATTCGCGTATTGGTGAGACTCATCCCTTTACATCAGATTTTTATCTTCTGGGGGACCACTACTCTTCCCGATTCCTTATTGCTCCTGTAACACAAGGTTAGCAGCTAATAGGCTGCTAACCTTACGTTACAGGATAAAATGGTAATCAAATCGGAAAAATGTGGAAATTAACCAATATATAATAAGATTTATTTTATTTTTTAAATTTATTATATTTATTTTTTTAAAGCCAATTTACAATTTTCCGCGCTTTACCACCGGGAAAAAATTGGTTGAAACGAGCCTGCACAAACATGTCACAACATGAGTCTCCTGCACTGGTCGGATGCAGATCTTAATATAACTTTTCCATTATAGTGGCATACAAACGTGTTACAAGAATATCTTGACGCAGACCCCATCCAGTTGAACTTGAAATTCCGTATTTGTGAATCATCGAGGTTTTCCTCCTTTCCGTCTCTCTCTTTCATTTTTTTCCAATGTTTATCGAGTTTGGTTTGGAGTGCTACGGTCTACTTTTTGCAACACGAGGGCTAATGAGACCGGGACCTACAGCTTTAAGCCGATTCCGAACGGCTACGAACATTCATGCCACTGTGGGATTCGAACCCACGAACTCCGGTACTGAAAGCCAGCACCCTAACCAATCGGCCGTCGTCCGGCCAATGTTTATCAGGATTCTTCAGTTAAGGTCGAAATAACGATTTCGCGATGTAGGTAAATTGCCGATCACGGTATACCGCATGTCCCTCCCACAATGTCGCGAATTCGAACAGATTATGTTCAAATATCGGTTGGTTAAAGTGCTACGGTCTACTGTTTCGCTATACCAGAGCTAATGAGACCGTTACCTTCTGTTTAAAGTCGGTTCGAATGACTACAAATACCCATACCAATAGCGGGATTCGAACCCCCAAATCCTGGTACCGAGGAGCAATGCTTTATCCATTCGGCCATACAAAAGGATGTTTTATTGCGAATGCGCTATGTGACTAGAAGTTGTAAAGATTATGTTTATATGTCGAAATGTGATTTTTAGGAACACTATACCTCGTATACTCTTAATACTGTCATGATATCAGAAAGACACATCAGAGATCGGCGATCGCTTTAGCTATATAGGTGTTCGTCTGAACTCAAAGTTTGGAAATCAGTGTTGCGATGGAGTACGTTTTATCGATATTTCACGATATATCGTTACATCGCCCAGTCTTAACCCGTTCGCGACCAACGCCTCATGCGACGCCGCGATTTCACTCTTATCAGTCCAGCGTCGCTTCCACGCGATGATCTACGGTTGATACTGAGTGACTAACGTCGCGTATGCGTAATAGGAGATCTGAACGGTTTATTTTAATTTTTAAGTGCTAGATTTAACTACTAGATAGCGTAAACGGCAACCGTTTTCACAACGGTCGACTCGTATAGCATTTACGTTCTGGTCGTCAAGGGGATAATCCGTACTGTAGTGAGTTCAAATCTAGTATAGGATCTCGTAAAGGATATAAAAGGATGTTGACTAATTAAAAAAAATAGACAGCGAAATTAAAACAAGTTAGAGAAAAATAAGATGAATAATTTTTAATAACTTTAAGGTATCCGTCTACGTTGAAAACTTTTTTTTTTTTTTTTTTTTTTTTTTTGCCAAAAATAATATTTTTTTTTTTATTTCTCTATTTTAAAATTTCAACTTTTAAGCTTCTAAATATGTTTTTGTTTTGTCTCTACGGCATTTTAAAGAAAAGTTATAGTTATTTTACTAATTTATAAATGAGGAAATACTGGAGTGTATTTTTTGTGACCACCCTGGGTAAACTATTCTTTGAAGAACATTAGGGGGAGAAGTGTTATGTATCACCTTCTTGCTGAAGGTGTTCATGTAAAATATTTTATTTTATTTTCTAAGTAAAATTTTTAAAAAAAATTTTACTTCGAATTGTGGTTTTTAGGCTCATTAATTGTTTTGCAATAAATGGAGAGAGGAAACTCATCAAAATAACTTTTAAAAGCTGGAGCAGCAATGCACAAAATTTTATCTATTTTTTGCTGTTCATTTTATCCTCTATTTACACCTCTTAATCTTTAAAGATCATTTGTATCTTCATCTGTAAGTGCATTCTTTTGCTATGCAGTAGTGATGTTCTTCCCATCTTGTGAATTATTCTCCTCTGTGAACTAATCCATGTTCAGAACTCAGCCAACACATTGAAAGATAAAATTAACTTTACCACTAAGCACATTTTTTCTGATATTGACCAAAATAAACACTTGATATATATTTTACATTACATTGAAGGGAAAAAGATGGCTTTCTTCTTCTCTCTGGTCCTTTTTTTAGTGCTATTTCATGTGATTTTGTGAATGAAAAGTAAATATCCTACTGGTATTGCTTGTAATCATGTGTCACAACTAAGCATCATGCTGTAAAGAATGCTTTCTTTTTAATAAATAAATTCGTACTGAAGCTGTAATAATGAAGCTTACTAGTAACTCTCCAGCTGTGGTTTTTACTGCTAATACTTTGTTATAATCTTTTATATGATTATACTAATCAATTACAAACAAATATATGTTTATTGCATATACAAAACCAATAAACCATATCAGCAATTATTGAATATTTGGCTGTTCCGAATGCTATTAACCAATCATTCTAAGTTATTTGGCAGACTCCTCAAAAACATAAGTTTATTTTTTAAATCGTTACATTAACTGCTACAAAAACACTATATCCTGCTCCAAATCAAGATTTTGACTGCTACAAAAATGCTTTCTCCTGCTCCAAATTTAAAGTTTTGCTGCTCCGAAAACTGCTACGAAATGCTTGAAGGGGCGCAACATCCCTGCAGTAGGTCACCGCCTCGGCTCCGATGAACTTCAACGTCGTACTTCACCATGGAGTACTTTTACTTCCCGCCGGGTGGAAGACAAAGCTGATTCGTCCACGTGTGCCGCTCGCTGGGCGATCGTGATTAGCCAGAAAGTATTAAAATACGGAGCTTTCTTCTTCCCCGGATCGCACGTCGAAAAAAAAAAAAAATAATGGCGGGAAACTAAAAACCGCTCTGGATTTTGAAATATGCAAAAGAATTTTTTTTTTTTTTTAACTAAATAAAAACGTCAATGAACATAAAACTGACCGTTATGCTAACAAAAAGCCCCCCCCCCTATTGATGTTTTGACACACACACAAAAAAAAAAACTGTCCAGTCCATTTACAAACTGCTGTTTTACACATTCAAAAATCACGTGTTAACATAAACATTGCAGAACATTTTGTAACTGCAAACAATATTCCCTACTTCAAAGTCCATTTGTGAAATTCAACAATATAATCAAAAGTATGCAAGTAAAGTTGATTTCAAACAATGTATCATACTTGAATGCAAAGAAAAAATTTTTTTATATTTTTAAACAATTTTGTATTAGACATGTTATCAAATGATACGTATAAACATGCAATTGAAAGACATATCAAAATACAACAATAACACTCATTTAGAAAAATACATATAGAAACATTTTAAAGTCCATCGTCATCATCATGAAAAATTGTTTTGACAAATTTTTGTAAATCACCTTTTGTGAGTGCTTTCGTAAAAGGATCGGCAAGGTTAAGTTTACTTTGAACATATTGCATAATAAAGACATTCTCTCTAATCAGGTCCCTTATGAAGAAAAGCTTCACATGAATATGTTTGGAACGTGTGTTCTCGACCGGAGATTTGGTAAACTCAATTGCTAACATATTATCAGCGAAAAGGGTAGGCTTAAATTTTGGCCCCGTAACTATCTTGTATTTATAACACTCTGATAAAACATTATCCAACCATACTAGCTCCCGGGCGGCCTCAGTCATTGAAATGAATTCTGCTTCCATAGTGCTTAAACTAACAGAACGCTCCTTAAATGTTTGCCAGGAAATAGGTAATTTATCTAGAAAAACAATTTGTCCTAGAGACACTCTGTCGTCCTTGTTAGAAGCAAAATCTGAATCCGAGTAGATTTCAAGCTTAGGTTCCTTGCAAATTAGTTTTAACTTGCATGTTTTAGTATATGCTACGTAACCAAGCAACTTTAATAATCCTACCAAATGAAACATTCCAGCATTAGCCTGGAACTGGGAGAAAATATTAATAGCGTAAGATAGATCAGGCCGAGTTCTACTTGCGATGAATGATAAGCAACCTAGCACATTCCTGTAAGGAACGGCAGCCATGTCGCGTAACTCTTCCTCAGTAGAAGGGATATTCGACTTTGAATACTTAATTCCTTTTGCTATCGGAAGGGAGGAGATTGGAAAATTTAACAACCTAAATCTCTTTACTACCTCATCAATGTATAGACGTTGATGGATCAAGATTTGGTCTTGCTTATACTCAAACTCTACTCCAAGTAACTTCCTTGTTACGCTAAGAATCTTTAAGTCAAATCTGCTCTTCAGAGTATTGAGTGCGTTTTCGCAAAGACGCTGATCTTTTCCAAATACTACGATATCGTCAACGTATACCAAGAGAATTACGTTATTACCCATATAATACGTGCAGTTACACCATTCATATTTGTTAAAACCTAGACTGAGCCATACCTGATTCAACTCAAGAAACCACAACCGACCACTCTGGTGAAGGCCGTAAATAGCTTTATCCAAACGACACACGAAATCTGGTTTACTTGTATCTACATAGCCTTGAGGCTGATCCATATAGATTTCATGGGATAAAGGTGCATATAAATATGCACTTTTTATATCACACTGGATATTAGCCAAATTCAAATGTACCACTAATAGAGAAAAGAAAAATCTAACGATGGAAAAATTTACGACCGGACTGAATGTTTCCTCGTACGTTTCCCCTTAACCTGATAATAACCTTGGGCAACAAGCCTAGCCTTAAATCTAGCAATATTTCCAAGCTCGTCCCTCTTAATGGCAAAAACCCAGCGAGAACCTATTGGTTCCTTACCCTCAGGTAGGAGAACAAGACGCCAGACTTTATGTTTAGCCATACATCCTATTTCATCGTCCATCGCTTCCATCCATTGGTCTCTTTCAGGAGTTTTTAATGCTTGCTTGTATGTTCTGGGTATAACCACATCTAGTCATCTAGAACTCTCTTTACTAAAGGAAACTGACGACGTAGATGGATTTTCGTTTGAACTGACAATGCTTTTGTATTTGTTATGACCCGAAAAGTCAAAAATCGAAGGATCGTAATAAATAGAATTCGCAATATGCCTTTACATCATTCAAGGATCTTAGTCTTTCATTATTTCCTTCCTCAAAGTAGTATATATCGGTTCGTCTACCATCTTTTCTGGTAACAGGTTACGTAACCAGGTTACATGGCGAGGCGAAGATGCTTCATCACTGTGACTTGATGAGTCCTGGGTTTCATCCTCATCATCGGTTTCAGGTTCCGGAAATTCAGATACTGGATTTCGTGGAAGTTGGGTTTCATCAGTTCTATGAATTTCCCAGTCAACTTCCTGCGATTCTAAGAATGGGCCCAGTGCAGCTCCACTGCGAAAACAATTCGGTTCAATAGCCTCCTTAAAAGTAACATTGATGGTTTCAATTAATCGATTTTCGTTTAACAGCTTAGTTGCGGCAACTAGGTATCGTTAGGCCAAGTTTCCGCGACTACGTCATACCGCACTTGCGGTACGAACCGCAACTCCCAGAGTAAGGGCCGTAGACTCTCCAGTTGTCAAACCTCACCTCTACAATTCCTTTGCCTTCGACTGGAAACGATACGCCATCGATAGCAACATGCAATTTTCGTCGGTAACCGATGCAAAAGTACTAAAAAGATTTATATCTCGACAAAAGTGATGGGATGCAGCCGTATCAAAAACCCAACAGCATCTGCATCATCACAACTAAAACTCGATTCTGCAACATAATGAGTGCATAGATAATTAGTACTCTGCGTTTTTTCGCTACGGGAAGTTTGTGTACGGTGAGATTTCTTTTTGCCCTTCCTTGAACCCAAGGAACAATTAGTGCCTTGATCTAAAGACGCGGAGGAAACTATTGGTGACGAGGACCTGTTAGGTAATTAACCCTACTCGTATTGTGCATGTGACCCTTACGTCCACATCTAAAACAGGTTATATTCTTTTTAAAAGACTTACTAGAAAATTTCTGAACTGAAGTGACATTCTGAACTTCAATATTTCTACCCAATCCTTTAATTTTAGCCTGGTTTCCTCGGAGACAAGTTCTAGTGAAATGTCCTTAAAAATAAACTTATCATCTGGCCATCTTAGGATTGTTTGTACCACTTGGTCAAATTTACTGGGTAAGAAACGGAGTAATTGAAAAGATAAATAAATTTCATTAATTGGGTGGCCAATCGTCTTAAGTTGTTCAGAAAGCTTTGTTAACCTTGCCGAAAATAAACTAACACTTTCATTTGTATTAATATAACAGGTTATCAATTCAGAAAACAGAGCCATATGCCTTGCTTTACTATCTGGTTGGAAGTAGTCTTGCAATAGCTTCCATGCTTGAACAGGGCAATCTGAATTTTCGATAAGTCCTCTATAATCCTCGCTTACATTTAGGTATATGGTAGTTTTCAATATCATATGGCGACTTCTCAATACCATTAACAATTAACCATGCATTTTTTTTTCATTTAACAAAAACTTAATGTCCTTACTCCAGGTCACATAATTATCAGCATTTAACTTTTTAATAGAAAGTGCAATATTGATAAGAGCCATCTCAAAAAACAATACCTAGCCCCCCAAATCTTTCAAAACTACCAATTTTTTCGAACTAAAAAAAAAAAAAAAAAAAAAAAAAAAAAAAATATTACAATTTGCTTCAGACCAACTCGAACGAGGTATCTAATTGCCCATAACCCTTTGATACCCACAACACCCAGTTAGAAGTAAGTTAGGCAGAGATTATGCACAGTGGAATTCGAGTAGGTCAGAAAAGAAGCAGTTTTTAAAAATAATAACAATTTATTCGGAAGTAAAAAAAACAATACAGTTTATAATAAACTTAGCATCATTAATTTACCACAAAAATCATTTTAAGAAATAACAAATACAGAAGAACTTATAACATATAAACTACAACTAAAAAACTAAATATTTATGAACTGGACTAGGTCTACAGAAAGCAATTAAATTTGGACATAAGGTCCCTATCCAAAAAAGGAAAAATGTTGCCGGAAGTTACCCTTTGAAAAACTAGCAAAAACAAACTTACATCTCAAAATAAAAAGGGTTTATTTCCAGCGTCTTCAAAATATGGCGAGCTTCAAGCATCTACAGTCCACTTTAAAAATATGTTGCCCACAAAGAAAAAAAAAAACGATCTCAAAAATACTGGCAGCTTCAGGATGAGCATCTGCTGTAACACCGCCTTCATCCACCATAGCAAGCAGTTTGCTGCCCAGAACGTTGCCGGTAGCAACCCAGTAGGTCACCGCCTCGGCTCCGATGAACTTCACCGTCGTACTTCCCCCTGGCGTACTTGTACTTCCCGCCGGGTGGAAGACTGAAAGCTGATTCGTCCACGTGTGCCGCTCGCTGGGCGATCGTGATTAGCCAGAAAGTATTAGAATACGGAGCTTTCTTCTTCCACGGATCGCACGTCGAAAAAAAAAAATAATGGCGGGAAACTAAAAACCGCTCTGGATTTTGAAATATGCAAAAGAATTTTTTTAAACTAAATAAAAACGTCAATGAACATAAAACTGGCCGTTATGCTAACAATATCAAAGATCCCATACTGGCTCAACAAATTCAAAGAACTAAAATTAACTTTAAAAACAAAATTTCCTATAGCTTTTGAATATATTCCAGTAAGGGAAAGGTAGAATGATAAAAAAAATCCAGAATTTCAGGAAGGAGTACATCTTATTCTGCCCTGCCTTCTCTGACTACATTCTTGGTCTAGATTCCAAAGATCTGGACAAAGATTCTGGAAATGTCAACATCCAATTTAATTATGTCCTAGAAATGAAGTCTTATATTGCTTTTTCTGTAAAAATAATCTATAATGAGATTAATTTTTGATAATCTAGATTTTGAATGATTTAATTTGAGAATAATCTTCAGAAAACCTAACTGAAAATTTAGTATCTGATTAAAAATTTACTGTCAGGTATAATCAAACTGTTTAATGGAAGTATTCGTAATAAGTAAACAGTTAAAATTTTACCTAAGGGAAGATGAACTTTATTAGAATATATAACGTATTTATTTTCAACATAGGAATTTTCTCATTTCAAATTTTATATAATGTGCTTTTAGATGAATTACCAAATTTTTTTATCAAAAATTGCTAAAATGTGTAATTTTTTATTCAAATACCACAGGTGATTGTAAAATTTTTTAAACTCATGAAATTCCTTTTTTATTTCTTTAAATCTTTTTAAATCATTTGGTGGAGCACCAACAGCCAATGAACTCTCCAACATGCTTTATTGTACACTGTCACAAGAAATAAAAAAAATTCTTCGGACTGTTGTCTTCATGTCCTTTTAAAATCAACGCTGTCTTCATGGAAACAATTTAAAACTCAACTGATTTTGCCATTCATTGGACATTGTGTAAATACCGTAGTAGACTGAATTTCATAGTCCAGTCTGATTTCTTTCCCACAAAAAAACTATACGCAATTCAATGGTAATCATGCTCCAAATTTTCGTTTGTAGATGCATTTCAAAAAGGATTTAAAGAATTCAGAGTTCTATTCTTCTACAAATTTCTTTCAAGTATTTTTGTCAGTTCATATAATTTTATTTTTCCAAATTACTCGATTTTTCTCTGGTATATTTAAAAGAACTCAACATCTGGACTAGTCATTTGTGCTACCTTGCTTTTGAAAGCATTAATGTGATGAAATGAAAAATATGTCATCTCTCAAATTGCATACTACTATAGATGTGAAATTCTCTAAATGTATGTTTGGTACTGGTTGTGTTGGAGCAGGCTAGTTGAGCCTTATCTTCCAATATCCATCACAGGTAGCCATAATTTACTCTTTTCTTGAAAAAATTTGCTTAAAGCCGATTCCAAACGGTTACGAACATACATGCCAGCAGCGGGATTCGAACCCAAGAACTCCGGTTCCGAAGAGCAGCACTCTACCATTCGGCCGTTGTTCGGTAATCTTTATATGTTTGGAGTGCAGCGATTAGTATTGAAATTAAACACATTCTCTTCTAGCGTACATTTTAAATTCACATACCTCGTGCATCTGTGATTTCCTTTAAAGATAACTAGGTAATTTTTGATGAAAGGCTCATGTTGAAAAGAAATACTCTAAATGGCGATTCTTCTGATGAATCCCTGTTATTTCGACCAATTGTCTAACTATGATGATTCGTAGATCGTCTCAGCTTATGTTTCTGTACTTTCAAAGCCTTTTCTTCTGTGCTAACTTCATATCGATTTCCCAAAGACATTTATTTTGCCCTGGCACTCGTTGACTTAATAAAGAGTTACTATCTTTTTCAAATTGTATTATATCCAAAGCATCAATGTATGAAATATCAAATAGTTTAAATTTGATAACAATTTAATTTTTCTTCTTATCTTACTTGCGTTTTTAAAAATTGCTTCAACATCTTTATAATTTGGATGTGATTTTGTGTGACACAATGCGGTACCGTTCGTGTAAGAATCCCAAAGAATGAGGCATTGAGGAAAACTAAGTTGGCGTTTTTAACTTCCCCTACGGTTTAAAATAGCAAAGAAAATGCTTGCAGGCATAGTCACCAGTAAGGAGTACCCCCACCCCTTAAAATTTATCAAAGGGTCAGATACCCTTTTACCACTTCATATGTTTATTTCTTCTTCCATGGCGACACAACCCCTGTGGCTCAATTCTCCCCTTTTCGTTACGTACCGAAATCGTTTACTCAACGAACAATTTTACCGACAGTTTCAACGAACATTCGACCGAAAGCGATTCCCCCCGTTTCGTTGCAAATCTTCGTTCACGCTTGTTCGCTAAAACGAGTTTGGGGTCGAGGCTTCGTTTTTCAACCAATCATATTCCCAGTTCATTCCCAGTCCCATTTCCCAGAAAGTTTGAGCGGATTATTTGTAAGCAAACGCACATGTGTATAGAGCAATAAGCTCTCTAGCTAGTTAGTGATAAAAAAAATTATTGGAAATAATGAAAAAATGTTGAACGCTTAATTAACTCTGGATTTTACTGCAAATGATAAAGAAGAATTGTAGAATGCATTTACAAATCTACTAAATGCCGATGGATTGGAACCTATCAAATCGATATCAAAATGGAAAAAAGTATATTTCTACATACTATATTTTGACAATATTAATTTATTAAATCATAAAATAGTCAAACTAAAGTTTGTTGCATGAGTGATTCTAATTTGAAAAAAAAAATTCTGTATTTTAGACAAAATTTTCGGAACTTTATACAAATTTCTCTAAAAAAAATTAAAAAAAAAAAAAACCATGCTAATTTAAAATAAAAGATATTAATAAAGGGAATTTTCAGATGTCGGTATTAGAGCTGGGCTATATCTGAGTTTTAATATTGTGATATAACATTCCTCAAATATAGGTATTTCGATATATTAATATGTATTAATTCGTATATTACTTCCTTATGGAGTCGTAAATATATGCATGTTCTGTATAAAATTCAATCCCAAGCATATATAAATGTGTGTTTATTATCCAGGAAGAAAACATTCAATTTCTTAATTTAACTTATTATACATGAATTTATATATTTATATATTGTTTTAAAAAATGCAAATCTATCTCTTGCATATCGGATCTAGCATGCATATTATTCAAAAGTTTCCCAAAATTAAAAAAGTTAATCAAATGACACAAGAAATGTTTTTACTTGATTCATGGCAGAAAAAAATGTGACAAGGTAATAAAGAAAAAAATGATAAGATAGAAAGACAGAAAAGTTTGATTGTCTTCAAAATCATGTGTAAATATTATTTGAGGTAAAAGATGGCCTTTTTTTTAGTTTTCAGAAAAAAAAACTTGTTTATTACAATTTTCAGTACAAACCCATATAAAATTTCATATCAGAAACACACCTGATTTATTGCTTGTTAGAAGCATTGTCTTAATTTCGTTGAAAGAGCAAAATACATTTACAATTGTTAGATTTTATATCATCATTCAAATATTTATCAAAATACAGAATTGCAAACATAAAGAACTACTTATTCTCATTTTATCTAATTTAAAAGTTCTTACAAATGTTGTAATGTATATAACATTAAAATAATAAATATAAATAGTTTAATCTTTATAGTTTCAGTTTCTAAATGCAATGCTGTGTAATGTGTCCCACACTGATTGTATAGTATTTTGTGGTACTTTTTATTGACAGAAAAATTACACTTAATCATTATCAAAAGAAGCTTTACTACATTTACATTTTTCATTTTACATCAAAAGTTTCATTATTTAATAATTACATTGGAATCTGCATTTAATACCTCTGTTAATATACAAATATGCAAATATATATATATATATATATATATATATATATATATATATATAATGCAAAAAGGAATCCAATTTAAAATTTCATAACAATATGCTTTAATAATGTTGTATAAACAATAGAAATATGAAGTTTGACTTAATCCCAGATCACAGCTCTGCCCAATTGCTCTGTGGTAGGAGCCTGTAGCATAAAATGCTAAAGCACAAATAATCTGGAATTTAAATAATTTATTTTACAATGCATAAAGCACAAGTACTAATATGAATTGTTCTTTTCCAAATATTTATCTAAAACTAGCACAGCTAAGTTATAATAAGAAAAATTAAATTATCACATACTATTAAATGAAATTTATTTAGATTACACTGTAAAATTTCAATATCTTAAATATTTTTACACTAGCAACAAAAGTCTAGTCTAGAAGATTTTGATTCTAAAATGTATTTAAAGTTAATTTTTTTCTGAAATGATAAATGATATTTTTGTTGTACTACTGCTTACGTTAAAAGCATAATGAGATTGAAATAAAATTATTGTGGAACAGTATAAAAGAAATAACTTTATTTAAATAAATTTAAATTATGAAAAAAAAACACCTTAGTTTCAGTTGAAAGTGCTGCATGCACACCAGACAATCTTTCAATTCATAGTTGAGTTTGTTACATAAATTGACCACTAAATATTTTGGAAATCTATATACATGAATAAAATACTTATTTGCCAACGAAAATGCATCAGTTCTCTTTTTAAATGTCCTCTCATTTCTTAAACTTTATCTGCTATTTTCATTCTGCAAGAAAGAAGCTGCTATATAGGTAGCCATGTCGTAAACGATCACCGACGACAGGTAACGACAGGGTAATGTTTTCGTTCAGTAGACGAAGCCGTAACGAACAGAAATCCTTCGTTGAGGAGGGGAGAATCGCTCTTTTTCCATCTTTTCGGTAAATGACGTCACTACTACCCCAAAACCGGTTGTCAGCGAACTTCGTTAGTCCAACGAAGAGGGGAGAATAGAGCCACTGGTTAGCCTTCCCAACAATTTTCCTCCAAGCTTCTCTTTTCTTGGTCCTGATCTTCCAATTAAAAACTCCTAAAGTGGTGAGATCCCTATCTAGGCAGTTGACCCATCTAAAGTTGGTTCGGTCCTTAGTTCAACTTCCAGATGGCTTGGCCAAAAATATTCCCTATGTAGAACGTTATACTCTGTATTTACGTAATTGTTCAATCAAGAATTGGACCCCATTGCTTCAATACAGATAGCGATTGTTCCCTGTTCCGATTCTCAGAACCTGAAACAGTTTGCCAAGTTGTCTCTTAAACCCTTTATGTGGTGGTGGGAAACTTATAATCCGTGGCTCGGACACTAACCCACTCAACTTTTGTAGTTAAATCCTGGAGTAGGGGGATAAACCACGAGTCAAGCAGTGAACGTGTAATTAATGATTCCGTCACTGACCCACTTAGATTTGTGAAGTTATAGAGTAGAGGTAATGAACCTTTCGTTTGTGGGTAAAACACAAACCCACTATCTTTTGTAAAAGCCTAGATCAATGGTAGCGAACCTATGATTCACAGGTCAAACATTGACCCACTCAGATAGTGTAAATCATTTTAGCAGTGGTGAAGAAACGTATGATAGTGGGTTAAAAATTAGTCCACTTAGTTTTTGTTAACCCTTAGTACAATAGTAGTGAACTATGATACGAGATAGAGACAGTTACCCACTCAGGTTTTGTAAAATCTTACAACAGTTGTGGAAAACCTGTAACCCGTATCTCCGACACTGAACCACTTAAATATTGTACCTATGATCCCCTATCTAAAAGAATTTATAATATATTACTGGGTCAGTGTCTTACTTATTTATTGCTTCTACTCTAGAGTTTCACAAAATTTCGTTTGGGTCAGCGCCTGAACTGCTGGTTATATGTTCGCTACTTCTTCTCAATGGATTTATAAAAGTTGAGTGGGTCACTGTGAAGTGCGGGTCATAGCTCACAACCATTATTATAGAGTAGAAGCTCTCCAGCTTTCGCAGGGATTCTCCTAGCATATGGCCACAGCACCCCATTTGTGTATTGCAAAGGTAGAGCATTGGTCTTACTTCTAGGTATATGCAAGAGTAATTCTTAGTGGCGAAGTAGGACAACTTAAACTTTTACTTTGCAGTATTTACATGCATTCTTCAATAACTTCATACATTTTAGTGGACTTTTCTAAATTGTTGCAATGGCACTCCTAACTGTGTTGTTACTCTACTCTATTTTAGAATAGTACAGTACATGTAGAGTGTAAGAGGCGTAAATGACCAGGCAAGTTAGTATTAGCACGCATCTATTTAATTATCATTCTAAGCGGCCACGATACAGAACATACATCATATCCTAGTTCGTTACATAGCGCGTTCTCTTAACTAACGGTTTCTCGTCTGTCAGTCCGTTGCGGTTGCCGTCAAGGGTGACTCACACCACACTAACATACGCTTATGGCTGTGCGATCTGGCGTGATTATCAAATCACAGAACCTTTGTTCTTACTTAATACTTCAGTATTAATCGTAAAACGCAACTACTGGGTCATATTCAAAAAGAACGTATTTATTATAAACAGCAGCACATGTTGAGCACACTAACTCAGTAACTACAGACATCAGAATGAATAGCACAGTTACAGTTATTATATAGATACAGTTACAGTTATAAAAAGATCAGTACAATTACAGTTATTAAATCATTTCTAATATATATATATATATATTACATCCCTTCTTCCAGTTAATAAACAATAATAAAATTACAAATAATATTAATACAAATACATTCACAATATGCATTACATTAAAACAAGTTACAAAAAAATGATATATACAATATGTTACATAATTTTATTCCATGACAAAGTCCTTGAATCGTGAAGGTTGTCTAATCAGTCGCCCCTTCTTGTTGTTCTATTATTGGTTAAGATATTTTGTGGATTTCCTATATTGATAGGCACAGAAAGATTGTTATGACTGTCATTTAAATTATTATCTTTATCTACCAATATATCATCATAATTATTAAATTTAAAGGGTGTTTTTGAGAATCTAATGTGGCGCCTATTTCTTCTTAAAATTTCCCCATTTAAATTTCTAACTATGTAGGACCTAGGAGCTTTATGTTTTTATATTATTTCCCTTTTATCCCATTGCCCAGTTCTAAAGTTGAACAAAGT
This sequence comes from Pardosa pseudoannulata, assembly GCA_032207245.1. Taxonomy (NCBI): domain Eukaryota; kingdom Metazoa; phylum Arthropoda; class Arachnida; order Araneae; family Lycosidae; genus Pardosa; species Pardosa pseudoannulata. Next base: position 4,285,780 of record CM063502.1, on the reverse strand, counting down.
TATACTATCTCCAGGTTTTAATTCTGTCAATTTATGTGCAGTTCTATCATAATAATATTTTTGCTTAGCCTTCGAGTTCACAAAATTTGGAAAGAGAGTTGTTTACTTTAGTCTTTAGTAATTTATTATTAATCGGTAATTTTGTCCTTAATCTTCTATTAAATAAGAGTTGTGCGGGGGACAAATTTATGCCACTAATTGGATTATTTCGATATTCCATTAACCCTACATTCATATCTTGTACTTTTCTGAAGATGTTTTTTACTATTCCTACAGCTTTCTCAGCTAACCCATTACTTTGAGAATATCTGGGGCTACTAAATTTAAGTTCAAAATCCCAATCCTCTGCAAATTTCCTAAATAAATAACTGTTACAGGGATTATTGTCACAAATGATGTAATTTGGAATACCATATCTGGCAAAAATACATTTTAATTTAATCATTATTTCATTTGCTGTCTTATCTTTTATGATAGAAACTTCAATCCATCTAGAGTAATAATCAATAACTACCAAGTAATTTTGATTTCCAAATTGTAAGATGTCAAGGGCAATTTTTTCAAATGGTTTACTTGGAATTTCATGTTGCATTAGATGTGCTTTTGGATTTCTGTTTCTGATTTCTTCACATATTTCGCACTTAGAAACGAGCTGCTCAGTATCATTTGACATACCTGGCCAGTAAAAAATTTCACGAGCTCTATTTTTACATTTCTCAATTCCAAAATGTGCTTCATGAATTAATTGCAACATGTCTTTTCTCAAACTATGAGGTACAACTATTTTTTCATTAATAAATAACAAGTCATCATTAATATAAAGATCGTTTTTAACTTTAAAATATGTTTTCACATTACTATCTACACTTTTGTAACATTTAGGCCAACCTTCTTTAATATATTTCATCACTAATTGCAAGTCTGGATCTGATTTAGTTTCATTTCTAAATTGCACCACTCTTCTTTCACTCATTGGCAAATACTTTGAAATAATGTGAACAATATTTAACATTTCAGGATCATCCCTAATGTTTTCATTCACAGGATATGCTCGTGACAAGGTGTCAGCTAAGAACATTTGATTTCCTGGTACATAATTTACCTCAAAATCATACTTTAGTAATTTTAAGATCATTCTTTGCATTCTAGAAGAGATTTTATGCAAAGGTTTCTTAACAATTGCCATTAAGGGCTTATGATCACTTTGTACTTTGACTTTACGTCCATAAACAAAATTGTGATACTTTTCAAAAGAGAATACTATAGCTAATAGCTCTTTTTCAATCTGTGCATAGTTTTTTTCACTATTAGTCAGGCTGCGAGACACAAATGACACAGGCTGACCCTTTTGAATAAGGCACGATCCTAGACCATCCTTTTAACTATCACACTGTATAATTATCTCATCATTACCACTAAAAACTTTTAAGATTGGAGCTTTCGTTAACAATTGTTTTATGTTATTAAATTACTCTTCCTGAGTCCCTCCCCAATTAAATTCTACTTTTTCTTGTACGATTTCTCTTAAAGGAGCAGTAACCTTAGATACATTTGGTATGAATTTTGACAGAAAATTTAACATTCCTAACAACCTTCTAACTTCAGTTTTTGATTTTGGTGTTGGGATATCAATAATTGCTTTAATGTGACTAGGATCAGCTTTAATACCTGATTCAGAAATAATTTGGAATACATATTTAACTTCTGGCACTCTATATTGTAATTTATCAGGATTAAATTTTATATTTAGAGACCTAGCTCTTTCAAGAACTTTTGACATAATTATATCATGACTAGCCTCATCAGATCCTGCAATTATAATATCATCAAAATATACTTCTACACCCTCAATATCACCAAATAATTTTTGGTTTCTTTTCTGGAATATTTCAGGGGCTTAGGATATTCCGAATGGCATTTTATTAAATTTATATCTTCCATAAGGGGTAATGAATGTACATATTTCAGAACTAATATCATCTAGCGGTACATGCCAAAATCCATCTTTCAAATCTACTACTGAAAATACTTTTTTACCTTCTAACCTACTAATTATATCATCTGGAGAAGGAATTTGATAGTGTTCCCTTTTAATTACCTTATCTAGATCTGTAGGATCTAAGCATAATCTGAGATTCCCATTAGGTTTTTCAACTATAACCAAACTTTGAACCCAATCAGTTGGTTTGTTTACTTTCGACACTATCCCTTCTCTCTCAAGCTTATCTAAGGTATCTTTTAATTTAGGCTGTAAGGCCTGAGGAACACGTCTTGGGGGGTGAATTACTGGTATTGCATCATCTTTAAGGGTTATATGATAAGATTCATCAGGAAATTGTCCTGTACCAGTAAATATATCTTTATACTGAGCAATTAATTCATTTTTATTAATAATATTACATTTTAAGGAATCAATCCTTTCAATTAGCTTGAGCTCAGAACAAGCTGCTAATCCTAATATAGGCCTAGATCTTACATCAACAACATAAAACTGTAAAGGCACATTTTTAAGCTTTTCAGTTGAACAATTAATTTTAAGAGTACCTTCTGGTTTTAACTTAAAATTACCATATGCAGTTAAGAATAAATCAGTTTCATTAAGTTTAGGCTTAAGTTCAGCATTATTTAAAACATATAAAGGTAATATATTTACATCTGCACCAGTGTCAAGCTTAAAATCAACATTTAAACACTTATTATTTACATACATTGTAATATTTTTCACCCATGTTTCACTTACCATGTGAACATCCTTATTTACTGCATCTATCTTCTTTGTAAGATCATTGCACGATTTTACATTTATTTTAAGTTCACATTGCTCGTTTTCTGGTGGATATGTCATCACAGAATCAACATACAGACTGAGTTCATTTAGTTCATTATCACAAACTGCACTAAGTTCATTAATGTTCTTGGAACGAAGCGCGGCAAAGTGGTTTCTTAATTTGCATTTAGCACAAGTCTTTCCGAAAGCTGGACACTCTCGATATTTGTGTTTTCTTCCACACTTCTTGCAGTCATACTCACTAGTTGATTGCCTCGGCTGCGACGATAATTTCTGTGGCACTGACTGTTTCGACTGATGCTGCGGTCTTCTGTATTTCTTAATGTTGTTTACAGTTGCGGGTTCATCTTTCATATTTCGTAGTTGCTCGCGACTTGCTTCCGCTGCACGAACAATCTCTATCGCTTTTTCTAATCCTAAATTAGATTCTGGGAGCAAGCGTTCTGTTAAGCTGTGATCTTGGATGCCCAGCACAATGCGATCTCGGATTAATCCATTTTTCTGATCTGCAAATTCACAGGTTGAAGCTAGAGTCTTCAGTTGGGTGACATACGATTCAATGGTCTGCCTTTCTTGCTGAGTACACGAAAAAAATTTGAATCTTTCATATACGACATTCTGTCGTGGCGAACAATACTCTTCAAAGACATTCAAAACCTCTGCGTATTTCTCTTTATTTACAGGAGGCTCGAATCGAAACGTATTGTAAATTTCTAGTCCTTCGGAACCTAGTAAATTCAGAAGAATAGCAATTTTAGTCTTATCTGGCTTAGCATCTTTCTCAGTTGCAAGAAGATAGTTCTCTAGCTCTTGCTTCCATTTTTTCTTCACATTTCCGACGGAGAATGACAACTGAGCAGGTGGTCTGAAATCCATTTTTATCGTCTCTCGAAAACGTGGATAAGATTCGATAACAGAAAAATCGAATTACATCGCTTTGACGGCTGATACCATGTGTGATCTGGCGTGATTATCAAATCACAGAACCTTTGTTCTTGCTTAATACTTCAGTATTAATCGTAAAACACAACTACTGGGTCATATTCAAAAAGGACGTATTTATTATAAACAGCAGCACATGTTGAGCACACTAACTCAGTAACTACAGACATCAGAATGAATAGCACAGTTACAGTTATTATATTGATACAGTTACAGTTATAAAAAGATCAGTACAATTACAGTTATTAAATCATTTCTAATATATATATTACAATGGCATCACAGGGTACCCACTTTGCGATTCGTACTCTAGAAGTAAACTACAAAAGCTGACAGGGTAGTGCCTTACCTGCAAGTCATTGCTTTGCAACTGCTGCTCAAGCTATTTATAATATTTAAGTTGGTTAGTGTCTGCCACACGAGTTATAGGATTACCACCATTGCTTTAAAGGTTTACAAAAGCTAAGTCTGTTAATCTCTGACTCACAGATATGCGATACACGCGCAACTCAAGCATGCAATGTATATGCATAATGCATTTGGTACTATGAGAGTAACGTTATCTCTATTTATAACTTTATCGGAACATCACTATTAGTATTTTCATAAGATATATTTTTTATAAATTATTATTCTTGCATATATTTTCATAATTTTCTGTTTTGAGATATTTATTAGCATATTGCAGAAGGCAGAAGTAGCTGGCATGTTGATGGCAAAGCAAAGCGTGGTAAATTACAACCAAGAGTAGACGATATCAACGAGGGAACGCAACGCAGATTCATCACTCGTAGAGTAGACATGTGGCGGTGCTAGCGTCAAGCCACTCATTTATTAAAATGTTAAAAGTATTTGTTGCACCTGGCAAATGTAAAATGTATATGTTGAATCTGGCAACAGAAAAGATTATTCCACAGGATGTGGTGAATGTGAACGATGCTGTTCGCTGTGCAAATGTATTAGTTCCTGTAAATAGTTATAATTAAATGTATATAATTTAAAACGCTGTTTTTCCTGAACTACACTACTGGCACCGCATCCTAGCCGCCAAAGACACATACATTTATTTTTAAATAAGATTTTGCGGTAGCTTCTTTTCTTTAGTATTGTCCAAATACATTATGCATATACCAACGAAACTAAAGTGAAAGACTATAGCTCTCCATATGTACCCATTTTACGTGTAAGAAATACAAAAGTTTGAGTCACAAAATGAAGTGAATGATAATCATCACAATGATGACAACTAAAAGGTGGCATATATGAGATTTATAAAGTTGAAACGTCTACTTCAAAATACCATATTTTAAAATGTTCTTCCCGGTGAAGGAGTCCCCTCCTAGGATCATTTCCAGTACTGCACGTGATACTCATTTGAACAAATTTAGAAAAGATACATCTTCGGTAGTCAGAACAAATAGCCGGGATACATATTTTAAACAATAAGTAGATTCTATATATACAAAGTGAGCTACCCCCTGAGACTCGTCCCCGACTGCCTTTAAATGATTCTTCCCCACTAATTGGGGAAGCTCCTGATTTTAAATTAATAAAATTTAAAATCGTACGCACACACGTATGTGTTAAACATTCTAAAAGATTTTTGGAGAGGAGATAAAAAAGAAGTATTGAATATTTTATCTACTTCAGAATATTATTATTACTCGAAAGATACTTATCTTAGATTAAATTTTTTTTATCTCTCTAGAAAAAAAATTCAGCTGACATTCATTCTTGCCTGTTAAAGTTTGCACTGACAATTAAGTAAATGTTTCAAACACGTCTACGATCTCATTAGCCCTCGTGTTGCAAAAAGTACACCATAGCGCTCCAAACTAAAACCAAACCAAACACGTCTAATACTGGAAGCAATAAAATCACACTCAAGTTAACCCATACAGTGACTGCAGCAGACTGATGATAAAACGCCTGCAGAATATGGAACACGATAAGAACGAAAAATGTATTCTCATACCAACATGATTTCCTCTTCTACCTCTTGATTTGAACAAACGTTATTTAACCCTCTAAGCGTTTCGCACGTACAATTCCGCCAAACCGATGATGTCTTCAAAACGTGCAATTTTCGACCTCCGAAAACGCTCCGAAAATGGATGTAATGTATATTTTTGCTTTAGTGCTTTCCCCATTGAGTTTTGAGAGGAGGGTCAAGTCGGTTGTTTAGGAACTGCATCCCTCCTTGACTAACATTTATTGAGGGATGCACCCCTACCCTCTGAAACACAAAGATGCTGATAGCTTTTCATGGCTCTGTAAATCTCTATTTTGAAATATTTCGTTTGTGGTAATAGATGTATCTCTAATTGTACCACTTAAATATCTTGGATGACTTTCGTAAAAAATATAAATAAGTCACTCAGAGAATATTTTTATTTGTTCATTTAGAATCCATTATTTTTTATCGAATGATCTTCGAGACTCGACGAGCTTTATGTGTATTAAAAATTAAAATCTATAATATCTATTTATATATCTACTTATAACCTGAAGTAAAGGAACAATAACGAGGGTGGGTTCTAGTCAACACTAAGGGTTAAGTAAAAAATCATAGAACGCTTTGGCTCTTGACACAATAAACCTTTATCGTATTTTTGGAGACTTTTTTTACCTCGATGAGTTCCACTCGGAGGGTTAAAAATAACATTTGTTGATATCTAGTCAAAATAAACAAATTTATCTAACTGCTTCTTAGAATGAAAGGAAATGTTTGAAGGAAGGGGGGGGGTGAATTGATATTAAAACGTTAGAAAATAAGGGTCACCTTAATATATATGGAAAGAAGACGGCCAGAAGTTTCTGCATGTTGGTGGCATATTAGAGTTCTGTCACCGGCTTAAATGCTGTGGGCTAATATCGTGCACTCTTTCTGTTTGCAAGAGCAGTAGGGTGTACAAAGAAAGGAGACCCTCTCTATAAACTGACAGACTAAAATAAAAGCCAGTAATTTTTTTTTTTATTTTAACACATACTTCGGCTTAAGTATTTGTGTTATATTTTACTTATATTATTATTTAACAAAATGCCGGAGGCATCAGATTAAAAAAATTCTAAAATATAAGAACGTAAGAAATCTGTGTACGCCGCTTAACCAGGGTGAACTCTTTTGGTGGTGGTAGGGCTAGGGGGTGGTCTCACTAAAGTCGTTTAACAGCAAACCGGGATTAATTTCAGTTTAAAGGTAGACGGATTTTGACACACTCAAGAGCCAAATCACATCTATTATGTTGTTTTGCCAATGTCCTAAGAATAGCAGAACTAGAGGGCTAGGCTCAGGCAGTTCTGTGCCAAATCCATCCTGTGATTCTGTGTGACACACTCAAGACAACCTTACGGTCCTTAGGTAAGGTGTGAAAAAAATCCCTTGGCGCTTTGGCGATGGAGAAAAATATTTTCTGGCTTCCTTCAGGGAGAAGGTAATGTGCAGATCATAATATTTTTCAGTTCTCTGCGCAGTTGGCTGTTAGGCGTTGTTAAATGGCGAAAAACACATCGTTCAAAGTGGTAAGATGGCTGGAACGGTAGTAATTTGTACGGTATTAGTTTTCAATTTTATTCATTTTAATTGAAATATACTTAGTATTACACTTAATGTATGTAATTAGCGTTAGAACACTTGTTTTGAACCCATCATTAGGCAGTATCCTAATCTTTATACAATAGAAAGTTTCAATATAAAAATTTTAAATGCTTTATAGTAAGTATGAATAGTAAGTATAGTATGAGATCAGATGTAATGGAAACAATACCCTCGTTGTTATTGTGCTTGTTAGATATTGTGAATAACCTATTATTGTAGTAATATGAGTTTGTATTCTCGTTTGCCTTTTAAGGTTAAGAGTAAACACATTTTATTTAATTTTTCAGTGTAAATCGTTAGTTTTTAATTTCATAATTCGGCCAATCGGATCAATCAAATACAGATCAAAATGACCACATATTTATACATCGTACACTACTATGAAAATTTAAATCAATATGCAATGTATAAAAAAAACATTTACGTCTTATGTAACTGAACATTATTTAAATTTTCTTAAAGCTTAAAGCTGAAAATTAAGGAAAAAAATTCCGCTAGTATTCATTTATTTAATCCTTATTGAATTACAAAGGTATTTATCTTAGTAATTTATATGTTACTAGTATTATTTCTTGGCTTTGCTTCTGTAGATATGTAAATATGAAATTTTGATGCATGCCATCAAGTTATTACAAAAAAGAGGTGCTGCAGGCTAATTCTACTTGTCTTTGTGTTGATATGCCACAAGCATCTGCTGCTTGTGGCACAGAAAACAAAACAAAACAAAACAAAAAAAAAAAAAACTTACAAACTTGGCTAGCTCAGTGTTCAAGAAAAAATGTCTACCCAATGAATTTAGCAGTCATCATTAAATTTACTGAAGAAACTGACCCCAAGAAAACATCTGATTAAAAACTTTAATGCACACAGAAAAAGAATCAACATTTACAACAAAATGTTGACAACAAATGAATGAGGTGACAGTTTTTCAGTAGGGTTGTTTGCAATAAAAAAAAAAAAAAAAAACAGAGTTCCTGCAACATTGGTTATGATTGTCTGCCTCTTTTTTGGTGAAATAAAAAATCATTAAAAAGACTACTTGAGTCTCAATTCTTATTTTTATTGGATTGCCTCTTCCAGGTCCTAAACATTAACTATACTAAATTTGGTCCCAATTGGTGAAACAGCCTAGGATTATTCAATGGACAGACATACAGATGAGCTCTTTTATTATATATAGATTAAAATTAAGTAAATTCTATATGTGTATCGAAATGAAATTGTTCAAATACACACTGTTAAAAATGATTCTGAAATTCTATGTATTTTTATTTTTTATCGAATTGTCTTAACAAAATAATTTAAGCCTGTGTCAAGAGAAATAGTTTCTGAATGTTTTGAAAAGTGTGATATTTTTTCACCATCACTTAATGAATCTTTTAATCTCTACTTTAAAATTCTAATGATTATAATCAGAGCATTTTAGAATTAAAATGTTTACACCCATATATGTCTGATGATGAGGAAAATTATTTAAAGTAGTTTTCATCTGATTTTAAAAAGGTTGGTTGTACAATTATGTTATAAACGCTTTTATAAGTAAAGTTTTAAAGGGTAGTTTACATATATTATTTTAGATTCTGTAGTATCACAATATATTAGTCATAGTATGTCTAATACTTTACTTTTACAGTATCCTCTTAAACTTGCAAAGAATGTTATGCCAGTATGTTTTGATTCTCCTTGGATATTAATAATTGCGTATGTAACAAAAAATATATAATGTATTAGATTCGTTAAGTGAGACTACCGTTAGTATTTTAAAGTGGAGTATTGTATTTAACATCTACTTTAATGGTAAAATTCTGTGGAAAATGATATCTCCTCAGCATATTCTTCAAACTGATTTAATAAGTTGTGTTAATGTTATAATGCTTAGTAACTAATTGTAGCTTGAATGCCCGATTAGATAATAGCTTTAATTTATAAATAATACTTTAATAGATAGTGTGTAAATTGAAATAAGACCTCAAAATGCTTTCTCTTTATAAAGTAGTTCATAATTTTAAGGTACATATTCCAGTCTCTAAATTTAAACATATTGTGTGAAGGCTATCAAGGATAGTAGCTCTAAAGTGAATCTGAATATGATATTGTTCTATCATGATGCATAGTTTTAGTTTAGTTTATTATTTGAATTCCACAATTGATAATTTTCTTGCTGATATGTCTACTTTTTCAAATGTATAAGAAAAAAGCCAGTTGGAATTATCTTTTGAAGTAGAAGTAAACTTAAATTTTCTGCTTCAAGGATAAGACTTGCTAGCTGTTGATTATTTTTAACTACAGGTATATACCTAATTTTTAATTATTGTTACTTATAATGTATCGTAAATGTTCATTTTGTATTAAAGTATGTGTTTGTATTCAATATTGTTTTCAATAGATATTAAACACTGCTTTCTTGAATATATTTTTATGTTAATTGTACTAACACTATGGTTGTTAGATTTAAGTGGTAGAACTGTATTTATGTGACTATTGTATTATGTAATGCAGTATAATTGTTTATAATCATCAACTCTTCGTACTTGTATGTACATGGCATTTATATACCCAATGCATAATCAATGATTACAACTATATGTTGCACATTTTTACATTTACAGGCTTGCAATTCTGTCACTTTTCTCACCTTTAGTCACTTTTTGTCACCTTTTAAAGAAAACAATCACTTTTAGTCACTTTTTTCATGGTGTATCACAGGGTCCGACAGTGTACTGAACCGTATTTCGTTAGCGCAAGTGCTACGATCACTCAACACAACTGAATAGAAACCTTCTGTATTATTTTGGATGTGTGGCTCTCGAAGGTTGCTAGATGACCTGGGGTAAGTACATTATTGAATCGTTGGTTGGACAGCTACTGGTGGGAGGGAAAAACTTGGTGAATGCAATGACGTCTTACATCACCCCTAGGCTGTTCAGACCCACCTCTCTTTCCAAGTACCATCACCCTGTAGGGCTATTTCGGAACCTGCCTGGATTTCCTGTTGATCTAGTTTCTGGTTCTTTCTGTTGTTGAAAAAAGAAAATCTGAATTAATAACAAAATATTTTAATAAGAGACCAAAAATGTGATGCTCCAATCTTATTTTTCTTATTAAAATATAATGAGTCATATGCTTTCCAGAATTTAGTGATTTTAAAAATTCATAAAGAAATTCCTGAAATGTACATTTAATACATTAAAGTAACTTACGTCAAAGCACACATTTCTCTTTTTCTTTTACTTCACAATTTTTGTTTAGATACTCTAATCTAGCTATGTACATATTTCAAAATATCATTAATATATGCAGAAAATTGTGATTATAAAATTAATGTATTGTACGTATTCAAATCTAATTTATAGATTTTCTTGAATAAAAAGAAATGTTCAGTTGTGTTAAACAAAATTTTTAACCTTTTTTTAATTGACACTAAAATCATGTCTTGCATGAATTTCGAGTTAAAATAAATAGAAAAATATTAATAATAGCATCTGTAATCAAGAGGAGAAAAAAAAATCACTTTTTTTTTTCAATGTTTAGTCACTTTTTAGTCACTTATTCTGTATTATTTGTCACTTTTCTCACCTTTTTGAAAGTACCTCAGCAGTTGCAAGCCTGCATTTAGGATTAAATAGTTTTACTACTTTTTTCTTTAACATTTAAAATTTATATTTGCTTTTTGTAAACCACAATGTTTTTAATATAGTGCCCTTTTGCTAACAAATTGTTTCTTACAGTCTACAGGAGTAAACTTCCTATAAGACTTCACACCAATAAACACAAACAAGTGAACCATTTTTAAAATGTCTATGCTGCAGTAAATAAAATTTCTTCTCTCTTTTAAATCATATTTTTCCTCATTATTTATATAATTAAATAAGCAACAAAATTATTAACTTGATGACACCATGTCTTTATTATTAATTGAAAGATAAGAAAAGCTCAGGAATGTTAACTCTATGTAAGTTGCGTTAACATTATAAAACATTTTTCCCTTCAAATCATATGAAATACTTTGGAAATTTCTTAAATGTGAATCATAAAATGAGTATCAATTAATAATATGGTAATCTTTGATTGAACTTTATTAATTGACCACTACATCAGTTTCAGGCAAAACACTGACAACTAAAGGAAAAGATAATTTTAAAAAATAAATTACTCATTTAATAGACTAGTAAAAGTGTTAAAAAATATTACTCATTAGTACTTAACAGATATCTTATTTAGTAAAACATTTAATTTACATAAGTCATAAATACGTCTTCAAAGTTAAAGAAAAAGATATTTTACACATATTTTCCATTAGTTAATATTTCAATTGTGGTTATGTGTACTTGTGACTACATTGTTTTAAATAAACAAAATATAGGATTAAATGATACAGAAAAATCATCAAAAATAAAATGAATGATACTGTATACATTTTTATTATGATTACGAATAAATTTGTGACTAGATAATAAAGATAATATCAACTATTTTAAATCAAACAGCATAACTTTCTGCAAAATAGGAAAAACATAATGCACAATGGGGTAAATAGCCATGAATCTTACTGCTTATTTTAAATTAAAAAAAATATATGTATTGGACCTTTTAAATGAAGATAAAAGGAAAAAAATGATTAATGAACTTAAGTGATTGTATTCTATGCATATATATTACACATTAAAAAAGAACTAATAAAAATAGTTCTAAGTGGAAAAGTACAGCATTAAGTTTATAAAATCTTATCAAATTCCCCATGTAATTTTTTTGGTTTCTACAAAGATAACTTGAATTATAAAATTAAATTTTATTTAAAGACCATGTTAAACTAGATTATAATATTTTCATCTCGTAAAACAGCATTCTTGTCAGTTTATCTTTGAATAAAGGTTTAATATATTCGTGATAAAGGCGATTTTTATTTCAGCCACTATCAGATAGAATAATTAGTTACCCTACAAAAACCTTTTTGGCTGTTTATCCCATAAAAGGAGATAAACCTTTGCCAATAGCAAACATGAATTTTTTTAGGGTTGCCATAGCAAATTGAGAGGTTTCCTCTCAGTTTGTCAATGCTTATGGGGTTCGTTAAGTCCCATGGTTAAATCCACAGACGGAGAGTGTCGGCGCTCGTGAATTTATCTACGGACGTGTGTGTACAGAGTTTTACCTCTTGTGTATGACTTTCGTCTGGTTATTAGACTGAGATAGGTGAGTCGGTGTTTTTTTTTTAATGAAATGAATATGAAGCAGATCTTTTAAATTATTTTTATTCAAACATGTATTAAAAAAATTCGCATTCTTGTACGGCTTATATTTTATTCTGTGTTTGAAACAAACGAAAATTTAAAGTAACATATATTTCGTACATTTTCGTTTTCCCATAGTATTTCTACAGGATGTCTAATTAAGAATAAATTGAATCTAATTTTTTGAAGTTGATCTGTCTTCACGTTGATTCTTTTGTAATTTTTCAGCATTTATTCGTAATTCTATTTAATATGATCAATGTTTCATTATGTTTTGGAGTACAGGAATAGCAATTTTATATTAAGGTATGATAAAGTACTTGCGATTTAAACATAAAATATTTTATAAGCAAATGCTTTTACTGTTAAACTGTATACGTTTATGTTGCGATTACTACTGAGAGAAAGTCCCTCCTTTTCCTACATTTTTTTTGGAAAATGTTAACATGTGGCAAATTTAAGTACTATAATTAATGCAATGTACATAACAATGTCCATAGTATTATTACCTTATTGTCATGGTCTCTTGCCAACAATTAGATAATTTTATCCAAATAATCGTGTCCTTTAATATGTTTATACTACAAATTGCTATTACTCTTGTTTAATTTAATACATAGCTTGTTCTGTTTTATAAAATTGTAGATTAATTGTATAGTTGAAATCCGTAACATTTGTTCTTAATCTGTGAGCACATTTACTGGGTCATTTAAACCCTGTTATTCTTACTCAATTAAAAATTTATAGGAAAATTTGTAGGCAATATTTTCTGGTACTTTCTAAGTGGTCAAACAGAAGAGAAATATAAAATAACACTTAAAAAGAAAAAAAAGGAGAAATTGTACTAATTGTCGGGGTTACTAGATAAAATCCAGTGCATCTATAAATATTTTAGAGTTAATTTACATTATAATCATAAACAGAAATAACTGTGAGATCTTGTAAGTATTCTGATGGGTAGTTAAACAAGTTCTCATATTTGTATAAATTCTTTTGGAAAAAAAAAAAAAAAAATTGGTAAATATGTAATCTGTCAGAGGAAAGTGAAATTTTTGAATGTCAATGCATGCTCAATGTTGGATAAGATTCATTTACTCAAAATTATAAACTGTAAACACTACAAAAAATACACTGCCATTTTATTGTTACTTTAACATTTTTATGTATAAGAGAATTATTTATTTTACACAATAAAAAACTTATTTAAAGAAATTTTCTTTATTAAAAGAAATTTTACACAATGCTAAATAAATAATTTTTTAAATTTAAAATTAGATCTTCTACTTTAAGTGAAATTTGTTTTACATACAAAATCATTCAAATAGTATGCAAGATAAGATTTTTTTTTTAAAGATATACTCTGTTAACTAGTAATTAACTTAAACACTTGTGTCAATTCATCGAGTGTGTGTGCCAGCATCTTATTTCTAGGTGAGTGGGGTAAAGGGTTAAAAATCCAGTTGTATAAGCAAAATGAAATAAAGACATATCATTCTAAATCTTAAACTCCTTTTACATATTTTTGATAAATGCAAGACTTTGAATTTTCAGTTATTAATCTGCATTGGGACCTTGGGTTTAGAGCAGTCTTGAAAACTGCATAAAAGATTTATTCTCTGCATCATTAATTGGAATGTTGAAATTAAGGTCCAAGCAAATATGAAAGTGTTCACTAGTCATGTTATTTAGTTTACCAAATGAAGAATTTTATGAAATCTGCAAAGTGCTATTCATATTTTGTATCTTTAAACAAAATTTAACTTTAGGTTCTTAAAATTCTTAGCTTAATGTTTAGATTAAACTTGCAATGTGTTGTAAACTTGATGCTAATTGTTAGAACACTGGTATTGAAAATATCAGTCTGTGGATTTGATGCCTACAGTTTGTTTGAATATTTATAACTTTATAAAATGAGCTGTAAGCAGTATATTTTAAGTAGCCAAATAGTGTTTTCTAGTCAAGTACTTCTTAATTTGCTATTATTTTTGTTCTTTTTGTGGGTAATATAAATATTGCAAGTATATATAAACAATCTCTTCAATTTTAAAGGTAGTATCTCTTAACAGCCACTTTATCCCCTGCCTTCAGTCTGTATAATTAAGGTTCCCTATTGAAGATTCTATTTATTTCAAATTTTATAATAATTTTTATTATACTACACAAAGAATATAAACAATTTTAAAAACAAAAAAATTCATTTTCACAAAATAAGTACCATTTTATTTTTCATAAATTTAAGAACTTAAAGGATAAAAATACTGTTTTTAGCAATTTATCCTTACATTTGGCTAACAAACATGTATAGATACATGTTTTCTATATTCTATACATGTAATCTCAATATAAATGTAGATCTACATTTATATTGAGATTATTTAAAGTAAACAAAGGTAAATTAGAGTATTAAGAATGAACAAAATGATAAATATTTTTAATTTTGCTAACTATCATTCCATTACTCCAAGCAATAAAATAAATTGTCATGGAAAGGAAAACAATGGCAAATAAATATAGAAAAAATTAAACAAAAAGTAGCTTTTGTAAAAAAATCTGGAAATCTTGTACTATTAGATGATTTAAATTACTAAAACGTTTTAATTTTAGCACATTATTAAAAGTAAAACTTATTCAAAGGCACTTTACTATCACCTGTCGAAATAGAGGGCAAAAGAGGTATTGTGATAGAAATGATGGGTGTGATATTGTGATAGAAAAGAGCAGGGACAGAACTAGGTTCTTTTGTGCCTGTAGCAAAACAAACTGGCATGCACACCTACTAACAAATATAGTGATAATATATAAACATGCTTTCTATGTATATGATATATTATAAATGAACTCACATTTCCCAAAATAAGATACTAACAACCTTATATGTATTGCATAAAAAGGAAAGATATTTAAATCATTACTTTCCTAGATTTAGTATCTGCAAATAAGTCAATGACTTCATTATTATTTACGCTTTTTGTGGTTTCTTTATCAATACAAAGTACAAGCATATTCCCTATGATTTTATGACTTTCGGCTTTCTTCACACAGAACTGTTAAGGGAAACTGAAAATTTTTACAATTACTTTTTTTTAAAATTCTAGTTTGTCTTTTACCCTACTGTTTAATTATTGAATTTTGGAAATTATTTTTCAACGTTTTGTTATTTCTATAAGGGGCAAGTTGTTTTTGTGCAGATCTTGCTCCTTTAAAAAGCATTTTATGCACAATGTGGCACACTTACGACTGATGTGCCCACAGCAAATGCCTCTTTTCCCACGTCCAAGTTCCAGCCACAGTTCAGAAATCATAATTTCCATTTGCTAGAAGCAATTTGACAAGATTTCACAAGAGTTTGATGACTTTTTTTTTTTTTTTTGGTTCTTGAATCTTGTGGTCACTTATTTCTTGCAAACTGTTGATTTTAACTGTTCAGGAACACTAAGCTAGGCATGATTCTGCTTTTTGGGATGATATATACTCCAACTGCTTTCCACTTGCGGTTTTTGAGTTATATAGATGAGGTCAAAATGCCATCACGATTTTTAGAAAGAAAGTTGGGAGCTTTAAGAGACTTTGGGTTATGACTGTCTTAAGTTTTGTGTAGGATTTTTGGTGTTTGACAATGCTTTTGTAAAAAAGAAGTCAAATACTTGATCTCACTTTGAAATATTTTCTTCTGTTTGATATTTACCAAATCAGCAGTATAATTGATAAATTTTGCAGTAGTCACTTAGACTTTATTTCTGACACCCACATATTGTAAGAGGTGATTAAATTGAAACATTATTTGATTTTGCAGTCAATAGTAGAAAGTAGTAGAGAGATGTATGTATTTTTTTCTTTTTCAGGTTTAAAATGCCTCAAGTCAATATCAGTGAACCCCGTTGGGACCAAAACACTTACTGGGGGCGTGCAAAACATTTTTTTACTACAACCAATCCTTTAAATTTACTCTGTACCAATTCTGAGCTCGACAAAGCAAAAGAGATTGTTACAAAATGCAGGTTAGTTTTTAAATCTTATTTTTTTACTAGTTAGGGATGAAATGGATATTGATGGGATGTTAGTTAGGGATGAAATGGATAATAATTTTACTGAACATTGGATATCCAGAGCTACATTGGATGCCAGATAGAGATATTCCAATATCTGATGGATATCTGGTGCTAAAATTTTTTGTTACATTTTAAGCAAGATATCCAATGCTAAAATCGTTTGTTGTATTTTATCCATTTTATATATCATACCAAAACGTTTTGCATATTATTTAAAAAAAACTTATTATATGCATCAAAATTTAATTTACCAAGGCTGTTTGAATACATATTTTTTAATAATGCCATTATATGTTTAACAAAATTAAAATTTCGATTTATTTTGTATTTTTACTATATTGTCATGGAAGATATATATATATATATATATATATATATATATATATATATATATATATATATATATATATATATTAAACACAATTTATGAATATTCCCTTATTGACAAAAAAAATTTTTCAAAATTATAAGTTTTCTTCCAATATTTAAAAAGTATGTATGGTGTTTAAACTTTAAATCAGTTTTAGTGCTTTTCTGAGTTAAATTTTGGAGATTAATAAGTAGATAAAATTAATTTCTGAATAAAAGGAGGAATTCTTTACAAAGCAACCTCATGTTTTTGCAGCTGGGCAGTCATTCTAAATATCTGCCTTTTATATTCTCTGGGATCCAAATGCCTTGATATCCCCTGCTCTGCTATCTTTTTTCTCATAACCGAAAATGGTAACCTTAGAAAGCATTCATTTTTGAGTTTGATTTTGGAGTTTAAGCTTGTTTTTCTCTAGAGGTAAAGTAGTGCATTTAGGATTTTAATATATAAAAAATATAAGTAACTAAAAGAATTAGTTTTATTAAAAATAATTGTAGGTATTGTTTACTAATATTTCTAAGTTAAATAAAGTACAAAAATATGTAACATTGTTGATTTTAATATATATAATAAAAATTAAAATTAGCTAAAAGCGTTACCGTTATTTATTAAAACTGTTTCTTACTAATATCTTTAGTTTGATATTAAAAAACTGCATTATTTTTTAAATGTCTAAAAGTATTATTTAACTATAGTACAAGTTATTAAAAAAATATTTTCTGTCATTATCAGTTAATATATACATTACCTATCTTTCTGAACCTACTAATATTTCCATCATAAAATGCTCCCAATCGACCAGTTATTAGTTGCATTATTAAACACTGTAGTCATATAAATTTCCTGACCCCCCCCCCCCCGACTTGCCAGCATGAATTCCACCAACTGCATGGGATATCAAAGCTGTACCACCTGTCTTAGAAATTTATTAAAGAGGGGTGCTTGCCTTCTTCAGTAGAGTTTTGTTTTACAATTTTTAAATCACAAATTTTTGGAAAAAAGAGACAGCCTCTCTGGCTTTATTTCTCCTCTCTCTCTGTCCAGGTTGAGAGAAAGTCTGTACATGTCTTTGCTAATGGCTGATTTATTTATTTTTTTTATCAATTACTATGCTACCTTATAAATTTGCTTTATTTTCCAAATATTCAGTTAATTTTTTTATACATTTAAGTATGTTAAAAATCGATAATTCATTAAATTATGAAAATCCAATTTTTACTGAGAGTAAAATTTCCACTAATGGATATCTCATTGGATGCCCATATTTTTAGTTTGGAAATCTGGCAGGATACTGGATGGCTGAAATTCAGCCAAATACAAGATAGCTACCAGATATCCATTTCATCCTTCATTGAAACATACAGAAATGTAATTTTTTTCCTATTTTTGTCATACTCTTCTATTTCATGTAAATAAATCTATAAAGTAGAAGCTAAGTGAGATGATATTTTATCTTAAAGGATATTAAGCATTTTTCGAAAGAAATATCTGAATCATTCTTATGTAATGTAAAAAATAGAAATTTGTTCTTTTTAAATACATTGCCTAATTCCATTTATCATTAAATTTTAAGTACTCTAGATGTATTTTGGGAGATAAAATTATCTCTGGGTGTTCATTTTGATTAATTTTTAATGAACTTGCTATTTAGTAATTGATCTTGGCAGCACTCTGCTTGAACATAGTCCTTGAATTTATATTTTATCTCACGTGATGAAATGAAGTGAGTTAAGAAAAGAAAGGTGTTCTATAAAAAGTGAGGAGAGTAAATGTTGATATGCTTTTGAGTTGAATTAAAAATGTTGCTTCAATAATCCCAGTGAGATTTATTGAGTATCTGATCTAATATTAACAACCGTTAAGCATCGAGTAGATGTACAGAGCCCCTATTTTAGGAATAGTTTATTTATATGTATTTTCAACATTCGGTGCCCAACGTGGGGCAGAATTAACCGTTGATTTGAAATAGTTTATTAGTCATGGAACTTTCGCAGCTTAAAATTACAAGAAAGGGCTTTAGAGTGACTTTTACTCCCTTCACAAATAAAATTGAAGATGAATTAGCCAAAGAAGATAAAGATCTTAAACTACTTTCAATTTTAGCATGTCAATTGAAAGACAAATTTGAAAGATTAGTTAGTTGCCAAGAGGCTGTATCCAGTGCTATTCTTCAAACAGAAAATTGTGAAAAGACTTTTGAAGAAGATTTAAAAGCAGCTGAAGAATACAGGGATAGATATTCTGAACTTATTTCTCTAATCAAAAGTTCAAGAATAAATCAATCAATTTATAAAGATGTTGCAGAGAAGTGACAGTTTAAGCTACCAAAAATTGAATTAAAGAAGTTTAAAGGGCGAAGCAAGAGAATATTTAGAGTTTTGGGCTCAGTTTGAAAAAATACATAATGACAAGACCCTTCCTGCTGAAGATAACTTCCAGTATTTGTTACAAGCAATTGTACCAAAATCAAAGGCAGCTGGAGTTGTGGAGAGTTTTTCAGCCACCGCCACCAATTATCCCAAAGCAGTGAAGCAGTTACAAGAGCGTTTGACAGAGAAGATTTACTGGTTCAGATTTATGTACAGGATTTATGAAGCATGGTAATGAAGAATGTGATATCTGGACGTGTCAGAATGAATTTTCCTATATTTCCTATTATACGATGAACTAGAAGGCAAACTTCAAGCTTTAGAAAGTCTCGGATACACCCATGAAAAATATAGTGATTTTCTTATTCCACTAGTAGAGTCTTGTCTTCCAGAAAATATCCTTATAGCATGTTAAAGGTAAAGAAGTAGTATGGATCTTTCGTAAAAAGAAGATTGGTCTCTTGCTAAATTAATGGCTTTTCTCAGTCAAGAAGTAAAAGGCGAAGAATTGGTGGTGCTTGCTCACTCTGGTCTTGGAGCTAACCAAAACACAAAAGAGGAACCTTTTGTTATGGAAAAAAGCCTAGAAATATCTTCAGCTGCTGCACTGGTAAGCATGGCAAATCAAGAGAATACGAGTAAATTTCGCTGTCTCTTCAGTGATAAAAGACATCTAAGCCAAAAATGTTTTATCGCCAGAAAATTAACTTTAGATGACAAAAAGAAAATTTTGATCAAGAAAGGTGCTTGCTTTTCTTGTTTAAGATTAGGACATACATGTAGAACTTGTAAATTTAAAACTAAGTGCATGCAATGTAATGGAAATCCCTACATTTTAATGTGTTTTGATTGTAGAACAGACAGGAAAGAGTATAAGGCCGCGGTTGTGGATAGTAATGTTTTATCCAATAATTGTGAGTTTGAAACAGTTCTGATGACTTTAGTAGTTAAGATAAAGGCACACAATTATGAATGAAAAATATGAGCTGTTGTGGACATAGGTTTTCAGCATTCATATTTGAGTAAAAGAATTATTAAAGATATTAAATTGAACCCTAAATGTAAACAAAAAATAATTCATATCCTTTATGAGGGAGAAAGACTGAACCCCGTTTGTATGAAGTGTATGGATATCTAAATCAGTAATTTGGATAACACTTTTTTTATATAGAAATTTTATCTGAAGATAAAATTTGTGGATTTATATCTAAAGCTAATGATATAATGCTGCAAGAGTTGAAAGATAAAAATTTGATAATATACAATTTAAGTATTAAAGATTTTGAAATTAATTTGCTGTTAGGAGCTGATGTTATTAGATTTATAATGACAGATAATTCTATGAAGTTTGCAAAGGTGAATGACTTCACACATCCCATGCGAAAGCCATAACAATAGTACTAATAGTGAAAGAACTTTTAATATTTTCCTCTTGTGTTTTATGAGTAGAGACTAATGAAGGGTTTTTAGATTCATCTGTTACAAGGGCTTCTACACTATACTTGAACTACTCTGCAGTATTTCAGCTCTACTGGAAACCTTTTGCTTATTATTGTATAAAACTGTAGCATAAAAGTTTTCACACAGATTTATATATGCCAATTTTCTCAACTTTGCATGAAGTGTAATTGTTATTTTTAAAGGTACAGTAATTACTTTTTAAAATTAAAATGTTCTAATACACCATTTACTTCTTTTATCTTTTACAATATAAAAGGTTTTACATATTATTTTTCTTTAGTGCCAGTTTAATCTATACTTTCCTTTCTTAATAACAGCTTCTAAACCTTGAGTTACAACATAATGCTAAGTCCTTGAATTTTTAATGGGTTGTAGAGAGTAACTTCATCTAGAGAGATAAAGTGGGGAAAGGGTTTTAAGTGTGTTTTAGAGAGGTTTAATAATATATTTTTTAGTTATAAAAGTATCTAGTTTTAAACATTTTTAATGTTTATGATATCAAAACTTAAATATTATATGCATTTGAGTGTTAAGTACAGAGAATTCTGTCAAATTTTGTGGCAAAGACAATGCCCTGGGATCTGTAAATTTTAATACCTCTCCTAGCATGTGTTTTGTCAACTTTAAACAGCAGTTCTTAGTGAGTAGGGCTAAACGTCTGCATACCACTAACAACAAATCAAATTTAGCCTATCTTTTTAACATTTAATAAATGGCACTTCAGCAATAATGGATATTAAAAAAAGAACTAGTAAAGATTTTTGTTACCTTAATGTAGTAAGGTTTTGTTAATTTATGAATTCTCTGATAAAACATTTCAAAACATATGTTCTTATTTCACCTCTCAATAATAGGTATTAACATTTTATATTATTAAAACTTAACTTTATAATTTCTTATTATAGGATATTACAATTTAGTATACTATTTTATAACAGTTAAATGAACAGATAAATGTTTTATTTTAACAATACCTCACATTTTATACTGAAATAAGCTGAAGTGTTTGAAAAGATGGTTTTGTCATTTGATATAAATTTTTATTGAGGATAATGTATTAGTAGTATCAAAGAGTGTTTCATTTCTACATATACTGAATAAAAACAAAGTTATTATCAATGTAACTGTTATTCTGTATTACATGTACTCTCATTTTGTAACATGCTTAAACCAGAAATGTTAAAAATTAAAACAATCCTCTAATTTGAAATATTTTGTTTTCTTAGATATCTGTATATTGTTATTAAGAACAAAATATAAATTCCTAGGGGCATGTTCCATAATCCCTTTTATGTATACATGTTCCCCTTTATTTATAATAAAATTATATGAATGTATTTGCAAAAAAATTGATAAAAATTGTTAAATTTATTTTGATTTTATTAATCCATTTCCATGAATCTAAAATTATTCGGTGAATAAAATAAAAATATTAGACAGTGTTTAGTCCCTTAAAAGCGCTCCTTTGTGTGGGCCTACGTATATTAATATTCACCAGAAACCTGCTGTTTTTGATACACTTTATAGTCAATGTTGCCTATTGCTAAGCTTGTTATTTTTTAAATAAAAAATTCAGGTTGTATAACATTCCACTCAAACGTTTTATTATCCAGATGGCAAGGAAACTATTGTAAGTGAATAAAATAAAAATCATATTTGACACTAATGTAGGGTGAACTTGATAATA
Source organism: Pardosa pseudoannulata (assembly GCA_032207245.1). Lineage (NCBI taxonomy): Eukaryota > Metazoa > Arthropoda > Arachnida > Araneae > Lycosidae > Pardosa > Pardosa pseudoannulata. The sequence goes on along the minus strand of CM063502.1, from coordinate 4,263,285 downwards.
TATTTTTACTTTGAGTAGGGTATAAGCATAGCGCATGCAGTGAAACAGGGTTTCTTAAACTTTTTGTAGTGGGGACCACATAAATTTTACGAAAATTTTGTTGAACCCCATGAGCATTGTGCAAATCCGACACACGAGTGAGAGAAACCGTCACTTGTACTTTAATATACTATTGCAGTTGTAGGTCATTAACTTTAATTTTTAATTAAGATATAAAAAGGGGAAAATTTTAAATAAAACTTAAGGATATAATACAATAATAAAAATAAATTTAAACATCAACTGTATGTACTGAGAAAACTCTAAAGCGCATGTGTTAACAAAACTTTCTGGTCTTGAATACAGAAACTTTGGCGCACTGACAGCAAATGTACGTTTTTATTATATGTTTAAGGATAAGTGATGCATGTCCCGCGACCCACAGTTTAAGAAATTCTTCTCTAAAATATACACAAGCTGAAAATCTGTGGGTCTGCAAATCCTATCGCTTGGAAGTCGGAATCAAGAAAAATGTTCCTCTTGAGGATGCTAAAAATTGAGGGATTCTCCGGCTGCTGCATCAGAAGGGTCTCTTACGCCCTTTAGAACAGGCGATTAGCTCGTCATGAGTTTTTAAAATATTTGTGAAATTATTATCAAAATTAGTTGGTATCTAAATCAAGTGCTTTAAATTTTCAACATTTTACGTAAATTTGTTGTATAATTTATTCAAGTCATAGGAAAACGTTGACAAAGATTGAGGGATAATTTATGTTTCTTAGATGTAGTACCTCTTTGTTGATTAATCATTTAATGCTTAAAGTGCGAATGAATGAAAAGCACAATTCCACGGTTTATTTCCTACATTGTGAACCATCCATTAACAATAAGGGATAATTTTAAGGCTTCTTTTTTAATTTAATTTGCCATTATTAACCTCTTTATAGCCATGCTCATTTGTCAATAACAATTTTCGTCTCATACGCGCTATTCTTTTTCCATAAATTTTGTTTTCCGAGACTATTTTTACTGTGAAAATTTTGATTGTATCGTACCTTTATTAAGCAATTTTAAATCTTTAAAAAAAATTACGATTAAAAGAAAATATATTTGAATTTTTTTAATTTATTTACGTTTATTATAAACGTTAAAAACACAAAAAGCATAGGATTTTTGAACAAAATTTCTCAAAATTATGTGGCAAATAATAGGTTAAAATGCAATAACAATTACAATAGTATTACCGTCCTGAATTCATTTGTGTGCCTTACAGATGTGTTAAAACCGTGTTCGAATATAGAAATTGAAAACCTAAGTTCCAAAATTGTATGGGATTGTTGCGTAAAGGTACAATTTTTGTGTAATATTATCTGTGTAATAGCATTTACCAGAAAAAGCTTGGCGTTCTTTGCTTATCGTACACCTACTTCAAGAATATAAACCTATCCTGTTTGCTTATGGTATTTCGAAACACCAAACGATAAGATGAACCCAAGTGAGAATCAGCTGCTAATAAAATTGACTTACGTAATGACTTTTACGACAGTTGAAAGTTTCGGATATATTTTATCAGATTTCTATTAAATACATTTAGAAAATAGTTTTCAGATTAAATGTACTGACTTATTAAGAAGGCCATACCTGCCAACTCGACTGGATTTTTCGGAAAAATCACCATTTTTGCCACCATTTTTGCCTGGTCTCTCGATTTTGATTTTTTTTTTTCTCGTTAATGTAGAAAAAAAAAAAAATCCCTTCTGTTAAAGAATTTCGGTGGATAATTTACCCTCTAATAGTTTTTCCTATTTTCGTCTAAATATTTCTATATATAAAGTGTTTGTTTATTTATATATAAAAACTGTGGAACCTGCTTTAGACGTTTCATTTCTGTGATCCCTAATTTTACCATATATGGATAATTGTAAAATTTCCTGTTCAAGAAGTGCTGCTTTTAAACATTTTCCTATATAGTACCGTTTACTTGTGCTAGTAAATTACCTTCATTTTACCGGTTCTAAGAGGTTTTTCTTGGATCAGACGGGTCAGACTAACCCGTTTACATGAGCAGTGGTTTCAACCCTCATTTCGGCGAACGATGGCACCGATCTTCGGAACCAGAGTTCGTGGGTTAGAATACCACTGTGGCATGGATGTTCGTAGCTGTTCGGAATCGGCTTTAAGCAGTAGGTTTCGATTTTATTATCCCTTGTGTTGCAAAAAAAGTAGACCGTAGTGCTCCAAACCAACCAACCCTCATTTCTATCGAATTGTCAGAAATCACTTTATTCCATCATTCATGTATTTACACAAAATGCAACATCTACGTTTCTACTTATACTATTTTAATAAATTACATGAAAAATTCATTAAAATATGATGAAAATTTTAAATATTTTACTCATTCCGATATTAGGAACAAATCTACACTAGAGTCGCTTATTTAGCTATGCAGTATTATACGTAATGCAGCAAATTTTGCTCTACAAAACATATTTTATATAATTAATGCAAAAATTCTAAATTGGGATTTTCTTTTATTTTACGATTAAATTATTTATTATATATTGAAATTATTCTTTATGTTAAAAATCTTTAGAAATTGTTACTTCATCTTTATATCCACAAAATATTCACGTTATTTATTTTTATAAAAGGTCCTCTTTTCTATTTTCTGCTATAGTCAATCTTAGCCACATATGCTGTTTGTTTAGATGAAGATATGTTTGCTCTTTCTTTAAAGGATTTTTTTTTTTTCGTAATCTTGATCGTTTGGTGACAGTTTTAGTTCAAAGATAGTGCAAACTTCTAAAAGTAACGTTAAATCAATTTGCATCGATGACGTAAGACAAAACTTTGCATTAAAAATTTAAAAATTCTGTTTTCCCCCATTGGCTAGGGCAAGAATAAAAACAAGAAAAAGGAACAATATAATCATAAACAGAATTAAAAAAAAAAGTTCGAAACAGTTCAAGTAATTGAAAGTTATCGCCCCTTAGTCCTCTCGTTACCCAATACCTTGAAGAGCTCCACAGGGAAATAAATGAAGAGTAGCCACTGCCTCCCGTTTAGGTTTGTCAGGTATAATTTTTAAAAGACAATTATTTCTACCGTATTTAGTCTCTATTTTAGAAAAGAGTTCACCCTGGTGCTTTGACTTCATACTATGTTTAATACATAGTTTAGCGGTGACGGATGAGATGTTTCGTTTAGTACTATAAATTTGCATAATCTTAAATGATCGGTATTTTAGTTGGTTTTTAAATCGAATTTTTTTTAATATATACTTAATTTCTTTTTAAAGTGAATCTTTGAATTAATTTTTATGCATTTAATATTTATATTGCGACCAGTGTATGTAAGGTATTTACTTTCAGGTAATTAAACTGGGACCCATTTCTTATACAAGATAAATTGGTTCCACCTGAGGAATGTCATTTTACTTTCCTCATGTAGTTCTACATGTACAGTTTGCAGCCAGAGAATTTAATTATTAATATATCTATTTTGTTATGGATGTTGTTTTGAATAAAGAAATATTTTGCGAACTACCCAAAGATATACTAAACACTGAACTTTTCTTTCCTTTGTTTTCAGTAAATAGGACTTGGTAATTTTCAGTGGTATTCGGAAGTTTTATAGTGAGATAATTATTATTTACGCTTTTTTTTTTTTTTTAAGTGGGAATGTCTCCCTGGATATTGCTTGTTTAATAAGTTCACATTTGTGAGATACACGAGGGAAAGCAGGTAAAATCACATTCAACTCACCTGTTTGATTTTTGTTCATGTAAATAACTAATAAAATTTCCTAAATTTAAAACATTAATTTGTTAGTTTTTTTTTTCTCTTTTACGACCGTTGATGAATTACACTGATGTAGAGTAACGAATCACACTCCTCAAATTTATTTATTCTATTGTAACCCTTCCTTTATGACACGCTGTTAAATAATGACATTTCGCTGTGTTTAATAGTTTTGAATTTTATAACATTTAATATAGGCAGTAGGTAATAATATAAAAGGATAGATTGTACCGTGGTTTGGTATACTTTATGGTGAATACAATATAGGGAATTCAGACCAGTTGGTATTTGTTTTTGGAGATGTGGTAGTTTGATAGCACTAAAAATGGCCGATTGATTGATGACCATGGTGTTTTCAGTGGGGATATTCATATGAACTCTAGGCTTGTTTTCTTTGTTTAGCACACGATGGCTGATTAATGATCAAAGATCATATGGAGATAGAAATAAGGGCTAAGATCATAACAAAACTTAGCTTCAGGTTTTAATTTTGGGATAGATGTCCTTAGTGTAGAGTAAAATGCCGAATTCGTGCGTTTGTGCCAGACTTTGATTCTGCCATTTGTATAATGGAGCATTAAACAAGATTAATCGTTTCATGCATTTTTTCTGTCCTCATGGTACCAAATTCGTCGTTTCTGGCCCCACAACAGGCTTCTTTACCTGTTTTTCCGTGACACTAAAACGTCTCTTCCTGCAAAATCCTTCTTGTGCATTTGGCTATACTTTGCACTTGCAATGAAATCAACTGTAATTTGTCACTTTGTTATCCTTTGTTTCTGCGGACTATACGTGCTCCTCGTCTTTCATTCTTCTCGTTTTCGTGTGGTAACCCTAGTCAAAGTAACCTGTGTCAATGTAGACCATAGCTCTCTGAACTAATCAACCTCTCGTTTACTGACTTAATAGTCCTCATAGTCCTTATGGCTTCAGGTTTTTTTTTTTTCACTGCCACTATCTAAACACCGAAATTATTCTTAGGGGAGAAAATCTTAAAAGAGTCATCGTTTCTGATATGTTGACACCAGCTCTTCTTGCATCGACGATCATCCCTTGTTCAAATCTACTTAAATCTTTCGTCTTATCAGTTTCAAAATTAATTTCCTTATTAAACTACCTCGTCTAAATCTCAGTGTGCTGTTTAATGTTGTTTCTAATATCACTTGCACAAGGACCAGAGGCTCAAGTGCTTGTGGAGGATGCAAACATGCAAAGTGGAGGATTGCGGCCTTCCTTTGAAGGGCACCGCTAGAGTGAAAGAACGATTGTTGTTCAAAGTGAGTCCTCTTAATTTAAGAAGAAGACTTTCAGGCTTGGCCACTCAGAAGTATTGTTTGAACTTGGAGAACATGACCATGAACTTATTCTATGGGCCCATCTACCGCTAATCCGAGTCTCAAACCTACAATCCTCTCATTATGAGCTCGACGCCTTTCATTCTCAGTGTTCCTTATATAAGCTACTCTGCGTTGTTACGTCAGTCGAATTTACTGTTAGACTGGTTTATTTTCCAATAAGGCGACAACAATTTTTTGACCACACATTAAAATTATCTGAGTAATGACTAAATTATTTTCCCCAGTTTTAATGCCTATTTCGCAATGCAAACGAAGCTGCAAATTTGGGAGCGCAACAACTTAACTTTCATATGAACGAGATCACTGACTTTCATTGTCTATCTGTGCTGTTTGCATAAATCATCGCAGTGTCCGAGTTTCTTAGCCACATGTTTTGGAAATTAACGGTTTCGACTATTTCAAACATAATTCCCACGCCCATCGCTGGGATCGCTTTTGGGTGTCTTCGCAAACCACCACTCAACTATTTGTACTTTCATCCCTCAGCCTGGTTTTCCTACGGCTAAATGATATTTTTTTTTAGGGGTTCCGGCTTCTGACTGTCTTTTGTTGGATTGATTTTATTTCGTATGTGGTGGCTTAATGGACTCTTTCTGAATAAAACTCCTGCAAATCAAATATGGGCTGTAATTCTTAAAAATAAATTAATAAATAAAAATTAGTGTTTACAAACCTTTAAGACATGGTTTATATAAACTTTGTACACAGTTTTATTCCAATCTCGATGAAATTTTGCACACTGGACCTTAACTAGAAAGAGGGATCTGTTGTAAATTTCCCGAGACTTTTAAGTAATGAATCAGATCATTCAGAGCTCTCATTTAGTCACCCTTTTAAAGTTTTTCTACCGAATCTTGGCAAAACGGCCCGAGCACTGATGTTTACTTAGAATTTTGGACATTTTAAAATTTCAAATTTTTTATTCTGAAAGGAGTTGGAACAAAAATATGAACTGAATCGTATAGCCCGAACTTTTCTCAAATATAAAAAAATATCGTTTATTACTATTTTTTTTTTCTGATAGGTCTATTTTGGACTAATTTTTGAAGCGGATTTTTAAATTGTTCTGTACACTTTCGTAATTCTGCTATTTGGTACGTTCTTGTATCGTGGAAAAAAAAAATCCACAATTTTCTCTCTCAAACGGCGCAATGAGGAATTTGCACATGTGGGGGATTCGAACAACTTAGTATTTTTCTGATAATTCCAGACTCGTAGATTCCAAAAATGTTCTCAAAAATGTAAAAAACTGGGTCCATCGTTTAAAAAATTAATTTTAAAGTTAAGCGAAAATCACGTGACATCAAAACGCTCCGTGATTGGTTGTGATGTCATCGTTCATGACGACCAATATTTTCTTATTGCTTTTAAGCAAGCATTATTTTCCGATTTTGTTTTTGCAAGTTCCTGAAATTTTCTAGCTATCAAAATTTATTTTTATTTAAACCTAAAGGTTTATTTTATCGATCTAGATAACTTAGTTATCTCAATTTGTCATAAATGTCTCTTCTACCTGGTTTTACCAAAGGACAGTCAGACAACCTCCCGAAAATTAACACCATGTCAATGTTTTCGTTCTTGGGAAAAAAAAAAAAAAAAAAAAAAACCCAGATTTTATGGGAGCAGAAATACGGGGAATTAAAACCCAACGGTATGTAAAATCAGTTATATATTTATCCAATTTTACTTAACATGTATTAATATTTTATTCATGCTAATCAGAGCTTCTATTTGTAGATATAGACAAGTCAAATAAATATACATATATCATATACATACATTTGTAGTAGCATCGCTTTTTATAAATAGAGATAGATGTAATATATTAAAATAAAAATTAGAGAAGGTATTTATTGTGAGACCGGGACCTTTAGCCTTCGTGCCAAAGATCCTTAATAATGTCTACTGTTCAAATAAAAAACGAAATAAATCTACTAAAAAAATTACTAAAAATATATAAAAATGTAAGAAAAAAGTTTTAAAATGTTTAAAATTGGCCATACATCACTTTTCGTACGTTAAATTATTTTTATTATTCCATGTGTATTTGCTCTCACATCCTCCGTACTGTTTTGGTTTTCTGCTCTCCTGTTTAGGGTGGAGCCTAATATTTAAATCTACGCATCGTTTTCTTACTCCAACAAATACTTTATTTTGCCTTTCACCAATGTGGGCGTGTTGCATGGTGCTTAAGTATGCCTGCTGTATAGTATCATCGTTCTCCTCGGGTCTCCTCTATTTCCGACGATAGAAAAATTCAAGAACTTAATTTAAATTGTTGAAAATTGTTTTTTATGTTTATTTATTATTCTTTAGGCCCTTTTCGGATTTTTAATGCAATTTTATTATTTTTAAAACATTTATTTTTTGCTTTTTCAAAATTTTCAATTTTTTCGATTTTGATATTTTAATTCATTATTTTTTTGTTTATTTTGTACGGATGTCATGGCCGCAAAAATATTTTATGGTTTTCTATCCCTAAACTTTCTACTCTCGAGTTATTATGCTATGAACTCACGAATCCACCCTTCTATTTCTTTGCTCTTTTATGTGTTTATTTTTCGCTCGTTGTCATTTTTGTGCTTACTGACAGAAGCCTCTGGATTGAAAGCCTTTAGCCTTCGTGTTGCAAAAAGTAGATCGTAGAGCTCCAAAACCAAACTAATTCTTAAGAATTTTAAATTTGATGAAAAGAAATTTAAAATCTTTAAAAGGCTTTACTTAATTATTTATGCTTTTTTAAATAGCAATACAATTTTATTGTCTTTAATGTTCATGTTAAATTAAAAAATGTATAAAGTTTCTGAAATTAAATTTAATTTTTAAAGTAATATCATTATAATTATTTTAAAAATATTATATACTTTTTTCAAATTAGTCACCAATTTAATCGAAAAATATCACTGTGAATTAATTGATTCAATTAAGAAAGTATGCATCTTTGAAGAAAATATTTATAATACCTTAAAAATACAAAACTTTCCCCTCCCCCGAGTTATTTATTAGATAATTATATGCTTCAGATATTTATGTGTTTTACGATATTTATATGCTTTATCAAACATTTATTGTAGTTGAACTCTGTGATAATACTCGAAAATGAGCAGTTTTAAAAGTTAAATAGCACTGGTTAATCAATAGTTCTTTTAAAGGTATATATGTATTTTTATATACTTTACTTTTTCTAAACTAGTAATATTTAAACAAAAGCAAGCATTTGTTTACCTAAAAATGGTCTTCCCAAACCCATAGAGATGATTTATATGATAATTTGGGGTTTAATTTTTTATCCCTTTTCATCGCAGTTGTCCAGATTTTACGTGTATGTGGATCTTTGGAAACGCTGAAAAATATCTTCTCATTGCAATTAGTTGCTGTATTTTGACAGAGTGGCACAATACAACATTTATACTATGATTTTTTAATGCCAGACATAATAAAAACATTTCTATTATATGCGATACTTTACACAGAAACAAATTTAAAAGTCGCCTTTTAACATGTAAACAGCATAGGCGGTCGGTGTTGACATGAATGATGATGTCACATACTTGGTGGAGAAAAAGTATCGTTTTTGAGAGACGTTAACGAGTCCGCTATAAAAACCCATCAGAAATCCCTCATTAGGCCCCCAAATGAAAGAAAAATAGCTACTGTCCTGCTTACTTTTTTGTCTTCTATCGTTTAAAATAAAAATTAGAAAACATGAAAATTCCTCATTAAAAAAGGATAAAACTATACATTTTAAGAGTTTTTAAAAGAAGACTGAAGATTACACAGAAACATTTAATATCTTTGTGAATTTTAATGTGAAAAACGTGAATTTTTTTCCAGAACGTGTGTAATGCAATAAGTAACTTTACTTAAAGTTTTAAAAGTTATGGATTTTATTAATATTTTTTCTGTGTTTTCGTCGTTAAACAACCAAGATTTTCCTCAGACCATTTATTTCTAAACTATCGGGAGAAAAATATCTTCGATAACAGTGCTTTCTGTAATAGAAACCGAAAATATTATGTGTGTTTTCTCGTTCGTTATTATCTGTAATAAGCACATAATGTGCTAGATGTTCTATCTGAGGATTACTTTATCTTCTAACCAGCTGATTCTGATCCAGTTTGATATGTTAATTTTCAGATTTATTTATTGGGTATGTGTAGATCATCTCATCATAAATGTGGCAGAAAGTCATTGCTTACTAAATTTGAATTTTGAATTATGCTAAAATTAATAATTTGCAAGGTTGTTTTTATTGTTAGTTTACAAAGATTCTTGTGCTCATTATAATAGGACATATTTGTAGCAATAGTACATACTTGTAAAGCATTTTTTGTTAAAAAAATTGCTTCTCTTTACATTTGTATATAGGACATTTTGTACATTAATTTTCATGCTCTGGATGAGAAAAACAACTATGGCATTAGCTGTTATAATGTCACATTGTTTCACAGATAGTTTTCATCTGTCTGAAATATTTTTAAGTTGTGGCTCCTTTTTTTTTTTTTTTTTTTTTTTTTTTTTAAACTTATTAGATAAGAAACTTTTATTTTTTATTATCTATTTTATATTTTGCCCCCATCATTTGTGGTAGAGTTTGTACCATATTAATTAGTTTGGGATCTAAGTATGGCACCTACTGCTTAAAACCAATTGTGAGAAGTTATCCATGACAACAGTGGGATTCATATCCATAATCATTGGTACCAAAGAGCACCATCCTAGCCACTCTAGCATATGACTTTTATAGATGTGATATCACCCCCTCTTGACACTGGAAATTATGACACATTTTTGCTTGGTACGATTTTTGTTCTGATGTTGCAAGCTTTACCTTGCTTATAAGCTATTATTTTTCTTTTAACTTTTCAGTACATTATTTCATAAGAACATAAATTTGTGTTCATTTCAACAAAAGATTGTTAGTAAATTTTTAGTTGGCAAAATTGGTTTAAATGGTAAAAATATAGACTTAGGTATTAACATTAATTCAAAAAAAAAAAAAAATAAAATAAAATAAAATTATACCTGCAAATCATCTAAAGGGTGCTAGTATTTTTTATCAATAGTTCTTATAATAAAATTTTATGTTTAAAAATGTTATGTGTATATAGATACTCTCACATAATAAATTTATCGACAGGAGTGGAGAACCATTAAATCTTACTGAAGATGAAATTTGGCGTGCCAAACATGTTTATGACTCTGCATTCCATCCAGATACAGGTGAAAAGATGATTCTTATAGGACGTATGTCTGCTCAAGTTCCTATGAATATGACTATTACTGGGTGTATGTTAGCATTTTATAAGTGAGTACTTCAGTTATGCAATCCTTATGATTTTGCTTTTTATTTTTATTCGAGAAAGTATATCAAAAATATTTAGACTAATGAAAATGTCATGAAAATTTTCTTTATATAAGTCATATCCACAGACCTTTGTTTTAAACTGTAAATTATAGGATTTAACATTTAAACGACTAAAGTTAATATTTTAACTTATGATGACTTCATTCTTGGGAATTATTGTATGTATAAAAGTGTACAGAAATCTGTTAATTTTGGTTATACTTTTTACTTGTTTTGGATCTGCAAAGGTATAAACTATGTTTCTTGTTATTATTTAGTAATGTAGGACTAATAATATATATTTCTGTTAGATTGTATGTGGTTTCAAACATATATGTTCATACAGCTAAAATTATCCCAACATTGTTTTGTGAAGCCTTTTAATGGTGTCATTTAGCTGTTGTAGTTATTAGGTTTTAAACACCAACTAAACCTTTGTGTTGAATTAGAAGATGACAGATAGGTATGAATATAATTTTTTAAAGTATGCTTGGTTTAAATTATATTCAGGGGAAAATGTAACTTATTTTGTTCACAATCAAAGTATATTTGTTTCTGACTAAAATCTCATTGTTAGTTTTCTTTAGGCAATTGTCATGGTCTTAAAAACATGTAAATCAATTTATAATTTTCATATCTATTATGTGCTCATAAGGCTAAACAATAACAGTATCAGATCTTTGGTATTTTTATTTTTATTTCAATAGTTATCTGTTCCTTGTAATTATGGTGTTAGATGTATTATTGTTAGAATTTAGTTACAAGACTTGCACGACACATTGTAGTAAATGAAATCACAAGATATAAAATGAGATGTATTAATTTTAGAACAGTGTATATTAAACTTTCCTCTTATTGTAGATGTTGGTACATGAAAGTCACTGACTTAAACTTATTTCTGTCTAGTTAATAATCAAATGTATTTTTCCTATGTTTCTAAAACTTATTTGATTTGAAATGTTTAGGATATTATCAGAGTAGAAAGAAAGGAAAAAAAAAAAAGCTTATGATAGATTTTATGAGTATTGAATGATTAAAATTATAAAATTAATACTGGCTATTCTAAAATGATATATAAATATTTTAATTGTTTTGTTCACATGAAATTATTTTAAGAATTAGTTATTTCCAAATTTTGCCATTTGATCTAAGGATGTAATAGGGTATAATTTGTGTTTTGATTCTCAAATGCTACAAACAAAGTTTTTTAGTATTTACTTTAATATTATTGTACTCTGCATAAGAGATGAAGTTATGTCCTTTTTTGATGCAAATTGCAACATTTTTAATAACCTTTGGTTATTAGCAACTGTTAAATTTAATTGAAAAAAGCATTTTAATTTTACACATGGGTCATCTGGGTTTTCCCCTCATGTTTGTCTTGTGTGATAAAATATACTTATTGGTCTACAAACAATACTAATATCTTAGAATTTTCTGAATGTGTAGTCATCAAAAGAATTATATTGATATGTCGCCATTACCCTTTTTATGCCTAACTTAGTTTGTCTATTTCAGAGAGAAGTTAATTTAATATTTTAAATTTTAAATGAATTGGTCATTTAATAGAACTTCTTTTTTTTTTTTTTTTTTTTGTACCAGTTTAATAGTAGTATGATCTGAATTTTGAAACTTTTCTTTTAATGCTACTATTATAAAATTATATTTATGTATGCTTGGTATATTTTTTCAGAACTACTCCTCAAGTTGTATTTTGGCAATGGATAAATCAGTCTTTCAATGCTGTAGTTAATTATACTAATCGTAGTGGAGACTCACCTATTCCATTAAAGTATGGCCAACATTTAATCATTTCTTTCTTGCTTATTTCCAAACATTGCTACATATACTCTCCATACTAAATGTTATAACTCTAATATTAAGTTAATAGAATTAGGGTAAGCTATTAACTTAATATTAGATATTAAATAGATAGTTTTAGATATAAAAAAAAAATACAGAATTTCTCTCTGTATAAAAGTTTACAATGTACTGTAGTTCTTAATTTAATTTTGCATGTAATTTTAAAGAAAAGCAAAGTTTATTTTTTTATATATTAACATTTAATATTGAGTTTTATATTAATATAAACCTTATATTTATATAACCAGAAAATGCTTATACAAAAGTAAAGTGGTTTAAAAAAATTAATTTGCCACTTCACTATTTAATTGTAATACTAATTTTTAAAAACTGGTTTGCTATGTGAGCATTTCTTCAGTTGTTTTAATGTAAGGGATTACTTTAATTATTACCTAACAGAAATGAAAATAGTTGTAGTTATTTAGCACATAAGATAAGATCTACTTTTTATGCATAGTAATTTAACCACAATTATGCATTAAAAGACATTATTTACTAATATATGAACTTTCAGAGAATGTTAAAGTTTTATCCAGAATTTTATCCAGAGTTTTATCCAGAATTATTTTATTTCATGTAATACTTTCATGATTTCAAAATGCAGTGGTACAGCATTAGTTTCTGCTGTCCAGAAAAATTCCAAATTTGCCTCCCCCTTCCTTCAAAATGTTGTTATAAAGTTTTCTAGAGTGAGGAAAATATTAAGCTGCAAAGAGTTTTTTTCTCCAAAATTTAAAATTTGTCGAAACAAGAAAACAAAATTTAATTACAAAGGCATGTTTTTGATTTCTAGATTAATAAGTTATCTAAAAACAGTATTAGTAAAGAAATTTATTATGGCTAGTAGAAAATAAATATTCAGAACTATGGATTGTTTCACTGTGATACACATTTTTTTTTTCCTGAAAAAAATCCTTTTTGGAAGAAAATCCTCAATTTTCAAAATAAATATATTTTGTAATGTCTCCTTGAAGTTAATTCAAATAGGGATTTTGCCACCCTTAGTGAAGTGCTGGTTGGGATGAGATACACTCTTTGCTACCTCTTATAAGCTATGCTGCTGTCAGAACCCAATACCAGCTGTACATGTGGGCCTGGTACTGTCAAAAATAAAAATTGGTTATATACCTTTAGGAAGTTTTATTGGGAAGCGATTTGTGTTGTTCATATTCATCTACAAATATATTCAGTGTTCTCTCATAACTTAATGCAAATATATTAGGATTCATCTCTCCTTGACTTTTAATACTTTTTAATAATTATGGTATTTTAAAATTACCAGAATTAGATTACAGTTTATTTAAAAAAAATGTATTAAGTACAGTATTTATAAAAAAAAAACATTTTATACATTCATTATAAAGTATATTTTTTGTATTATGTAAAGCAAAATGTATATAAATAGTTTATGTAATTAGATTCAATACTCTTCTTTACAGCTATAGGTTTTGGCAAAGTTCTTAATCATTTTATGTCATCATTTGTATGTATTCCATTTTAAATATACTTAAATAGAAAAAAATGTACTATAAAAGTCAGAAATAAAAAGCTAACTTCAATAGGAATCTATAATATATGTTGTCAGCAGTGATTTGTTCATATTTGTTGATGTATATGTTGAATATCTTTAACAGCTTTACTTTATTTGAAGGACTTTGTACTGTTAATCAATTGTGTAAGGTTTGAATTCTCCCCCCCCCCCAAGTAAAGCACTTCTCTCACTTCCATATACCTACAACTTAAAAGAAGTTTTATACCAACTATAATAGAATTACTGAACTAATAATTGAGTATTCCCAGGTTTCCATTTGACTAACAAATCACCTACCCATAATATATAATTTTATGTTTATTAATAGTCGATAATTGAAGCCAGTGGTATTGTGCTAGTATTTCACGCTTCCAAGGATACGTTTGAGGTTCGATTCTTGGGCTAGGTAAGGTTGACTCAGCCTTCAGTGGATAAACTGAGGAACAAACATACTTGGTATTCTGTGTAAGGTTTGCCATTTAACTAGGACATATGCTTTGCACCTCAAAGCCCTATATCTTGAAAATAGTTTGGGACTGTAATCTATGGTCCCGTTGGGATGCTGTTCCAAGGAGTTTAAATAATTTTTTTTTTTCATTGGCATTTACAGACCTAATAGATATAAGTCATTTATAACTGACAAGTGGATAAGCTTTTATATTATATAGTGTTTTTTATGCAAACTGCTTTAAATAGAACAATACTTCAGAAATTCTGTAGGGGCATATTGACATACATTGGAAATGATTTGTGGTCATCATTTTAAATGAATTTGTAGTAGATGAATAATAAAACTGCTTAGGAAGAGAATCCATCTTTATTCTTCAATTGGCATAATAAAAATAACAAATTATCCACCACCTAATAATGAAATATAATGGTCAAATAACTAACATTGACAAGAGAATACTTGACAAATCACACTAACAAACTTCTGTTATGAACTCAAGATCTAACTCTTTGTGAAGTTGTGTCTGACTCACCAAAACGAATATAACTTATGCCATATTATAAGCAAACTATTTGGATATCATAAGTTATCAACTGTATTGTATAAAGGCCATGTGTTCCCCCAGATATGTAGGAATGAATATGAATAATACTATTGCATAGTTATATAAGCATATGTAAAAGTTAGAAGAATTAATAGTGAACTTGCCTAATATGAATGTTTTGTTAAAAAGGATTCTGGCTACATAAGTATTAGAATATAAAATTAGTTAATGTAATTGAAGTTAAAAGTGTATAAGTTCTTGGGAAATCTAACTTAATCTGTTTGCAATAAAGTGTTTTTTAATTGTTACAGACAATTGGGAACATCCTATGTGCTTGCAACATCTGGTGCTTTAGTAACAGCCCTTGGTCTAAATAATTTAGTAAAAGTATGTATAAAATTTCTTTCCTTTTATTATATTGGCTAATTGGGATATTACAAATATTAGCCAATTGGTTTTACTAATTTTAAGTTTAATTTACTGATCATAAGATAAATATTATTCAACAATTTGGATTAATTTTTAACAAGCTGCCTACAGGTCCCAAATATCCAGGAAAACTTGCACAATGGAAAATCAGTACAGAAAATTCTGAAAATGTCATGAATTCATAAATATAGTCACAAAAGAAAGTTTTTAGGTTTGAAGTCTGAAATTTTTAAGGCTTTAATCTTTTGAAACATTTAAATCTAAGAATTTCTTTTAAGACTGATGATCAAATCGATTGTTATTTCTTCAAATAAAGACAGCTGGGTGTATATTTTTTCTTGTTGCATTGTTAAGAAGAATTTCTGAAATGTACCACAAGAGTGACAGATAGAATTTCAAGGTTAGTAAATTTTTTGGGAAGAGAAAAGGCTTGTGGTTTTTGAGCATTTGTGAATTCAAAGAAGAAAGCAAGATTTAAATCAAAGTATTCATTTAAACCCTTGCTTTCTTTAAGTTTATTTTTTCTCTTTGATATTGTTTATCTATACTATTATATAAAGAGAAAAGATGTTTTATGTTTGTCTGGAATTACTAAAAAAAGCTACTGAACCAATCAAACCCATTTAGAAGGGTTGGGGGGTTTGTGTCAAGACATTATTCATTTTAAAGGAGTTCTTTTATTTTTAAAATTGCTTTTATTGCTGATATCCAATATAATCTAAATTTTAATTTAATTTTTAATAAAGCTTGTTTTACTTGTGTTTTCCTTAGTAATCTAGGATGGATGGAAAGTGGTATTAGTATAGATATAAAATATAAATTTTGTTAGTAAGTAGAGCATCCAAGTAGTGTATTCCTAGTGTAATCCTTCCAACTTTATTTACAAATATTTAGATTTTGAACAAACTAATTTCTAAATAAATTATATTGTATATTATTCAGGGGTAGTTTTGCTCTCTATTTATAAAGGATTTTTTAAGATCAATTTAGTAGTTTCAGAAGTTATCTCCTAAATAATAATTTTAATTCTAATATATTTCAAATGATGTGTAAAAGGCTGCTCTTCAGTACCAGAGTTTTTGTGTTTGAATCCCACTGTTGACATGAATGTCCATAGTTGATTGAAACTGTCCCAGTCTCAATAGCCCTCAAGTAGAAAAAAAAGTACACTTTAAGGCAAAGATTACTGTAGATTATGACAATTTTATAAAATCATAAATTGTAAAAGTTAATTAAAAATTATCTTTTAAAAAATAATATAAACTTTAAGTTTTATTAATAATAGCAGTTTATGATATTCCTGTGTTCCTGAAATAGATTTCCAAAACTCTGTTCCAAATGTTTAAAAGAAAATTAATTTTTTTAAAGTCT
Organism: Pardosa pseudoannulata; assembly: GCA_032207245.1. NCBI lineage: Eukaryota > Metazoa > Arthropoda > Arachnida > Araneae > Lycosidae > Pardosa > Pardosa pseudoannulata. Next base: position 4,246,609 of record CM063502.1, on the reverse strand, counting down.
GTTTATAGATTTAAATTCTAAGCTGTTAAGGTTCTAAGCTGTTAAAAACTTTGTGTCTTGCTACCAATACTACTTGTTCCTTCTTAAAACCCATGTTTCTAATTTCTTGACTACCTGGCCTGCCTGTCTTTTTGATGAGCATGTGTTCCAGACTGCTTCCTTACCAGTCAGCCTGCCATTACGCTGACTCTACTTCCCTCTGTACCTTTCCACCTGCACTGCTTGTTTCTTTAACAGTATCTGTCCAAATTCTCTAACCATGTGACCTGCCTATATTTCTGTTTGTCCATGTACGTGACTCCTTGCTAGCACCTGCATTAATCTCATGATTCTCATTGCTCAACGACAAGCTTGTTAGCATTCATAGCAATCTTGTTTTTCTTCCTGCTTTCCTCCCAGCTTGAAAGTTTTTTTACTTGCAAATTTCTTATGCTGTCAAGGAGGTGGCTAGTACAAGTAATATCTATAAGTATATACATATCTAATAAAAATAATTGAATAATATTGTTTACTTTAATAAATGCAATATTTTTTCTATAGTAAATGTCATCAATTCCAGTATGGACAACCATTTGGCTGCCCCTGGAATAGATAACGGAAATTGTAGTTGTATTTCCTTCATTGTATTTGACTGAACATTTGACCGGTCAGTGCATTAGGTAGTTAACTATCTCATAAAAAAGAACATCACTGAATATGGATATGTATAAATGATGGTAATGAAATTGGGACACAACATTAACAAATTCTTAAAACTCTACCAGCCTCAACCATCTCATTAGTTTTTTGTTTCTTATTAATTTTATGATTTTAAATTTTTAATAAACAGTTTTTACTATATTTGATGGACAATTTAATTGATTTTTACTCTGTGTGTATAGATAAGCAGATGAAATATAGAAAATGTACAACAATATTTTAACATTTAGTATTATTAACTTTTATGAAAGTGGGAGTGTTCAAATTTTTCCTTCTTGTAAAGGAAGGCGGCAGTGGTCCAGAAAAGGTGGAGAACTTCAGATCTAGTGTAATTAACCTTTGTTCAGTGAAGGGTTCTCTAATCTAAGCCAAAATTAATGGCAACTATATAAGTATTGAAAGAAAATTTTTTTAGGGTTATCAATTTTTGATTAGTAGTCAGATTTTTATAAGTTCATTGTAAAGTTCTTCATAAAACATACAACCCAGCAAATAGAATAGATTTTAAAATATTGATTTTCTCATTATTTTTATCTGTTAAAATTGTAAGATTTGTGAATTTCTAGAAGCAAATAATTATTAAATCATTTATTGAAAAGAAATATCTTTTCTTACAGACAGCTCCTCCTTTAATTGGTCGCTTTGTGCCATTTTGTGCTGTAGCTGCTGCAAATTGTGTTAACATTCCAATGATGCGTCTAAGGTGAAACTTTGTTTTTAATATGTACATTATGTTGAATATTTTAATTTTTCTTTGCCAAACAATGTATTTTTGTATCATCTATGAAATTTTTAATAATTTTTGTTTTTAAGAGGTATGTAATCAATTTGATTTCTTATGTTAAACATTCTTTTATGCTTTGAAATATTTCAAATTAACTTGGTAGTACTTGGCATTGGTTGATTCTCTGCCCTTTTTTCTTAAATGATACTAACCTGTCAATCCTAAAAGTTACAATGGGAAGACTTAATTTTATTGCCTCTTGTGTAACTGTTCACAGCCATCTATATAGAAGGCCTGCACACTCAAAAAAATGGCGGCAGCCGAAGGCGGTTTTCCTTCTATAATCCGCAAGTAAATTGTGTCATGCCTCTTACTAATCATCAAAATATTTTTTTCAAAAATAAACTAAGGATATTCAATTATTCACTAACGTGAATATTTATTAGTAGAAAATTGTTTTGCTATAGATATTTTATTTGTGTGTCAATTTATATTTTACTAAAACTTATTAGTTACTAAAACAACTTCCTATACTACACGGGAACAGATATGATATATAGATAAAATTTTTAGCAAAGAAATTACATTTGTAAAAAATTACACATTTTTTTTTCTTTTTACTTACCATAAGTATCATCCTTTACGGATCACATTAAAATTAAAAGAAATAAAATCCTTAAGAGTTATATTAAAGGCATTATTAAAAAACACTGCCTTAGTGTAAAATCATAGAACAATTTATCACTGATAAATTTCACAAACTCATGCAAAAATATTATGCTGAGGCAAAATAATTTCAAAATTTTTACAGTTTTATTTACGTACAACATCTGATACTGATTTGTACTACATAAACAATGAAACATAATTCAATAGTAAATAGAGAAAAAAAGAAAAAATGTTATTACAAGAATATTTAAGAATTTTTATTTTTATTTTTTATTTTTCTCTTATTGGATTTTTTCTTAACTTCTTCAATATATTTTTCAGTCACATTTTCTAGAGTAGTTATTCAGAAATATTTTATAAATAGTTAAAATTATATTTTTGGAGTGAAGTAAACAATCATGCAAACATAATTTAGAAGACCTATTTATATCATCTATTACATTTTTAAGATATGGTTAAGTGACTGTTGTTAATAAACTGAGTTGATTATCATTTGCTATAAAATTACTGTTATATTTTAATAAAACATTTGTAAATATCTGAATGCATAAATGTTACTTTAAGTGTAAATACATTTATTTTAAAGTTCCTCTACCTAAAGCATCTATTAATTAAAATTTAATTATACAATTAAAAGAGCTTGCAAATTTTATTTAGATAGGATTTTTCTACTTTTGGCTGTGGGATATAACTATTCAAAAAATTTAAGCATGTTTATTTAACTACTTTTATACAGGTTATATGAGAACCTACCTATTATAAAATAGTATAGCATTGAATAAAGGTTATATTTTTATAAAAATGTGTAAAAACATTGCTTCTGTCGATTACTTTAGACTATTTTTTTCTTACTTCTATAAATTTTTTTTTTTTTTTGGTAGTTTAATTTTTGTTAGATATGTCTTCTTTATGCTTCGACATTCAAAAGTTTAGATTGTAGAAAGTTAATATGAAGATTTGGAAAAAGAGCTCAGGACTTAAAAAATATGAAGCTGATAAATCAGAAACAATTTAAAGTGTAGATATCATTGATTCTACATAGAAATTTCCCAGTTGCTGTTGTGGTATGTGAAAGAAGTTGTACATCAACTTTTATTAATAAAGCTCCCTAAAAACACATTATTAGTCAATGAAGTAAGGAAACATTAATCTTTTATTGTGGTAATAAAAAAAGTTTTCCTTTAAGAGAAAACAGAAATTGTAATTTGTGAGGTATCAACAATAGCCGAGTTGCAATACACAGCAAAAATGAAACTTTAACATAACTTAGAATGCATTTAACTCATGGATATTAAATGTTGTATTATGTAATTATAAACTCCTTAATGAGATCTAACAATAAAATGAAACTTATTTTTAAAACGGCAGTTATAATATACACTATGATACAAAGCACACACTAATAACAAAACATTTGAACCATTCGGAAGTAGCGAACTTAAGAATTACCATCATTCTTATGATATACTTAATTAGAAAACAGATAATAATAGGAGAAATGATAGTAAAATTGCTACTTACCCTACATATAATAGCAACGTTATTTTACTTCCATAAATTTCTTTATTTTTTTTAAAGCAGTAATCGACAAGCATTCAACAAGCATCAACAGAATAAATAGAATACCGACCTCCTGAGATCACGTGACCGGTTTTCGGAAAATCAGCGCACAGGCCTTGTGTTTAGATGGCTGTGAACTGTTAGTCTTTTTGACTGTGACCTGACTAGTTACATTTGCTTATTTTCTCCCTAACTTCTAGTTTTCAATGAAGTATCTTTTAAAAAACTTTTAGTTTAGTGTATGTGTTAAAAACTTCATTGAAAAATAACTTGAGAAAAAATTAGTTAAAATTTCTTCCCTCTGTTTTTGATAAACTGTTATTGGCAAGAAATAAAATGATAAGTACTAGTGTCTAAGAATAGAAACAACTAGTGTTGAGGCTATGTTTTTTTTTTAATTTATGTCTTATATTTTAAATTGTATGCAATTTTAGTTGTTTAATCAACATCTTTTAATTTCATAAATCAAGTATGTTGCAGTTAAGAGTTATTTTATTGAAAATTTTTTATATCATCAATGTGTAATTTAATTTGTAATATATTTAATTATATACAGAGAACTGCAAGAAGGAATTCCTGTAATTGATAAGAATGGCAATAAGGTTGGTTCTTCTAAAGCTGCTGCTAAAGGGGCTATAACCCAAGTGGTATTCTCCCGAATAGCAATGGCAATGCCAGGAATGTGTAAGTCTAGCATAACACTTATTTTTAATAATTTAGTACTGTAAAAATTAACATACTAGCATGGTAATTGATATGGTATTATCAGCCTGATATAATGTGAAGTAATTATTAAGATTAACTTCTGAGTGTATCTTACACTGAGATGTTAAGAAGTTAAAAGTCAGAAGTGGGGAAACAATTAGGTTGTATCTGTACTACTGCCAGCATTTTAAATCCTACTGAGGCAAGAATGTTTATATCCATTTAAAATTATATTTGAGTAATAAATCCGTATCTAATTAGATCTTTTGCCATAAAATATTGACTATCACCCACAAAAATTGACCAAATAGAATAACTAAGAATTTTTCTTGTTTATATATATTAATGTGCACTTTTTCTTCTGTGAATTCCTTAGGCCTTGAATCAATTTTGAGATATCTATAAAGAAAAAAAAAAAATTTTCTTTGCCATCTTTTGCTTTTTTTAGTTGAAATGCATTTTATAAATAGATGAAATTGAGATTTACATGCTTATTTTTATATATAATTTTAGTTTAGTAAGATGAAGAATATGTAAAAAAAATATTAATAGCTATGTAGATGCTGACGATGAAATTCTACAAATTATTCTCTCATACTAATATTTATCAAAGCACTATTTTTCGTATCTTTAAAGAAAGGAGGGTTGGGAGCAATGAGTATATAGTTTAAATATACAGTAGGAGCTACTTAATGTGATCACAGATAATGTTTTCATTTATTGTTATGAGAATTGCAAAATCTAAGAAAACTTGTATATTAATGAATGTTAAAAAAATCTTTTATTTAAATAAATTTGTAATTGGCACTTTTGTTTATTGTTATCACTTTTACATATCTTTCTTAAATTTATTTTTCTTCATTTAGTTAATAAAACCTCCAAATTGTAAAAGCAAAGGTCAAGTAAATGTCATATTAAAGTTTACTTAAAATAATTTTCATGATGCCAATGTTTTAACAAAGAAGGACAAATTGCCTTCAGGCCATTCATTGTAGAAAATGTTAGGGGGAGGGTGAAATCAAGTGCTTGGGGATAACAAGCAACATTTCTAGCTTGGTAAGTTTGTTAAAGCAGGTGTAGGTATGATTGTACTGGAATTTAATGCAAAAGTATCTTTACAATCTGACATCTCTGAACAATGATGATCAATGCTGAGGTGAATCTTGTTTTAAGGAAAAAACAAAAAGAATAAAAAGCATTATATCGAGATGAAACTGAAGCTGAAAACCTTATTGAGAATTCTCCAACTGCTACCAAAACAAGCAGATTTCTCAATGTCTTACCTTGGGGTGCTAAACTATGCCTGTGATAAGAAATTTTGCAAACTGTACAGATATGAAACTTTTATCAGTAATATGCTAAGGCGCAAATTTTGGAATACTTTTTAATTGACTTAACTTAAGAGTTGTTTAAAGCAGCATTTGAATAAATTCTTTTTTTTTTTTTTTTTTAATTTATAGCAGCAAAAATAAAAGTTAGTAGTTACATTAAAAATTTGTGTTTCCTGATACTTTTAATTTGTTTTTATCAAATAGCATCTCTCCCAAAGTCACTACATTAAATTGCACTTAACTTTGTTTCAATGCTGACTGCCTTATGTAAATAGAAATAAAACTGAATTTTAAGTAAAGAATATATATATTTCTTTAATTATTAACATGACAGAAGAAAAAGTTATTTTTTCTTGTTTTAAATATGTCTTTCAGTCTTGCTTTAAACTTAATGCAGAATATTGATCTATATGTTATAGCATTATGTAAGTAATTTTTCTCTGCATTAAAAACTGAATTTATGATCAGTGTGTTAAATATTTGATCTGATATTTTAACATTTTTTTTTTTTTTATTATTTCCAACATATCATTGTTTTAAAACTTGATTATTTTCTAATCATTTAGCAACAGGAGGCAAAACCGTACAATTGGTATCTATATCCACATGTTTTATTATTTCATAGTTTTAAGTGTTTAAGAATTTAGTTAAGAAGTCAGAGCTATGTAGGGGTGGTAGAAGTACCAGTTATTCTTTAAGATATGTTTTTTCTAAGAATAATCACTATTTAGGATATGGTAGCTTTTTGAGACTCTTTAATTTTTCTGTCATGATTATATTTATATTATTAGTTTTTGTTTAACCATGTGACATTTTCATATGGTTTAAATTTTCATGTGTTTTGTGAAACCTTTTTGCAGCTTGACTTTTTGTGCTTTCTGAAATCATTTATCTAATGCTTGCAGTAATTAAACGTATTACCATTTATTTGTATTCTTTTATATTCTTTAACATGTAATTTATTTGGTTTTCAGTAATTCCACCAGTCATTATGAATTACTTAGACAAAAAAGGAGTTTTGAAGGTATGTGTATTTTCTTAAATATAAATTTTGCAATACAATTTCATATATTAAAATTTTTAAAGTATCTATTCCTGTGAGATTATAGTGAATCTTTTAGAGGGGAGAGGAGAGTACTAAGCCCCTCTTAGGTATACTGATAGTATTCATTTTCTCTAGATTGCTGTTTTGTTTCTTAAAAAAAAAAAAAAAAAAAAAAAAAAAAATTTATCAATCTCTTCGCATACATTTAAAATGAAGATTTATTTAGTGTAATTTCATGTTTTAAAAATATACTAAGTTCCCTAAAGAAACACTTTAATGGAAAATTAATTATTTTGTTGTTCATACAAATATGTTTTCCTTCCATTTCTTTACTTCTTTATCTAATAATCCTTTTTAAAACTATTGTAACATGTAAGTATGATTTGAAATGAAATGAAAATGCTAGAATATGAAGCATCTGGTGTAATTCAATGTTTGTTATACTCTGTCATTGAATTTTTGGTTTTGGGAGTTCTTTTTCATTTGATATGTAAAACAAAAACAAAATGTAAGAGAAAACATAAGATTTTATAGTTTCAAATATTTTTTGAAAATGTATACCTTAAAATAAAGAGCGTAAAACAAATTATAATAATCAACATACTCATTTTTTCAGTAATGCAAGAAAATTAACAGTAATGCATAAAATATTGTTGAATAAACTTGAAGGAGATAGAAAAAAAAAATAAAATGTTTACATTAAAGTTTTGATTCTATGTATGTTTATATGAGCCATTGTATTTAGAAAACTATTTTGGTTTATATCTTTCAAATTATATGCAGTTTTACTTGCTTTAATTTGTCATATATTAGGAGTTATTAATTTATTTTACATTATTTAGAGATTTCCATGGATAAATGCCCCTCTTCAAGTGGGTCTTTGTGGATTGTTGTAAGTATTAGTTTGAATTACCTTAAAATGTATTTTCATATAACCTTTTGATCAATTTGCATTTTTAAACAATAAATTCAGTACTGTAAAGTTTGAAATTTGTAATGTAGTGTTTGAAAGTCTGTTTAGAAAAAAAAAAAGGAAATAAAAATAAAAATAATATAAGGTATAATAAGTTGCAATAATATAAAGTATTTTTGTTGTATCACTATGGATGTGCAGGATTATTTATTTTAATATAGTTTTCTACATTAAAAAAAAAAAAAAAAAAAAAAAAAAAAAAAAGGGCGTATACTTGTCCTGAAAATCCTGAAATTATTGAAAAAGATTAATATAACCCAAAAGGATTTGGATTTATTCTGAAAATTTAAAAGTTGTATCTTTTTGTAAAATTGTATACTCTTTGTTTAGACATGTGGTACATGCTTGATTTTAGACTGAAAAAAAAAAAAATTATTCTGCTACAAATGCAATGTGATTCTGATGCTAAATACAGAAAATAATACTTAAAAAAAAATGCTGCAGAAAACTTAAAACTTAAATATTGTATGGCAAGATATTTCTTGCCTCTAGAAAAATAAGTGCCAGAATTTTAAGAAATTTTTGTTTGAATAATTTTATTTTAAGTAACAAAAAATTTTCAGTAACCATTTTTTTCTGTGAAATGGTAACCATATTTTTTAAAATGAACTGTACTGTATAAAAATTGTACACCAATCTTCCAGTGAGTATTTTATTTATTTTGTTTATTTTTTGACACAGATATTATGTATTTGACATTTATAACCCCTTGCATTCGACGGCTCCAGATTGGAGCCATTTAAAATTTATCTTCAAACTTGACGGCTCCACTACAGAGATAATGCAAAATAATTAGTTTTTACAATTTGTTTTGTTTTGTTAAAAACTGAAAATTATTTGCATTGCATCTGTTGTGGAGACCTTGAGTTTGAAGACAAATTTTAAATGGCTCTGCTCCAGAGCCCCTGAGTGTAAAGGGTTAAAATAGTTCTCAATTTATCATCATTTGAATTAGATATTTCTGCTATTTTTCTGTTAAAAAAATGTGGAATTTCTTAATTAACTAATAGATTTTAGTTTAACTATTAAAATTGTGTGTAGTATACTTTCATCAATAAAAAATACAAATGTATTTGTATAAAATTGGTATAGAGGTAGTATAGTATATATTTTAAATTTGTCTGGAAATTGACCTGAATAATTTCATGAAACTTGATTTGTAACTAGAACTAACCCTGATAAAAGCTCTGTAAGTTTTCTTATATTTATTAATCAGTTACTGTATATTTCTGAATATAAGTCGATCTGTATGTAAGCCCAAGATACGATTTTCCTTCAAAAATTTACCCAAAGTTCAAAACCTGTATTTAAGCTGAAGTGAAAGAAAAAAAAAATTTCTAGAACTTTCAAATATGTCACCAAGAAGATGAAAATATCACCAAGTAAATAAATCAGGGGAAATATTTTCCAATCAAGTTGCTTTAAATTAAAATGCTAGACCAACGCTTCTCAAACCTTTTTCCCCGTAGCATCCAATTTAAATACTGCAGAGGTAGATTGCACCTTGAGATAAATACAAGAACTTTATCTTAGCACATTTTGAAAATGGCAAAGTAAAACAACTTACATTTTAAATTTTAATTGACTTCATGTGTCTGAGTTAATTTCACAATTTATACTAATTTATCTAGATTATTGCCACGGAGCACGGTTTGAAAATTGCAGCACTAGACCATGTGACCAATGTTATTTTTACTTAGATGCCAACGACAAGTTTCAATTCTGGAAACCCCATATAAAAATAACTTTTTCTTAAATTTAATTTAAGCAGTATAAGCTTAGAAAAAAAAGAAGAAAGATGTTATGTTTGGCCATTCATTGATTACTACTGTGTTACATGGAATTGTGTCTATTAGAAGATTTAAAGATCTACTTTTGTTATAGTACTGTTGTTTTAGAGCGATTATAGCACAGATAAAGAGTCATTTTAAATTTATTTTTCAATTTTTATGTTTTCTCATTTCAAAAATTTTTAAGCTTTATTTACTTTTTGTCATGCATTTTTTTTGTTGTTCTTTACTGCGTTTTATGTACTGTTTCATTAATTTTTACTGATTTGGTGACTTTTTGTCGCTAACTTCAAAGTCGAAAAAAAAAAAAAATGAATTACATCTGTTCCATGGACCCATATATAAGCTGATCCCCCCACCCCACCCCTTTATCTTTAAAAAGCCCCAAAAATTCTCGGCTTATACACAGAAATATATGGTATACACATATGCTGTAGAAACTAAAATTTTTATATATGAACGTTATATGAATTTCAGTTTATATTAATATTTTATAACATGCATAATTTACTTTTCTTCTAGCTTAGTCTTTGCTACACCACTGTGTTGTGCTCTGTTTCCACAACAAAGGTAATTTATAGAATTTACAAATTTAAATAGTTGTTTATTTGTTAACGCATAATGTAGACTTAAATACCTTTAGCATTTTTCTAGTAATGGAGCTAATGTGGTATAACATGTAACAATTATATTTTTATATCTCACGTCACATAATCAGCCATAGAAGCTGGTGATTTGCTGCAGTGATGGTTTAACAAAGTTGTCAGCAACCATTTAAGTTCACCTGAAATTAAAAAAAAAAAACTATCCTAAATTTGTTTTTCTCGGACTAGACCAGCAAATTCTTAGTGGCAGCCAATTTTTGGCATTATGATTTTTGTTAGTATATTTTAAATCAGCCTACAGAGTTCCAACAGAGAGTTTATTCTTGCTGTCCCATTGAAGGTCCTTATTTTCATCCTAACATATTCACTCAAAATTATAAACTCATTCCATTGCAAACAAGACAATGGCCTAGAAGAAAAGACTATGAGTTTGAGTTATAAATGTTCATAGCCAACTGGTATAATTAGTCTAGAGCACCATAATGAATTGTAGATAATTCATTATGGTGCTCCAGACCAAATTTTTGTTCTTTAAGCAGCATCAGTTAAGAGAGTGTAATAACAGTGAGAAAACTATGATAGTAACTGAAAAAACTTATGCAATATCTCAAAATGTTTTATGATATATTGCTGAAAACTGAAGTAAAGCAGATTACTTTAGACAATTCTTCAGGTTTATTCATCCTATACTATGTTAGACTGGTCTAAGCTCTGCCCAGGACCCAATGAATAATTGTACACTTTTGCTTTATCAGTTGCTTTCAGTTTTATTAGTGTGTTCTTTGTGTTAATATGGATGCCTATTTGAAATACCTTATTAAAGTTGATGCATACAGACAGAAAAAAAATGTTTAAAAGTTTTAATGGTTTAATTCACTTTACTAAATGATTGTGTTTTAATTTTTTATTTAAATTTACAGAACATATTTATTAATATCATAAGATATAGTTTATAATTATAATATCATTATTTATAGCATTCATTCAGTTTTTTGAAGTAATTTTTTATATTTAAATTCTTTTCAATAATTCTTTTGAACTTTGTACTGGGTTAATTTTTAATATTTTTAAGACATTTATATTTATATCCTTTAAGTAAAATCTAGATATTTTTAAATTAGTGGTATTGAAATTTTAATATTTAATTATATAACCCATTTAAACTGTGTAAAAGTTTTGTTTGTAAAGAGCATATGTTTTTCCTTTTTCTAATCTATATATTTTATGTTTTATTATACATTCTAATCTCTAATAAATTTTAATTAGATATTTGCTTTTGATACGTTTTTTTTAGAATTGAGTAATTAAATATATTAATCTTTTAATTTTTGCAAATGTTTAGGTGTTTTATTTTGTAATATTTTCTTTTATTCACTCTTACTCTGCTTCCCAAGTTACCTTCTTCTTAATTTATATTTTTAAAGTAGAGATTTTGAAATTATAGCTATTTAAAAAGGTGTTTAAAATTTTTGTGGTGGTTTACATTTATCAAAAATGTTAGTCAATATGTATTTCATTTATATATTATTAATAGATTTTTCTTCATTTATAGCTATAGTAACAGTAAATTAATGCTACATTATTATTGTTGCATGTATCATAACATAATTTAGGCTGTGATGCCTTGGAAGTAGTGATATTATTGTTTTGAAAGTGATAAGACTAAATTATAATATGCAATGAAATTTTTAGAGACAACTGTTTATCAATCTCAGATGTAAAGTAACAATATTTTATTTAAACAATAAAGATCATTATAAATGTTGAGTTTCTGTTTACAAGTGATTCTAAATGGGTAATATAAAAATTAAAAATTTGAACATATAATTGTTTTATTTCAAGACATATTTCATATATGTATTTATTTTTTTTCAGTTCTATTTCCATTGATAATTTGGAACCAGAAATTAAAGAATGTGTTGAAAAAATGAAGATAACTGATAAAACCTTATATTATAATAAAGGTCTATAGGTTTTTAATTAAAGGTTGTTGTAGGATTATTAAAATATGTGGATTTTGATTTGTGTTCTGGTGTATTTTATAATATTTTTCACTGTTTTCCAGTTCTATATATTTTATACAATATATTTTACTATGTTACCTTTAGTTTAGATTTATAAATATATTATGCTACAATATTTTGATCTTTGTCTTACAATTTAGTTAATATGACTTCCTTATTTTTGTCGCCATGCTGTCTTCATTTTATTTTATTTTAAAAATATGAAAAACTAGTTTTTGCATTTGAGTGTGATCTCAATGTTAGAACATCTTTTATTCTAATATTGGTTTCTTTTTCTGTATTATGTTATGCACAATATTGTCCAAATTAAATAATACATTCAAATGCTGTGATATCCATTTTTAGAAGAGTAATTGTATTTTTTGAATGATTTCAACAGTATTTATGAAATATATATGCAATCATTGTTGATAATATTGTAGTGTGATGATTATTTATGATCTCAATTCCAGAGAATTTATTGTACTCAGTATTTCACATTTTGTTTTATCAATGTTGAAAATAAAAATAAAAAAACTGGTTTTTCTCATTTGTATCATGGATTAGAAAAGTCTAGAATTACATTTTTGCAAAATATTAAAATACGTAGTTTAAAGGGACTATTTGTCTTCATAAATTTGAAAATTTAGAAATACAGTCTAGTTTGAAGTTTATATAAATTAGTAGTATTGGTAATAGAAAATTTCTTTGAATACCGTATATATACATACACACACATATTCACACAAAAATCCAGCAGAAATAACCTTTAAAAATAATTAAATTATTTAGTACAGAAAACTTAATAGAAGATAAAGGTTTTTAGTACTAAGCACTTTTTGCTTGTTTTTTATAACTTTAGTTCAAAGAAAACCAAAAAGTCACTGGAGAAAATTATCATTTTTAAGAGTATTATGCTATTGACTTTCTAGCTAACATTCATTAGTTTATATTTGCATTAAATATTTTGTTACTAAGAATACCTTTAAGGTGATTTTTTTTCTTTAGCTGGAAAAAACAAATTGCAAACAAACTTAGTATATCTTATTGAAAAAGCAAATTTGTATGTAAATGTTTTTAAATTCTTCTCATCTATACATATAAAAAAGATTTGAATCAAATGAAACATACTTTTATTCACATTATTTACATCATTTTCTTCTATTCCTTGTTTCTATATTTTCATCTATTCTATTTCTATCTCTCTCTTTTTTCCCAGTTTGTTATTATTTTGACTAATCATGATTGTTAAAATGAATAATTAGTATTATAAGTAATTTTGAATCTATTTTAAGGTATTAATTTTAATGCCAAATTTTATTATACAAGTACCAAAATTTGTAACTGATGATTAACTACTTATGGTTTAGAATTAAAACAGGCAATGCAATGAATTCAAAATTTTGTATAGACAAATGTTTTAAATTAACATGTTATTTTTATAATTCAGAATTATTTTCATTAGGTAATTAAATTTCTTTAATAAGTTTGAAAGGTCTTCTTTACACATATACTCCTTCCTTTCTTACAAACTTTCTTAATTTTTGCAGCTATCTAAATTAGAAACAACTTTTATTTTTTACCAATTATAGATTCTACTGAAAATGATATATTCTTAGCTTTACTGTCTCCAGAATTTTGTTTATTGTATGCTGTATCTGATCCACTATCGTCATAGCTAATTTTTTTACCCATATAGCTTCCGCTGTTGGTATTAATGTTAGGTATTACTTGATTAAAGTATATTTCTTCTTTTCCTTTAGAAAAACTTGGTTTTAAGAAGTTTTCTGTTGCTTGCTTTCTTGACATATCTATTTTTAGAGCTGTTAAATTTGGTATTATAAAACTCTCTGTGAAGATAGGAAAAATTCTTTGACAGTAGGTTGGAGATAGCAGTGCATCAAGTTCTTTATCTGCGAAACACCTTCTCTTTCGGAGACGATCACATGTTGTTGGAAGAACAAGGGAAGAACTTGTTGACTCTTGGTAGTTTCTTCCTAGAGAATATTGAGTTACTTAATTTTAAAATGTTTTCTCACATTTTATTTACTTATATATAGGATGTTAAATATTATGCAAACATACATAAATTCATCTGTTGATTGATGAATTTCTAATAAATTATAAGAAATGTAACGACAGCTTATAAAAAAATTGTAATTGTAGTTAAAAAAGTTTCCACACAAAAGGAAAAATTTAGTCTTAATCTTTTCTTCATCCATAATGATGATATAGCATTCATTATGGTCTAAGAAGATAATTCTTTCTATCCCTCAGTTTTTTTCATTCTTGTATTATATTTATTACATTGGATTGTCCATTCCCAGATAAAAATCTATAACCTAAAAAAAAAGTTGTTTAAGGATTGGTGTTTTAACTTTAATTTATTTGAATTTGAATAATTATAATTTTAATGGTACTGGACTATTTGTTTTAGTGCAATTGTAGCTTCCTTGTTCAGTTAGTAATTATAAATTTTATATTTGCAATTAAAAATAAACTATATTACAAACCAGATATAGTTAACCATTTATTAAATTTAAATTTTATTATTAAAGGTTTCTGTAGTGAGCATTATTTTGATTGAACATAATATTACAGGCAACAGAAAATATTTTAATAGAAAATTTTGATAACATCGTTTGTTTCATTTCAGTAAGCATTTCATGTTTAGCCATGCCTTTTAGTTTATTCATGAAAATATCACTTATTACCCACTTTTAAGTATTCAAAACACTTGAATTATGCAATAAAATTTTTTGTATGTAGTATTTTGTTAAATTAATAGGTTTATTAAGGAGATAGGTAATATTGTAATGCAAGTTTTCAGTGTTAATATGAGAGACTTTCCAGAAATAAGTTTCTTTTCCCCCCTTTTTTTTTAATTACACAGAAACTTTATTGCAAAAACAAATGCACTATGACATCATGAACTATAAAATGGCTTAAAAATAAAATAAGATGGAAACTAATTTAAACTTTTTTTAAAAAAAGGGGGGGGGGAGGTTGAGAAGTTTTCCACAGTGGTGCAAAGAATTCATGTACCAATATCCATGTATATAAGTTTATGAAAAATTTTATTTTATGTGGGTATTTCAGATTTTAAACCTGATGAATCAAGCTCCACTGCTTATTCTATCTAATTCTAAAAGTGACTCCAGTCTTAAAAAAAGCTCTTTACACTTATCGGTTGTTGGGGGTCATTGAAAGGGTTTCAATTACTATAAAATGACTGCTGGGATCTGAAACTGAAGACTTCATACATTCCCTATTTTTATGGAATGTTCTTGCTTGTTTGTGTTAAAATTTACTCTTTTTTAATGCATTTATAAGTATGTGGCAACTACATAATTTTGTGGCAATTTTTATTAAACTGTGAATCATTCAATTATCTGTTTTTAAATTCCCTTTTATGTTATTTCACTATCATTTTCTGTTGCTCTTGTTCTTTTCTAATTTCTGTCTTAACATTAACCCTTAATTTGACAAGATGTTTTTTCAAATATTTTTAAATTTTAATTTCTGTTATTGTCCCATGTCTGTATAGACATTAGGATCTCTGTAAAATAAACAAAAAATATATATATCATTTTCCCTTTTTGAGATAATGTCCGGTGTGGCAGACTTATCCAAGAAATTAAGGGTTAATTGAAAATTTTTTACCATTGCTTGAATATTCGAAAATCATTAGGGGTTCAAATCACAGAGGGCTTAATTTAATATTTTCATTAAATGCATGTTAAAAAATTTCCATATTGAATTAAATCTGTTATTTAGATAAAATCTATATTTTTCTACAATAAATATTTTAGGTATTTTATTGAATCAAGGTATGACTAAAGTTTTTATTCATTGAATACACAAGTATTAAATATGAAGTATCAAAGAAATACAGTTAGACTGGATACAATGTCTGGCATTAGCATCAAATTTTGCTACATTTTTCTATTTAAAATTACACTTTTTGAATTTTGAAAAATACTTCTAATTCATGTTTTTCAAGTCTTTTTTTTTCACTTTGAAAGTTTAAAAAACTGTGTTAGAGAATATTTTATTTAAAATTTGGTCACATGATAGACAGTTACTATAACACCTACCTGGTTAGTTTATTTACATATTGAACTAAATCTTGCATTAAAAAAAAAAAAAAAAAAAAAAAAGAAAAGAAAAGGTTTCTAGCTTGGGAATTCTGTCCCCTGGAGTCCAAATAGAATGATGCATGTTGAAAACTTTATTTTTTACTTGAACGCTTTTTATTTATTACCTTGTTTTTTACTTGAAAGTAATTTGTCCAATAATTAAACAGCAGGGCCGTAATGTTGCCATGAGATTATAGCATGTAGGTATTAGTAGAGTCTCCCATACTTGAAGAATGAAACCAATCTTTTTGCAATAGCAATTTTTTTTTTTTTTTTTTTTTTTTCTGGTTATGTACTTCATTTACTCAAGTTGCATTTGCAGGGATGCTTCACTGTTTGGAATGTCTATCAGATACAAGTGTTTAGAAGGGTGGTAGGGGGCGAAAATAGTGTCAAATAATCCCTTTTTTTTCAACGCATTTCCATAGTTTCATTAATTCTCATCCAAAAACTGGAGTCTGATGTGTATCTAAGCCTCCTACTTAGAGATAAAATTACCTCCTGACCTCTGCAATGCCAGAGAGCAATAATTTAAGATGCTACAGCTGTATCGGTTAACTCTGACGAAGATTTTGAATTTGGCTCCGTTCTAATTCGCTGATAGAACTTTTTACTTTATTCGGTGTTAGAAAGTAGTAGCTAGATTCTTTTGCTTCAAAATTTGGAGAAATTGTTTTACGAACATATTTTTAATGTTAGTAATAAATATTGTATCTGCATAACTCTTTGCAAGCTTAACGTTTCAATTTTACTGTTTTTAATTTTTATATTATTTAAAAAGCAATTTAGAGTCTATAAAAACATGATTTATATTCAGCAGATGTGATACGGGCGTTAATAGGTTCAACATCTGCCTGCATTTTCTGGACGATTACGGATAATTTCAGTTCAGAATTTTGTTAGTTCCTGTGCAACTTGTCAAGTTATCACATGGCGCCATCTCTCCGATGCTACTGAAAATAAGAGACGGTCTAGATGAATTTAGGTAGAAAACAGTTTTTGGGAAATTGAGTTTTTCTCAAGTTGTCAAAGAGAGTTATTCTTTCAAAGATGCGATACTGTGTTTAGTATTAATAAAAATGGACGAGATATTTTTGTAATATAAGCATTTGAGATTCCTCCTCCTCATCGTCTAGAATTATGAAAACATTGTATTAGAACTACGCTCTGAAAATTCTGCCTGAGTTAAGAGATATGTGAAACAAAGATATTTATAATTTAAATGGAGGACTAAGTCATTCCCGTTAGAAACACGATTTTATATTGGGTAGTTTAAAAGATTTTTTTTAAGTATTTTATAAAAACATTTTACTAACATTCTTACTTCCCTATCAAAAACCAAATAATAAATATCTTAACGAATACACCAGAACTCACTAACTATTAACACAATGTTAAATTTTTTTATGATATGAGAAACAGAAATTTTTTCTGGGAATTAATTGTTCCTGGTATGTGCAAGTGTTAAAAAGCTGAAACTAATAAATGTAGTATTAAAATACTTCCTCGACATTTTCCACTTAAAATTATTCAGAAAGCAAATATTTTTGCTGATTAATAAACTTTTTATATAAAATCAAAGGTTATTTTTACGAAAATAAAGCACTTGAGTAAATAGCTAATATGTGAATGGCGTAAGATACACAAAATGCTGTGGGCTCGGCCGGGATTTGAACCCGGGACCTCTCGCACCCGAAGCGAGAATCATACCCCTAGACCACCGAGCCACGTGGCCTTGAGATTAAATACAATCACATATATTAATATTTCAGCTTATTCAATTTCTGCTTTTTAAAAAGAGGGATAAATAAATGAAGAGGAGTGTAATAAATACAATATCATAGTTGCTTTGACTCTCGTATTTGTAGAGTTTATATTAAATTGGGAAATCGCAGAATTTTAGTGATATCTTTAAATATAATAAATGTATTCTTTACGTATTACTGATGGCTGTCGAATATGCTAAAGTAAATTTTTGTTTAATTGGGGAGCTCTTGAACAGGATTTTATCAAAAGATCTCTTACATACTAAAATTACCATATAAATGTTATTGTAAATTTAATTGCATTCATATTACTATTCTGTGACATAATTTAGAGAAGATGATGTAAAATTTTTATTGGTTTGATCAGTAAGGATGCATATTTTTATTTAAACACGAAATTTCTCAATTTCGAAAACTAGAAATAGAAATAGGGAGCAAAACAATAACTGCATTACGAAAAGAAAATTCTCTCGGGCTCGGCCGGGATTTGAACCCGGGACCTCTCGCACCCAAAGCGAGAATCATACCCCTAGACCACCGAGCCACGAGATTGATCGGCCAAACTAACTTTTAATTCATAGAAAGAATATTATATTTGGGATGTAGAATGTTCATTTCGATCAACAAAATATTACATTTATAAGACTTCAGATTAATTTATCATTTCTTAGTTAATTAGATTTGATTTGTTAAAGAAATGTACCGATCTCCATAGTATAATTTAACATTTTTCAACTATATTACTGCTAAATCATTTATTTATTTTTTAAATTTTTTAGAAAACCACTACGCCACCTTTAAAGATATATATATCATTCTAGTGCACACACAGCGTTTGTAGATATACATATATTAGAAGGTGATAATACCAACTGTGTCTATAGATCATTCTTGACATGCTCGAGGAAGGAAGTGGATAGATTTGGGAGTGTACGGGGATCCAAAGGATGAAATGCAACGTAGCCATTTCACAATTTCATTGTTTTGAAAATGAACTTGAGCAACTACATGAATTTCGCTTCAGGGCCAACTAGTATCTCTGCTAAAGTCAGCTGTGGCATGGGCTGCTTCACATTTTGATAGTACTACCACAAATACTTCTCAAAGTCCTTTATTTTAATAGATGAAAGTTGTAATTTTTTTCGATATTACTTAAACATCTCATAATCGATAGGTATAATTTAAATTACGATGTAATAACACGATTTTAAGATTTTATTTAATATTGACAAAAGTTAGCATACAATCAATAGCCTTTTGGTAATAGAGTCATCCATTCTTATCAAGAATTTTTTCCTCCGTTGACATTTTTATATTTTATGCACTCTACTTAAATTGTAATGTAACCATTTATTTGTTTGGGTGGGAACTGCAGACGAATGATATCCAAATGGTAGGGCAGTGCTCTTCGGTTTAGGATTTTGTGCGTTCGAATCTCGCTACTGGCATGGGTGTTCGTAGCCGTTCGGAATCGGCTTTAAGCAGTAGGTCCCGATATCATTACCCCTCTTGAACAAAGCAATAGACCGTAGCTCTCTAAACCCAAATCCTTTTCATATTTAAATGAAAATATACATACTTACTCAACGGACCAATACAAATTTTATATCATCTTCTCTAAATTATGTCATGGAATAGTTACGTGAATGCAATAATTTTAACAATAACATTTATCATATCTCTCAATGTTGATACTTTTTATCGCAGAGACCATACTCTTTATGACGAAACCATCTTTTGATTTTTACTTGTAATTTTAAATATATTTTCTAGATATTTTCAAATGATACTATTTTTATAATATAATGTATGCATACAAAATTAATTAACCGTGACGTTAATTACAGTTAACTCCATGATTTAACTTTACCACGTCACTTGTATACATATGAAATAGTTCTCATGGTGAATTTTCAGATTTTGACGCACTGTTGCTATTTTATTGGGATAATAGTTCTGGTGTTGCAAACGTGACCTTTATCGAGACCTCTTATTTTTCTGGTAAATCCAATATTTTATGAGCAGGTAAGTTTTATTTCATTTCTACTAGAACAGCGAAGGAATTTGTGGTCGCAAACGGCAAAAACGAGCCAAGAGCGGCCATATCTCGTTCGGTTTCATAATAGTTATGGCCGAAAGGTGATCGAATGGGTAGGGTGCTGCTCTTTATTTCAAAGTTCGGGGGTTTCGAATCCCATAGATGGCATGGATGTCCGTAGTTCTTCGGAATTGTCTCTAAGCATTAGTTCCTAGAATCATTAGCCTTTATGTATTAATCAAAAAAGTAGACCGTAGCGCTCTCAACTAACCCATCTAACAAGTTATCACAGTGCAGGTTTTATCCTTCAAATATTGCAGTCTATTGTTTATCTAATATTTAATTTCATGTTGTTTATTTTATATTTCTAACTCTTTTAATCTAATTATTGTTTCTTAAAGTAGATATTTGTTGGTTTCAGCGTGATTTCGATCATTTTTTTTTTGTTCAAATTATTTGGATTAAAATTATTTTTCGTTTATTTTCTACGTTTAAGTGAAATATAAAAACGAGTTTTTATTCATAGGTTTTGCAAAAGGCCGTAAAGAAAAATGTATACATAGAGAATAGAGAAAAACGAATGGCTGAAAACGAAGAATGATTTTTCCTTTCTCTTTTTTTTTCTTTTGTGTGTGTGGGAGGGGGGGGGGGTAATTTTCATGGTAGATTTAAGGGGAGAAATAATCATATAGATTTGGTATTGCCATATACTTAATTTTTTTTTGTTTGACAGTCGCAAGTCTTCTAGTGGGCAAATCATACTAATTGTTGTATGTGATGCTAAAATGACACAGAGAAAAAATATTTAGGGATAAAAGTTAGACAAACTTTTGGTTATATCACCGACTAACAATAGGTTAATTTACAAAAAATCGTTTTATTTTAAACATCTATTTCTAGCGAAATGCTGAATATTTTTATTAAAAACTTTAATTTTTAGAAGTTCAGTATCATTTAATATAGTTTAGTCCTTCTTGATTCCAAAGTCTCATTTAGCTGTAAAGTTTCGTCTGTGTCCTCAAAGACTATGAGTTTAGTAAGAGAACAAATTGTGAGTTTGACTCCTCACTCTTATCTTTTTAACTTCATTAAAATATCGTTTTTTTTTTTTAAACGCTTTCCGGCATGGTGGGTTAAATTCTATCCCGTCTAATTAATATTCTTTTAAATCAGTTTCAATTAGCACACTGTATGATCCAATTATATGAAAATTTTCGTTTACAGAAAAAAAATCCAGATTTTTTTTTAACAATATGCATAAACATGCCCATCTAACCATTTTTTAAAACAAATTTAAGTAGCATTTTAGCATAGCTTGTAGTAAAGTGTTTAACATTTGACCGCTCTTTCTTGCT
This sequence comes from Pardosa pseudoannulata, assembly GCA_032207245.1. Classification (NCBI taxonomy): domain Eukaryota; kingdom Metazoa; phylum Arthropoda; class Arachnida; order Araneae; family Lycosidae; genus Pardosa; species Pardosa pseudoannulata. The sequence goes on along the minus strand of CM063502.1, from coordinate 4,225,207 downwards.
GCATTTTTTGCTTTTTTCTTTAACTGTGCGGTTGTTTTTTAACCATGCACCTCTTTACAGTGAGTTGTGTCGTTTATCCCCTTTTTAATTTTTCTTACTCTATTTTACCTAGAGTCTGGCCCAATATATCCCTTAAGGATCAGATGCCATTAAACCTTAGTCAACTGAATAACCCCCAGGGGAATTATAACAATATCCTCTTTTTACCAGTGACTGGAAAATATTAGAAAAACTGTGTGCTCAAAATGTATCTGCTCTCAGAAGAACTACTGTTCACCAGGATGGTAAAACGTTCTAAAGAGAACAATAAATCTTGATATTTAGTACGCCATCATTAAATACCCTCATTCCCTGTGCGTTTCCAACTCTCCACGATGCGTTTCCCGTTGTCTCGTCGTGGAATCGCTACGTGTGCCTATTGTGCTGGGGTTGGTTAGAGTAGCAATGAACCCTTTTGCGTCACTTGTTCTGAACCACTTCCTTCTTCGTATACTGAAGCTCGAAAGCTTGTACTCGCTCGAACATCTCGAGTAGTCGTACTCATATTTAGTAGCTACTGCACCAAAATCTTTATTGTCAATTAGTACACAAACAGATAAATCAATTTTTCAAGTGGAATAACTAATATCAGCTGTGAATACTTGTAATGTATATACCAATATGAAAAGAGCTACTTGAAAAGAATAAAATAACTTTAGATCCTCCAAAAGATAATCACAAGCCGATACCCTCACATTCTAAAAATATTAAGGCTGAAAAATTGCGAACCATTCAAAACACAACACACACACACACACACACACACACACATATATATATATATATATATATATATATATATACATGCATATATGTATATATATGTTACTGTGAATGCCCGAAATTGAAGAATGTCGACATTCATCGGTGAATGTCACAGGAATATGTATATATATATATATATATATATATATATATATATATATATATATATATATATACACACACACACACACACACACACATATATATATATATATATATATATGTATATGTGTGTGTGTGTGTGTGTGTGTGTGTGTGTGTGTGTGTGTTACTGTGAATGGCCGACATTGGAGAATGTCAACATTCACCGGTGAATGTGGACATACACCAAATACATTGGTGAAAGACCGAGTATTTGATTACATTCTTATATATTCGGCCTATCACCGGTGTATGTCGACACTCCCCATGCACCGATGGTGAATGTTGAAAATAAAATTTTTGCTGCTTTTTTAAAACCATACTTTATTATTAAAACATATAATGATGTATGTCAAAATAGTAGATACCATGAAGGAATACTTCAAAGTCTTTGTATCCATTCCAAAGGAAAATATTGAAGAGGAGCTCCAACCTACTACGCCTTCTATTAAGCTCTCACTAAACAGTAGAAGTTTATTTCTATTAAAAGCGGGGCCGGATAAGATAATCTTCTATTGCATGCAATGAAAATGCTACAAACCTAAAATAGAAAATTTCCTCCTGATCAAATTGGTGACACTGTGCGAATACAAGTCCCTGATGTCGACCATGGTCGCCCGAAATGTATTGGCGGTTATTGTTGGAATAGAAGACTCCGACTTTTATAAATTAGTAAACAAAAATAATACCCTCAAGCAGCTTTATACTCATAATCAGTTTATATATTGCAAAGAAAAAATACTCTCCATAGGTAAGATTTCTTCTCAAAAAATGCCACTACAGCGAATTCGAGAAGTGGATGGAATGGCTATAAACGCTATCATTGTAAAAAGAAATGTTTCATTACTAAATGCCATTGTAAATGTAAGGGACTCTTGTACAATTCAAATTGCTATAACTGTTTAAATTGTTGCAACAAATAAGATAGGATAAGTCAAACATATAATTAAGTTAATTATTGGTATTATTTTCTGTTTTAAGAGTGTTAGGTTTGTTTTAAGTTTAACAGTTACATGTGATAGACCTATAGAATTGACTGAATTACGGAGAAGAAAATATAAATCCGACATGTTCAACATTCACCATTAATACATGGTGAATGTCGACATTTACCGATGTAAGTCGAAATTCTCCAGATTTCAGTCTTTTACCGTAACACACACATATTTATATATATGTGGGGTTAGATTTGAGTTCTTGCCTTCCCCCGCTATAATGGACCGTCCGGGTTACATAAGAAGACGGAGAGGACGCCACCTGCATGCGCAGAGGTTGGAGCGAAGCGAAGCGGCATGCATGACATGCATATGATGATTTATATGTTTAACTTTGTCTCTGTCCCGTGTAAATGTTTGTCCTTAATAAATATATTTAAATGCTTGTCTTTCTCTACATGGGAACTCGGTCTTTCCCCATCCTAAATTTCCCCTACACATCGAACTTACAAAACCAGAAGCAGCAGGACGCAATCAAGACAGAAAATGCGAATTTCTTTTTATTAATAATTCCGATGACGTGTGTGATTTTTCGTGGACAGATGGACATAAAGACGGTGTTCTTTTTGTTAAATTGCACTGATGTGAGATGATCCAGTGTTGCATGCCAAACCGTAGCTCCTACTCATCGACGTTCTGTTAGTTGGTGTTTTATTCTTTTCGAGAATCAACCAAATCATGGTAGGATCGAGACTTTTTTGAATTTTCAATTTACACGTAAATTGACGTTCACACTGTATTATTTTACATGATATTAGTTTTTCTTGCTATCAAACTAAAACTTAAAGGAATTGAAACAAGTGTTCTACTGCTTTCTACATATTTATTCTGTTTTTGATGATATTAACTATTTATATATGATGGCTAAGCTAACACTGAATGATATTTCAGTCACTGAACAAGCTGTGAAATTCGGCAGCACTCAGAATGTAAAACCATTGCCTAATGTGATATTTTACGATGTTCCATTTGATAAAAATCTAAACAATTACGAAAATTTACAGGTTTCACACCCGATTAAATTGTCAAGAGACATTGAGAGAAAATTTTAGAGAAATTGTCTTTAGCTAATTTAATATGTGTTGTAATTTTTTTAAATATGGAAACAACCGGTTCTGCTGAAGAGTTGTGTATTCATATTTTGCTTTCATTAACTAATTTATCTGCTTTTAAGATTAAATTGAGCGGTCATTTTAACTCGGACGAAGACGACATTTCTGTTTCCGAAAGCTTGAAAACGCACCTTCTCGCTATAAATCGGTCAATCCCCCCTTTCCACTAGGGAGCGAGACGGTTCGGAATGTTTAGACATCTGTCCCCCCCCCCCCCCAAGCTCTCACTGTTCGATATGCTTGACTCCAGTTGCCCGCTAACTGCCGCCTCGAAAAACGAATTTATATCACATGATTAAGCTCCGATTCCTTCTATCCAACACATAACATGTCTTGGATTTTTATTAAGGATCTATTACAAGCACTTAGAAATTTTAATGGTACCGATTCATATTCTGTACAACATTTTTTTAAACGAAGTTGAGGAAAATTTTACATTCTCTCCCATTTCGGAGCTGCAGAAGGTTGTTTTCGTAAAACGATTACTAAAGGGTAGCTCTAAATTGTTTATCCAGTCCCAAAGCGGTATTAACTCATCTTATCAAAACATTGCTTCTAAATGAATTTGACCAAAAAAAAAAAAAAAAAAAAGTCACGCTCACCTACACAAAGAATTACAAAATAGATAAATGCGGCCAAATGGACTGTTTTCGAATATATTATTGCTATTTGAGAATTAGCAAATCGTGCACAAGGAATTATTGACGAGGCTTCCATTATTGAATATTGCATTAATGGTATAAATGACTCAACTCCAAATAAAATTTTGTTATACGGATCCACAACGATTTCCAAATTTAAAGATAAATTGTTTACAAAAAAATATCTCGAAATAAAAAAAAAAACAATCAATTTTCTTATGATAATTCACGTATTAATTCAGTCTTTCGTGATTTAATTGTTCAAGGAATTGTACTACCTTATATGGATGACGTCATTATCCCTTCAAAAAATGAATCAGAGGCTATTGATAGATTAAAAACAGTTCATAAAGTTTCTAAGGATTATGGATTGGAAATTAATTTCCGTAAATGCCAATTTTTGCAGAGTAAAACTGAATTTTTAGGTCACATCATTGAGGATGGCAAACTTTTCCCTTTCCCATGTAAAACTAAATCTGTTCTCAACTACCCTGAACCTAAAACTACAAAAGATGTTCAACGTTTTTTAGGCCTTATCGGTTACTTTAGAAAATTCATACCAGCTTATTCTATTATTACTAAGCCACTCACTGATCCACTTCTATTATTACTAAGCCACTTCTCCGTAAAGATGTCCCTTTTCATTTTGATGTTAAACAAAAAGCTTCTTTTGGCGAGTTAAAACGACTACTGTCTGAAAAGCCTGTTGTAGGTATTTATAAACAAAATTGTGTTACTGGAGTACACACTGATGCATCAGTTGATGGACTTGCCGCTGTGTTATTACAAAAATCCAATAACGACAACTGTTTACATCCAGTATATTACATATCTAAAAAAACATCCGACGCCGAAAGGAAATATACCAGATACGAACTGGAAGTATTAGCTGTTATCGAAGTTCTCAAAAAGTTCAGAGTTTATATCCTAGGTATACCTTTTAAAGTTGTAACTGATTTTTCATCATTTACAAAAACTATGAATAAGAAAGATTTAAACAAGCAAATTGCGCGTTGGGCCCCTGCATTACATGATTTTGATTATTTTCTCGAATATAGAAGTGGTTCCAAACTGACCCATGTCCACGCTTTAAGTAGAATTCAAGTTCTTCCTAATCAGTTTCATGACTCTATTGTACATTGAATCAAACAAGCACAAGAACATGATCATTTCCTATTTATAAAAGCGCCTCTTCAGAATCGTCCATATGATAATTATTGTCTAAAACATGATAGTTTATACAAATTTATTGATGGTGCAGAAATCATAGTTGTTCCCAAAGAAATGCAGTATCAAATAATACAAAATGCTTACGACAGAGGTCAGTTCTCAACTCAAACAACTCTTGACCACATAAAACATAACTATTTTATTTCAGAACTGCAATCGAAATTTGAAAATATATTTCTAGTTGTGTGGCGTGCCTTAAAAAAAAAAAAAAAAAAAAAAAAAAAAAAAAAAAAAAAAAAAAAAAAAACAGAAAATGTGGTAAACAAGAGGGTTTTCTACATCCTCTTCATAAAAATGTCATACCTCTGAAGACTTACCATACTGATCACCTTGGTCCCTTGACGATATCGAACAAAAATTACAAACACATTTTAGCCGTGACTGAATCATTCACCAAATTCGTGGGGTTGTATCCCACAAAATCTACATCTGCTTCTGAAGTCATTTCAAAACTAAATATTCAAAAAACTGTATTTGGAAACTCTCGTTTCATAATAACTGGCCTTGGACCATCATTTTCCTCCGAAGAAATTACTACTTATTATTTAGACGAAAATATTTCTTCACACAACATTACTACCTGACTGCCACGTACGAATGCTCAAGTAGAATGTCTGAACAAAACTATTATTGCAGTTTTTATCAAAACTGTCAGCCGATGATCCGTCCAAGTGGTTCAATTATGTTCCGTCTGTACAACAGATACTCAATTCCACTTTTCGCCGAACGATGGCCGATTGGTTAGGGTGCTGTCCTTCGGTACCTGAGTTCGTGGGTTCGAATCCCACACTGGCACGGATGTTCGTAGCCGTTCGGAATCGGATTTAGGCTGTAGGTCCCGGTCTCATTTGCCCTCGTGTTGCAAAAAGTAGACAGTAGCACTCCCAACCAAACCAATTCCACTTTTCATCCCAGCATTAAATCTACACGTTTTGAATTACCCATTGGCACAAAAATGAATACTAAAAATGATCTCTGTATTCAACAGTTGATCGACGATATACTGCGACGTGAATTTACGAAAAATTGCGAAAGAAGAAATTCAGAAAGTTCAAAATGAAAATCAGTGATCTTACAACCTTCGAAGAAAACATGCACACAAATATAGCGTCAATGACTTAGTTGCTATCGAAATAAAGCAAAATGGACCTGGACAAAAACTCAGAAACAAACACTTTGGTCCATATAAAATTACTGAAGTAAAACCAAATGACACTTTCAACGTAACAAAAATGTGGAAACTTTGATGGCCCTAAGAAAACGAGCACTTGTGCTGAATATTTGAAACCATGGCCACATGGGTGACTATTTGCTAAAAAACTATATATTAACTTTTTCTTTTACATTACAGACTGTTACTTCTATTTGTTACTTCATATTTTTACATTCTCACATACTCCAGAATTTTTGTATCGTTTGCATCATTTCATCTGTACACTTAATTCCCATTATCATTTTATTATATCATTCTTCCA